>KZ270022.1:80329-99610 GCA_002249935.1 Onchocerca flexuosa | reverse complement strand
TATATATATATATATATATATATATATATATATATATATATATATATATATATAGTCTTAGCAGTGATTATGTGTAGCAGTTATGATAGATTATAACAATATTTTCCGGCAGTTTTTTAAATTTAATTGACGCATGTTTAGAACGAATTCTAGAAGTATTCTGTTGCAGGTAATTAGGTTTTGTACTGATAACAATTATATCCATATTGTACAATGATGTCGCGTTCAATTCAGTACCAATGCCTGACAAAGAGAAGGTCATTGGTACTGCGTGAGGCATCAACGAACGGCTTTTATCATTGATACGTACTTATCATTCATTGGAATTATTTTCACTTGTTTATCATTAGTTGTCTACCTACACAACTCTCGGAAATTGAGATAAATTTCATCGCGCCATAACTTTTTCTTTGATCAAAGGACTAATGCTTAAGGGAATAATTGTGAATTCGCTGAAAATTTCTCTGCAAACATGAAAAGTCAAAGAGTCAAAGTTCATTTGTTGAAAAAATTTTTGCGACAATCTCTGAAATCACGGTACCTACAATACTACGTTTAAGCTTTGTATTTATGAGACTCAATGAAACATAATAACTCTAACGAATTCAGTAAATTAAACTCCTGGCCTTTTCCATTTCTTTTGCTACCGCCCTTCTGATTTTTTAACTTTTGTGATCCATTGAAATTTTCCTTTAGAAAATGCTCAATTTAGTATTTATATCCTTGCTGATATATCAGGTTATTTAAAAGATATGGATAAAATGTACGAAAAGATTGACTTGAGAATTTCATTTCTATCAAAGCTATCGATTAAAAAAAAAGATTTGTAAGATATAAATTCTAATAGGGAAGGAGAGTTTTGTAATGATTTGCAAACCATACTGCTTCGTGTTTATACATGTTCAAATTGATTATAGCTAGTTTATGTCTGTTTTAGAATACCCACTAAATAACTAATGGGGAGATGAATCGCTGTTCGTAACACTTGTTGGTCCATTCCCGAACGATAATGAGATCAATTTAATCGCTAGATAGGATTAAATTTTTTTTAAAATTATATTTGTGATATCTCTTGTGTTCCCTTGAACGATTGATTTCTCTTTCAATTCAATCATCTCACCTTATTCGAAAAAGTTATTGTTGTCATTATTTCCATACAGGTAGAAAACATGTAACTTGCACAGCTTGCTTTCCGACAGCAAGAAACACCAAAGATCATTGTATGAAGTATATTTGCACGTACACGTATGCATTTCGTGCTTGTGCAGCGTGCATGCAAACTATAACAATTACTCTCAAATAATCATCTAGAATGAGCGAGCCATTCCGAGAGATGAGGGATGATAAGTGTTCTATCCTCCCTGTTGCCTATTCAGGATAGTTATCTTAGATGATCCCTCCACGCGTTTTTGTGATTGTAAGCTTTAGGTTATTCTATTCCGCTATTCTGTTCTTCTTGCACAATCTATGCTGATATTATTGTTGTTTTCTTCCATTTTCCACACTCATTCAGTTCGTTCTTCTTCTGTTGCGCATGGTGCTTTCTTACTCCTATTGGATTATTGATTTACGTGCAATCGAGGAGGTCTGCCGCTTACTTATTTTGAATCACAGCTTTTCGAATTTATATTTTATTTTGGAGAAAAATCTATCTAATTCGTACGTATACTATTTCCTAGAAATTATTATTCCATTTTGAAATGCTTAACAGATCATATTTTGCTGGCCATGTCATATCCATATTTTATCACAATTTCTACTTTATCTTATTGCTCACGTTTTTTCCTTTTGAGGTAGTTGAAAGTTTACAAATTTCTCATTCTTGATAATTTCATGTTTTCTTAAAAGTTATTAACTAGAAAATGAAGGGACTAACAGTCAAAGACTCAGGAATAAAAGCGCTATGAGGAAAATTATTCTAAAAAGTAGATTTCAAATGCTCTGCACTCATTTTGTGTCGAAATCAGTACAGCGACTCATGTAGAATGGTATAACATCACAAGCTGTTTGTTGTGAATATATGTTCATTGTAATGCCATTTTGATAGAATTTCCTCTTCCGATGGACAACTATAGCAATCGCCATTGGTCACATTTGTTAGCATTCCTATCTTTTTGACTTCTGTCAATGTACTTACATTTTACTCTCTGTATCATATGGAAAAAAAACTGTAGTATGTATGAGAAGGATTCGCCCCATTTATCCCTCCAAACTCCATTTCATTCTCAAACAGGACCACATGATATCGAATTGTTTAGTACAAGAGCTACTGATACTTGTTAGCGTGCATTTCCATTATTTTGAAACAGGTTCTCTCTTTATGAACCATTGTAATAATAAACGCTATATTTCAGATCAAATGTCGGAACATGGCCAAGCAGTTCAAAATATTTCTAATGATGAGACAGCGGAAAAATATTCGAATCCTGAGAGACCACAGGAACAATCCATGAATCAATCAGCAACGGTCGCAGTAAGTGATAATTCAATGAATTTCGGTGCCCACAATCCCACTGTCTCCAGCTTAACGTCAACATGCAGTAGCAGAACTCGTAACACCATTACTATCGTACCTCAGGCACAGGCAGGTCACCACACCGCATTGCAACAATGCACAAGCACCGAGGTACCACGACAGCGACAATAGACGGTCTTACGACGAACGATGCAGCCCACACGACAGCATATGGAAACAGTACTTGCAGCATCCATTTCTTCCGCTCCACGAACGCAATACGTAGTGTCCCTATAGTGCTCTTTCTTCCTCCGTTCCTCTGTTCTCCTTTCTTAAACATACATACATACATGATATGCGAAATACACAGATACGCACGTGTCTTGACAAACACAGATAGATACACATAGGCAAATACACACACCGCACTTACATAAACAGACAGACAGACGGACACGCACTCATAGGATGAGACAGGGAAAGGGAGATAAGAGGAGCGAGTATTTGACGCGTTCTCTAAAACGCATCACTACGCTCTACGCAGTGTTTACAATTTTGTTATGCTTGTTTGCGTGGAAGTTGACGTTTTGTAAGGTAGTGCTTCGACAGACGAGTTATTTCCAGTAATGTGAATCCGATGGAGAAGTGGCAAGGACAGTAGCGTCCGAAGAAAGGTTGGGTAAGCAACAGCAACGTTAGGGTCACTTGTACTAGCGTAAGAGAGATAACTTGCTATCTATCCTAAATTGTGGAATCTTGTTTATTTATCGGGAATTTAGTGATATTTGATTGACAATCCTCAAACCTGTAAGCTTTGGCTTCCAAAAGGCATACTGTTGGCGACCAGATTTAGTGCATCAAGTTGATTTTAATGATATTGATGATGAATGGTAATGAAAACGTTGCTGTAACATCCAAAACTTGCTAAGGCTGCTTATGATTCTGGAGAAACCTGATAATGCTATAAATTTAACTTTACTTGTGATGGTTCTGTTCTTGGAGATACAAATACGTTTGAGGTAGGGTTGATAGAAAAGAAGGATGAGCTGTGGACGTTAAATCGAATTGTGTAATTTCGAATTTCAAAATTACTTCAATTCACTAACTGCTGTATCATTTTACTCCAGAATTTTTTCAAATCTCTTCTTCGTCGTGAACCATAGCTTCATTTGTTCTTTGCAACATAATTCCTAGATTTCAGTGTTGTATGACTCGAACTTCTCTTTTTATATCGTGCGGAGAGATTAGTTATAGAAGTTGACAGACTGCGAAGTTCATTCGTCCTTCGCGTCCTTCCTGCTCCTTGGAAATTTTCATAAAAACTTTACAATCTGAAATCCATTTTTTTTTTCAAGAATTTAGGAAGTCGATCAAGTGAGAAAATGCGGGTGACTTTATTTAATTATTCTTGATCTAACCGTCGAGTAGTAATAAGAATGAATGTTTGTGCTTTCCCGAAGTTCGATACTGAATTGTGTTCCATGTCATTAACAGGGAGCGTGTAACAGTGGATATTCTGACATTCCCTTCGGTGTATTGCTGCGTATGTCAGCTCTCTCATTAGTTATAGTTTTTCGAATCAGAAATAAGCCCATAATAAAATTATTGTATTACTCTAGTGGCTAATATGTGAGATAATAAATGGTGATAGATGAGTGTGGGTGACATTATGTTATGTGGAAGTATGGATCATTAAATGGGATCAGTGGAGGTATTTTAAGTAACCTATTTATGTAACTGAGTAGACTGCTCTGCTTTAGGTAATTTATCATTTGCTCGCCCTTGCATATTGTAATTCGTTGTATGCAGTTAATCCAGGCCGTCTGTTGAATCTTCGTATAACTGCATCGTAACCTAGTTCGACCTGAAATGGTAATTATTATTCATACATGTATTATTGATTAGTGGCTAATTCCAACACTTGATAAATTCCACGTAACTTTAACATCAAAATGAATAAGGCAGTGGAAGATTGTGTACAGAAAAGCTTGTCTCATATGTATATCGATATATTAAACCACTTGTAAATAATTTTGTTAATCAGTTTAGGATTTTTTGTACAAATGGATGGATTTGCAACAGTTAAGGCAGTCCATTTCGATTTATGTATAGTGTTTGGGTGAGCAAAGTAATAAAAGACTTATTTCAGAGTGGAGAATTGAGGCCTTCGACCTCATCTACGGGCACTGTGGAGCGTGGTGTGGAATACTCGCTGGCTGACGCCGCAGACCAAGGTCCACCTGCGAAGAAACCCAGGCAAAATATTTTTCTAAAGCTTATTTATTAACCCTATCAATTATTGTAGCTTGTTTGTTCTGTCAATATTATGAATTTGTAGTTCATCGTTTGTCAAATTTAAAATCACTGGTAGATTTCAATTCGCAATCGAGAAAAGGAGTGGAAGAGGAGGGAATACGTTTTGGAGAGTTCTGATTATCGAACGATTTGGTGTAATTGAGTGTTCATTTCGTTTTGAAAATCTAACGTGGAACGCGAATCGGATTAGTTTCTTTCAGGAGCATGCAGTCAGCAGGAATTCAAGCGCAGCAGCAATCACCCCCAAAATCTGTTGGTCAACGCATAAAAGTATATTTTTAAGGATTGGTTCAAAACATTTGTTTGATGAGATAATTCATTAAAAGCAAATTCCTATGATGAACTTCGGTGAGAATACTGAGAATTGTCGCTTTTACTCATTGTTTTATCCTCCATTTTTCATTTGTAACATTAGTAATTTTAAGGAAACCTTACAAACTTCGAAAAGTCAATTATGTCGATCTCCAAATGTTGCTGATACAAGTCTCGTTTCGAGTCCGATGTCACCCCCTCCGCTTGGTGCTGCGGAAGTGAATACAATTCGCATCATTGGCCAGTATCTCAAAAATCTCGGATTACAGTATGTTATCAAACATATAATTTATTGTAATCATGTATAATTATATGATTAAATTTTCAATACTTGCGCAAAATTTAAATCATTATTTAACGATAATTTCAACTAGTATATGTTGGTTTCTATTGATGAAAACAGAATGAGCATACGTATAAACATGTTAACGCAACAAACATTGCATTCAGGTTTTTTTGAACGCAATCTATTACTGAATTTTGTTGGACAATTCGTGTTTTCAGGGAAACCGTAGCGACGCTTTTTGCGGAAAGTGGCTGTCGTCTTGAAGATACCTTAGCAGTACGTTTACGCGAATATATCATGGCAGGTGAATGGGATCATGCACTTGGTATTGTGGATAAGATGTCACCGTTTGTCACACATTTGAATTTATTGCGCATTCGTGAGAAGTTGTACGAAGAAAAATTCGTTGATTTGTTGGGCAAAGAAAGGGTAATGTTTTATTTGCACTTGATGGATAAGGAGTTCGTATTTGATCACTTGTTTTGTATATAACATTAAAGAATAATTTTATTTTACTGTAAAAGACATTGAAGAATTGCTTTATTTTGTTGTAAAATAATGAATTGTTTATCTTTGTTTTTTAAACATTTGAACGCTTAAGGATGTATTAATTTCCGAAAAGAAATAATTTTTAGGTTCTGGAAGCACTCAGTTTATTAACAGTAGATTTTCCATCGGACCCTGCATTTTTTGACCGCCGAAATTTTCTTGCAACCCTGTTATATGTTGATCCAAAAGTAAGTCAAGTTTTTTGAATTATTCAAATACTTCATTGTTTTGCGGCATTATTATATTTTGTCAGTATGAATTATTTCTATTTGGAATAATGTTTCTCTTATTTCTCTGTATGCTTACGGCGATAGATAAGGATATGTGGAAAGCATTTATTAAATGTATTTTTTATTAAATCAATGTCTAAAAATTCTATCCTTTCAAATTAATTCGAATTTAATTATCCAGGGGAGCATATCTGTTGTATGTAAACATCTGTTGTACTGCGAATAATTATTGGTTATCAATGATTTAGAGTGTCGACGTATGTGCGAAGACGGGAGCACATCGTACTGAACGAGAAAGAAATGCACTAATAGCTGAAATCCAACAGTTACTACCCACAACAGTCATGTTGCCTTGTAATAGGCTAGAAAAACTGCTCACGCAGTGTAAGGATATGCCCTTTTTTTTTTCTTTTTCTTTTTTCTTACTATTTTCTAACTGCTTAATTGCTGTCTTATGTGGACTAGAATTAAGAATGGCATATGAAATCCTTAAGTCTGCAATTTTTTCACTGTAGTCTAGTTGTTTTTGATTCTATCGTACTGTTGTTCTCTGGCAATCAACCTGGTGTAGTTTAATTTTTCAGTTATGTTTGTGCTTTATAATGGGATTTTTGTCAAATATTGTAGCTTGGAAGATGCAGTGTCGCGAATGTTATCTCCATGTTAGAGAGGATTTCGATGTCTCCCCGGAATATATTTTGGAAGACCATCAGTGTGATTGGGATCACTTCCCTATGTTTACTTCGCAGGTAAACCCTTTCCTATCACACTAGATTTGTTTTTTTGTTTTTTTTGTTTTTTTTGTTTTTTTTGTTTTTTTTGTTTTTTCAAGAATTGGACATATAAATCCATTGATGATCATAAAGTTAGCTGTCTTCTCAGGCATATATACCTGAATCGTTATCAATAACTCTCTAGCATTCTTCACTCTAACTTCAACATTATGTAATTAAAATGAAGAAAATACCTTAGTCACATGATTCCTTTCTTTTCATTGGTCAAGGTTATGCTTTTTTAGGTATTAACAAAACATACAGATGAGGTTTGGTGTGCGGCGTTTTCACGTTGCGGAAAATATTTGGCAACAGGTAGCAGATCCGGAGCAGCTCATATATGGAAAATAATTAATGAAGCCACCGTTGAACCATATAAAGAACTTACTGGTTTGTTTCCTGTTTTAAAGTTCTTTTGTTCATATCTTGCTTGCTCATGAATTGTGGAATACAATCGTGTCTCCACTTACCTTCACAAAGTTATTAGTCTTGTGATGGATAATATTCTAAGAAAACTCCGCAAACATTAGAACTGTGCATTTCTGTTTTTGATCATGAAGAGAAGAGAAAGATTTCTAAGGAAGGCGTTTTAATGATCTTGTATTTTTATGATTATTCAGTTTTACTTCACGCATTCATCGTTTCTTCGTAGCTATTTTTATGAGTTCAGGAAGAAATAGTTCGTCGTTGCTGACTTGGAGTGATGATGGTGTCCTTCTAGCAGTAAGCGCTGCGGAGGGCCACCTTGCGGATGTTCACATTTACGATGTACATAGTGGTATCACATTTTGTGTTATCGAAAACAGGGCCAATGACAGCACTGTTATGTCGTTTGTTCCAAATTCATCATTCAGTTATAGACTTGTTTGCGCTGATCAGATGGGGCATTTTTGTCAGTATGTATGTTTTTATGATGTTTTTGTTACTCAGGAATGCGGTTGGATATCATGGATATTTTCATTCTTTAGTTTTTGGATTTGAGTCAGAAATCAATGCTTGGGTCAAAAAAAAAGTTGCTTTTTTTCCCCCACCATTTTACATGTTGCATATGTGATTCCAAATTAACACTCATTTAGAAATGATCTAGAAATTGTGGATACTTCATTTCCAGGCTTTGTCGAAGAACAGCGTGAAATCTGAAGGCAAGTTCGAAGGTTATAGGATTCGCGCTGTTCATTGTCTCAGAAATGGATCAGTTTTGGCAGCAGATACTCACAACAGGTCTCTGAAGTGGTTAAATTTCATAAAACTTCCCTTACATAAGTTTTATAAGGCCTTGGAAATTTCGTTCCAAGCATCTTACAATTTTCAGAGTTCGCAGTTACCGATTTAGTGATGATTCTGAAGTAACACTTATCGAAGAACTAAGTCAGATTTCAACATTTGTGGTGGACAAGTCGGAGCGGCGTATTTTGATTGATACTAAGTTGCACGGTTTGCGATTATGGGACTTAAGAACACGAACTTTGATCAGGGCTTTCGTTGGTGCACCGCACCAGGATTTCATTATTCATTCAACTTTTGGTGGTCCTGAGCAGTCGTATATCGCTACCGGTTCCACAGGTATTCAATTCTTCGAAAACTTTCTTCTATAACAAACTGGTATAATACACAGTTTTGTGGATAAATAGATCGGCTATTCGCAGATGTGTGGATCATGTATCAATTGTAGATATTTCGCGAAGACATCGTTCGTATATGATTTTCCTTGGCAGTTATGAGGTCGATTTTATGTAGCCATTCCACTTAGTTTAATTAGTGTGACAATAAGACTTGAAAGTTCTACCCGTTGTAGTCATTAACAGTTAGCTGATTTCTCTTTAAAAAAGAGTTTTTATAATCAACGAATTTTTTTCGACGAGGAAAAAGAATGTTATCCAGATATTTTGTTTTTCTCTTCAAGAATAGTTTCATTATCAAAAAAGTCTTGGGTCTTTGGTTTGTATCTAATCATTTTAGTGTTTTTTTTTTAACTAAAAAACTTAATGTGTTTGCAGATGAATGTATATATGTATGGAAGCAGAGTTCCGAGGAATTGATAGCAAAATTGGCTGGGCATACTGCACGTGTGAATGCTGTGGCTTGGAATCCTAGGTTACCACAGTTGGTTTCCTGCTCCGACGATTGTACAATTCGTATTTGGAGTCCACTTGTCGGCATTGATTCATCCACTATTCAGCAGAATTGATGTTATAAGTTCCATTTTTATTATACTTCACTACATAATTAGGGTTGCTTTTATGTATTTAATTTCATTAAGCGTTGCGTGTTTGAACAGAAAATTGTGAGCAAATAAATTATAACAGCTTGTGTAGAACAATCATTGTATGAAGTTTTTTGCATCTTTTTTTTTTTTTTTTTTTGGAAACTTCATTATATCTTCCCCCCATTGCAAAATTACCTCACTCTAGCTAATGATTATTTGTTTTACATCATCCAGCGGTCAATACTCTTATTTGCTTCATAGACTTCAGACACAGAGCAATCAGTAATTTGTGTCTTTGTTATTATTAAATGCCCTTGGGATCACCAGTTATGTATACCATGTCATTGGGATTGTCTAGTTTTATATGCCGTTCGTTCGGTCATCCTCATATTTCTGTGTGTTCATTATGCTAATAGAAGTCGATGATTGTGTTGTCTTTCTACTAGTTTTAGCAGTTTCACTCTTTATAAACCTAGTGGACCAGATTTTTAAATAGCAGATGTCATTTATGTGCATCCTGTGGTTCCACACCATTGCTATTTGTAAGCAACTTTAAAATTGTAAGGGTAATCTTTTATGAATCCAAGACGTGCCAAAATGTTGTTTCATGAATGATCAAACTGGTCTCGATTTTCAAATTTTTATCAGTGAGTCATAGTATACTGTTGCTGAAAATTGCATTATTAATGGAAATTCAGTTCATCTTTTCATAACGCTAATTTGCTCGTATTAGAAGAAACACATAGAAGCTAGTCATCACCTTGTGATTGAGTCGTTGGTTTCTAAGATTGTCTCAATTTAAGGCTTGTATTGTCTATCATATATAAATATATGCGTCTTTAAACCCCATTGTACTTGTTTTTCTTTTTTTTTTTTTTTTTTTTCGACGATTTTGGTTCCATTATATTGATTTCATTGTAATGATTTCATATCAAGCAGCAATGAATTTTTTGTATTCTACAATGGCACCGAAAACGAAGAAATGCGTTTATTATTTATGTTCAGCATGAAAAGTGAACATACAGCTAATAGGAATCATTAAAGTGATGGCTGTTGTGGTATTTCAACATAAGTCGGCGTAGAATAAACTGTGTATCCATCTTCGATATGGCAATTTTTTATCGTTGATGCGTCGTCGAGGCTTTGAACTGCAAATATAAAATATATTGCATGCAACATTCACTCTTACATATATTTGAGTTGGTAGGGTTATTGGAAATTCAGAAATTGTTGGATACCTCCGAATGTAATATCCTGTATTCCATTTGGGATGTCTGTTTTTTCCATTACCTTCTCTTTCAATATTTTGATGGTCTCTGTTGCCGAAATGTTAATTTGAATTGTCTGCCCAGCAAAATTCTGTGTTTTGTTGTAGACAATTACATTCAGATGCCTGAAATCTTATTACCAGCTTTAAAAAATTGAAAAATATCTTGAATAGCTGAGAAGTGATTGTTTTTTATGGTCTTGCTGAAATTAAATAGAAGTCCAGAAATGAAAGATTAAACAGAACATAAGTTCCAAGATGAACTTATGTTCTGTTTAATCTTTCATTTCACTAGACTTGATTTAGTTAATACTCCTTTAAGTTTTCTCCTGGGCATGGAAGCAAAGCAATTAAAATTGCGAAAGTTATGATAATAGTGAGACGGACAACCATTATTGCATTTCCTTATGTAATGAGAGAGATAAACTTCAATTTGCGAGACTTAGTGAATCATTGGAACTAGCTAAAAGTTAGTTCTTAAAAGAATTCAGGATGTTAGCCGGACTTATTATTCAGTCGCAAAAGCTATCGATGGAGTTGAAACAAATGAAAAAATTGAAGTTATTACTGACTTACATGGTATTCTGAGAATAGCAACAAAGCAAAAACTGATGCAAAAGTGAGGAAAACGATCATAAACTGCCTGAAATAATTGCCTTACATTAATGCGCCCCCTCTTTCTCTGTCTTTTATCAATAATAAAAGCTTATTACAAATGAAACTGAAGAAAATCAAACGTGAAATTTAACTGATATCCCGAATATTTGAAATTCCTCCTCAACTTCTTCCATGATCGCCCTCCCCCGTTAGCAAGCAAAAGATGAATTTTTTTTTTTCTATTCTGGAATACTACGCGGATTACGTTGCATATTTTTTCATCCCTATTACTTTTGTAATACACCTTCCATTAGATCATTCGATCACTCATTTTAATCAAAATTAGCTTCAATTTTTGTTTGGAATATGGTAACACTCAAATATATGCCTCCTCTCTTTAGAAATACAATTTCTTATTTCTGATTCATAAATTTCAACCTGATTCATAGCAAGTTCAGTTAAAATCATGAAATAATTTTTCCAACTTAATAACTAATAACTTTTTCACAATTATTATTAAGCATATTAGAATTCGACTTACAATTTTTCAAGCATTAATGAAGACAATTCATTATTATTTTCCTTCATCAAAGATTTATAGGAAAACAAAACTTTCCATTTTTCCAAACATTTCGGAATATTTTTTTTCTTGAAAATCTCTATATGTAATTTGTCATTTGAATGATATTAAGGGAAACAAATACAAAAATGCAAGCTATGAATCTTTTTATCAAAATATATCAGTTTTCATCATGAGAAATATCATTCACAAAATTCAAAAGCAGTATGTTAACAATAGAATTAATAATGATAGCCTTCGGATAGCCATATTTCAGGACGTGTCAAGTCAGTAGAACCATCAATTTGTTCATATGTATCACTTGTGAATTTTTGCGTCTTTGATGGCTCTATTACGATCTGAAATTTCATTAGTTAAAGAAATCATTTCATTAAATGTCACAGAAATCTGCATCAACAAAGCGAAATTGCCAGAATTTTTTAGTATAGCTCAATTTCAGTGTAATAAATGGTAATTCAAAAATGAAAATGAAATAGATACATCGTTGATTTTGTTTATTGCTGGTGGATTACGCAAAAATAGCATAAGAGGAGCATATAAGAAGTTTATTGCTGCAATTACACGAAGCATTCTGAAAATTATTGTAGTTTTAGAATTATATTATTATAAAATTTTTCTCTGATTAGTCAAATTTTAGAACTAAAACTAGAAATATTTCATTTATAAACGAAATGAATAAAATTTAGCGGCAGGATTAATTTTACATGTATTGTGTATTAAACAAAACATTCCTTAAAATAATTTGGATTTAGCAAGCTAATAGTTTTTTTTTTTTTTTTTTTTTTTTTAATGTTCTTATTATTCCAACTTGCAAATCATTTGACTCTGTTTGCAACTAATCGTATACAACCATAAACAAATTTGTCACTTAAGAAACTCACGAAGCGAATCCGACGGAACGGACCAGAGGACCGGAAAAGAAAGGGCCTAAAGCAAAAGCAAAGCAAAATGCTGCATCTGCAATTGCGTAAATTGATCCATAAACACCGACGTGACGTATATCCACCAAGTGACCCATTAGCGGAAACATCGATGCATCAATCATACCTTGAATGCATTCTTTTAAATTCTCATATCATTGATATAAGATGCTAGATAAATCTAGTTACGTGACACGACACCGTCATCTTACCAATCGAGAATCCCATGAAAAAATTTGGTAGCATCAATCCTCCAACACTTTGAGCTGTCGGAATCTAAAATCATTGCAATCATCAATTGAACATCACAATATCATAACGTTTCACATGCGATAATATGTGCAAAATAATTTCTCAAAATCTACTAGTCTGAAATGTTTGCCATTTTTAGTTCGAGATTTCGTTACACAGAAATTTTTCCAGGATAATCCGGAATGAATACCATATGTGGTAATTTCGTATGAGAGTTGAATTTTTTCCTTCATCTTTTCCCATTCCTGTTTGAATATTTATTCCAAAAACAGTTCGCCATGAATAGTTTAAAAAAAAAATTCTTATGAACAATATGATCAAATAACTTACAGCAATTAGGCAAATACCGATTATTATGAGACCCAAAAAACTGCTTAGCCAACTGAAAATTGAAAACTTTTCGGTATATCAAAAAAATTTTAAGTTATTTTTTTTGGAATTCAGAATTTCGAACAATGTGTGTTTAAGCAAAAAAGTCCCAAATGTTATCAATTATTTTAAAATAAAAACAAACCGCCCGATTTTATGTGCCAATGGTCCAAATATATTCGTACCAATAAGGTAAGATGCACTGGCAGGAAGGAAAGCGATGCCACGTTCAAATGAACTAGCCTGCCAGGATTCCATCATCCATAATGGTAACGACGGTTCCAACATCGCTATTCCAAGATTTCCGATTGTTATTGATCCTGAAAATTGCCGGAAACATTGCACAACATCGTAGAACAAAAAAAGCTTGACATACTAAAATATATTACATTAATGAGGAATTATATTGGAAATAATCGGGAAGCATTTGTTCTCCTTTGAAATTAAATCGGAAAAAAAAACAGTAACCGGCAGCAACAATGATATATGGATCTGTAGCAAGTTCTTTCAGGCCAGTCCCTTCTGGTTCACAACAATCTATTCGAGGTTGTAGCACCAAAAATTGCAGAGCTACAATGATATCATCTCAGCTCTTCAATTTTTGGATATTTTAACATTTTTGCAAAGAAAAGCTTTTTTCTTAAGAAGTTCGATTAAACAAGTTGACAAACTTCGAATTTGTTCTGTTAATATTATCTTCAAAAATTCGTAAAATTTCAAAAATTCTGTATCTCAAAATCATTTCTGAAAGCTTGATTCCACTATCGTTATTAGCTTGCCAGGATTTTTTTGCACCAATTTGTTTTTAAGGCGCTTATCTCGGATTTTTAAAATATAAGACTTACAGCCGTCAAATAAAGCCAATAGTGCAAGAAGTAAGAATGGCAATTCTTTGCCTGACCACTGATATAGAACTCCTCCATATGGAGGCCCAACAAGTAGACCAAGTGCTAGGCCACCCAATGCTATACCCATGGCACTACCACGTTCTTCATCGTTCGGATAAGCCTGGGCAAGCATTCCCATGCCTGTTTTGATAGAAATTCAAACATTGTTCATATTATATATCAGAATAGTATTTTTTTTTTTCGAAATATCACCGTAAAGATTTCCAATTATGTCGAAGATGACTTTAGCAAACCTGAAGTGCTTGTACATGCGGATCCAATACCTTGCAAAGCTCGAGCAAGCCAAAGGACAGCAAACGATGTACCGAATGTAAACATTATGGTTGACAAAAACATAACACAAAAGCCAATAAACATCGGCACTGTGTAGCCAATTCTGCAATTCATATAATTAGTGAATGAAGAAAATTTAGGAAAATTTGAGAAAGAATAATATTCTTTCTGAAATTTCAAATAACCAAGTTATAACTATATTCTTTTACATTCACATTTCACTTTCTTTACATGATTATTTCTTGATAAAGGCTATTTCATCAATTGATCGAAACGAACATATCGAAAATTTCATGTTGCTAATGATGAAGAAGTTAAGGTAACCTTTTTCATCTATTGATTCTGGTAAATATTAAAAGCAAATGTTGCATAAAAATTAACTTATTTGTAAGAGGACCAATCCATGGATTTGTTAGCAGTTGCACAAGTGCTTTTGATCCAAACATCAATCCAACATAAACATTTTCTTCAGATAAGGTATTGTGTCGTTTTATTTCTTCCGCAGCATTTGGCGTAATTGTTTGATCCATTTTTGTATTTTCACTTGTAACGGATGCTTCTGTTGCTCTTGTTTTCATGCGTCCAGAAGTTTTACCTTGTTAAAGTTGTGTGTTATTTTAAAATTCAAATTTTTTGTCAAATTTCAATTCTAATCGAGGAGGAGTTGTAATCACATGACACATTTTAAACTTCCAAAAGTCCTTAAATCATTCAACCTTTCTGAAGCGGTTTTTTCCTCAAAATTTTGCTTTTGCGAAATGGATTCAGTGGACTGTTTTGCCAATCTGCTGCTACATGCATGTCCATTGGAACTTCCCAAGTATCATCCCAAATGAATGGTTGTTCATTTTCTTTCTCCTCCATTTCCTTTACATTTTCCACAAAAGTGGCACGTTTGCTTCGTGAATGTCCTGCTGCTGGTATTTTATCATACAGTAATAAATCGGTTGAATTTGGATGTGACAGTCGTAAAAGGTATTCCGGTATTATTGGTACTGCAATAAAAAAAATAAAAAAAAAAAAAAGATGGAATGATAGAAATTACAAACAAAAATTTTTCCTGAATAAAATATAGCTAAGAATGAATTATCAGTAAGAGCACAAAAGTTTTGCTTTAAATTAAGGTTTAAATTTTCAATAGGTTGCTAAAAGTTTTACTTATTTGTGCAAAAAATTTTTTGCTTAAAATATTGCCGACATACCAACGGCCGTCAGAAGCATATTATCCAAAAATAAAGCAATGTATACAATAAATAATAGCATCTTCCGATTATGCCGATATTTATTAATTAATTCAACAAGTGTTATTGCCATATTTTAATACCAGTCTTTGCGATTGTAAATTTTTTATTCCAAAATTTTACTGCAAGTATCAATTAATTCTTATCATATATTGTTTAACACACTTTACGATAATTCAGCAAAATAATACGCCAAAAACCAGAACTATTTTTCAATAAATGAATCGCTTTTTCTTATGCTAGTTATGTCATTCATATTTGTTCACACCAGCAAAATATGACTAAACGGAATTAAAATAAATTTGAACTTTTGATAGATGAGTCACTCATAAAAAAAAATGTATCTATGGAAACTAATAATCAAAAAGAAGCTGTAGACACTTTTGATAGCAAATTAAAATGTGATTTGATCATTAAAATCTAAGTGTACAGTTTATTTAACTAAGGTGAAAAGAAGTTAGATTTTTTCAAAAAAAAAATAAATTTTTTTTTCAGATATTAGTTTTTTTCCTTCTTTAATTGAAATAACAATGTATCAGAATCATGCTGATATCTTATCTTTGGTAACAGCATAGCTAAATATATAAAATTTTCTAATGTGTAAAACTTAACATGTTCATTGATAATATTGAAATAATATATTTATTTCAAGCAATAATTTAGTTCAACTTAAATTTCAAATGCTAAAATACTTTGATGACAAAAATTTTTTCTTGTAAAAATCGCTTAATCCTAAAATCTAAAACCTTGGAATTTAATGGAATTTTTAGGAAGTTTTTTTCCTTCTTTAATTTTAAACAGTAATTTAAAACTTTTTGGAATGAGGTTATAAATAGGACATTCGGGCTTCAATTTCCAATGAACTAGTAACCATGAGATGTTTATGATTGGTTCAAAAAAGATTCAAATAAGAGAAGTGGTTTGCGGCAATAACAATTATACCGATAAATTACTCGGAGCGATGTAAACTAGCATTCATTATTTTGCTAGCCTGAAATTATTCTCTTAGTTTTTCTTTCGCCAAAAAATAAAATCTATATGATTGCATATTATGTTCAAACCATTTTAGAATTTCGATTGTCATTATGATACACATAAAATTGCAAAATTTATATTTATATTTGATGCAAAAAGACACACAAAAAAATCCCATGGATTAATCGGAAATCGTGTTCAAATGCTAGCTGGATCTATCAACTTTAGATTCCAAATGCCAGCATAGTATACAAAATTATTTAATCATGTTATCAACAAAAATCGAACAACTAGTTCATTCGAATTGGCGTATGAAGTAAATTTGATAAAACTTGGTGGATTTGTAAAAGTGAGAAGACGGCTTAGGAGAAAAAGCAACATTTATTTTTTGGATATTTTTGAAAATAATGAAAAAAAGAAAATGGAAGAAGGAAAAAAGAAATTTGAAATAAAAAAATAAATTCATGTTATAAAACGATCGCTAGCTTATGTCATGATTATATTTTGTTAGATTAATCAAAGTATTTAGACATTTTTTTTCAACTTAGAAATATTCATTAATATGTTGAAAAACTGAGCAATCTATTATTCCTGTCGTAAATACAATTTCTGAGAGAATAGATTAACAAAGTTAATTATCTATGCGATCCTGATAAACCATCATCCTGATGATATATTCTAACAGAACACATCTATATGTTTAGAGATCATTAGCTTTTTCAAACATACAGTTTTTTTTTTTTTTCTTTTAAATCAAATCTTGAATCTCAAAAAATCAATTATTGCACGTAATAATAAGAGAAAGAGAAAAACAATGATTCAACTTTATTGCTATGCAAATTTCCAGATTTAGGAAGCACTCAAAATTAAAAGTAGAAATTGTGTACGTCCTGGAAATGAAAGAGATTTGCATGACAACAAGCACCCAAGATAAATAAACTTGTAAATGATTTTTTTAAAGTCACCAAAATTTTCTGATTCTTCATTGTTGGCTCTTTATAATCGAATAAAAAAAAAACTGTAGCTAAATGAAATTATCACAAATCTTTATTCAGGGCATAAAATTGACCCTCTATGATTAGACAAAACTAAACTTGTAAACTTGTTCGGTTTCAATAGCGTTCGAATTTTATAAATCTATTTGGCCAGAAAGATTTCCAGCTTGCGGAAAAAAAAAAAATTTGAAGATGAATAGCTAAAAGAAGTGAGAAAAAGATTGAAAAAAAAAAAATGTTCATCAAATTGGATGGTTAGACACTCTAGTTTTTAATTAGAAGGAAGGCTCTTAAACTTCAAAGTCTCGCTGTTTTTGATACCCATCGAGAGCAGATAAATTTTTAAAGTTAAGAGTTCTTCTTATAATCATAAATTTGAGATCAAAGAAGTAGGATCATTCAAATCGCCAAAGGTATTTAGCTAAAACACTACATGAAGTGCTTAATCATTGCTCTTAAAAATGATTTTACTTTATATTTTAGTGATTTGCATAAACAAGTAGTTCATAACAAAAGAGTTAACCCAAAATAAGAGTATAAAACGTAAGGTTTAAACGAATCAACTGGTGATCAAACAGAACAAACAAAATGAAGTTTCAAAACCATGGGATTATGCGAAAGAAGGAAATAATGTCGCATGCGATGACGATCTTCTAATTGAAGATGAAAGCTTTACTTAAGCCACTAACGGTTATGCGTGAAGTGATTCAGAGAGAGTGAGGAAAGAAAATGAATTATTGAAGAGGTTTCCAGAAAATTTTGACTGCAAATGACACTTTACAGAAAATAACCATTGAAAAGCTTATTATTATGAAGAAGACATAAAAATGCTCCTAATTTATGCTATGATATGTTTGAATAAACAAAAATAAAAATAACAGCTGTGAAAGTCTTAGATTTGGAAAAAAAGTTCCAATGATGAATAAAATTTACAGAAATTGTTTCATTGCTTTTTCGAGAATACCAAGAAACAAATACTCTGTTAGCTTACTTGATTAGAAATTTATAAAAGTGAGATTTATAATACTCTCTGTGACTTCTGAAAATGTCTTCATATCACATCAACGTTAAATTTTTTTTTTTTTTTTTAACGAGCGATATTTCAGCCTTATTTAAAGAATACCTTTGCAGATTAGATCGATATGAAGGAAGAATTACATAATATTTATAATCCATTTAAATCAAATTTTAACGAAACTTCATGTTTTATTCCGCATGTCCCAATGTAGCAATGTATTATTGAGATTACTATTCTACAAGTTTTTTAGGTACATCTATAAATGCAAACTCGGGAAGATACATAAAAGTAATACAAATCCAACAAATGTTCAACCTTACAAATAACAACCGCAAGGAGCTGACAGAAAATGGATGCCGAGTTCAGAAATTGGACAATTTACATCTTTTTTCGCAAGAGTTATCAAGTATAATAAGCTTGAGCATGGCACGGAAGTATATCAGCAGCATAAACAGATTAACACCTCGCTTTTGCAAAAATCGTCTTAAAATGAAAGAATTCAATCACTTGCAACTAGAACTCTTTCTTATTTAGCCAAATTTTGTCCAGCTCTATAAAACTGTTAAGTACCTTCAGAAAATGAATGAACAATGATTGTAAAGGAGTAAATAGTAATATTTGATGTGTATAATGATAAGTTAATCATGAAAACATCCGAAATAACTAGGAATAATGGATTCAAAGTAAGTTCAAGTCAAAATTAATTATAATATATTAAAGAATAATAGTAATAGTAATAGTAATAGTAATAGTAATAGT
>KZ270022.1:57894-74615 GCA_002249935.1 Onchocerca flexuosa | reverse complement strand
AATTCTAAGATAGGTGAGATGAAACTGATTGGTACAAGATCAAATAAAGTAACTCACAAATTATGAAGGTCTGACATGCTGACAGCATAGAAATCAACATTCGGCATTTGACGAATTTCTTCTGCTGGTCTACTGGCATCATCTTGCGAAAAACTATAATGTGCGTGTTGAGTGAAGAAGTTTCTCTAATCTTTCAGAACACAATTATTATGTTATGTATTTTGTAAACGTAACATCTGAAGCTTATTATTGTTTATTATGAGACATGACCATGAAATCTCCTAAATAAGTGACCTGTCCAAAATATGGAAAAAGTGACGTACCCATCGCTGACAAGTATAACGATTGTTGGTATTCCTTGTCTCCGAGTTTCCAAAACGTCGATTGAATTTTCTAGGGCACGTCCGATGTATGTTGTTCCTTAATGATAATTAGTTTCTTTCAAAATGTTTGAATTACAATCCTAGACTGAAGATACTAACAACAACAAACATTAAGGTAGGATATATTTTCTGTGAAAGTGATAAAAAAACACTATAAAAAGTGACAATTTTGTTCATTGTCTTACCCTTTCCTTCTGAAGAGAAAGAAGAAGGCTTTTACACTACTTAAACTATATATCTTCTGTAGTAGAAATAACCTTGTGAGAAACTTTTTTTTTTAAATTTCAGTATTTTTAACAAAAAATAAATTTTACTAATTACTAGTTTTTTTGATTCAAATCTGACAAGTTTTTTTAAAGTTATAAAGTTAAAATATTATACCGGTGAAATGTCGAACTTGACTGAACGCTTCCGCAATATCTTTCATATCTTTATATGTATCGAATGTCCACTCAACCCTCTGATGTGAATTACCAGCGAACTGAATCAAAGCAACCCGTTGATCGCCTTCACCAATCTTATAAAAACAAAAAAATTTTTTTTGGTCGAAATATTTAATTATTTGAGGAAGGCATAAGTAATTCAAATACGGCAGCAAGACGGTCTGCAACTCTATTTCGTTTTCTACTATTGAACTTTTTAATTTGCATTTAAAAAAAATTTAAGCATATTTCAGGGCATTCTGATTTATGCAATCATTTCTTATAATCAGATAAATCTGATGTCTTAAACATAATGATCGAACAGACGATCTTTCAATATGTGGGAAATAATTACATGTAGTTCATGAAGGAGCGACAGAAGATATTTTTTTTGTTGATCATATATCCTTTGCACCGATCCGGAACTATCGACGATGAACAAAATTTCTCTTGGGCATTGTCCTGAAAATGAACATGAATGAATTATTCAATTATCTCTTGCACTAGTTTTATTTACCTTGACTTCTCTCAATGCTTCTGGCTGATTCCGTCCTCTCTAATTTTCTTGGAATTGGCGTTGAAATACGCTGTGCTGTCACATGTCTGAAATAATGCTGAATTTGTTACAGGCAATAAATCATAATCTTAAGAAGAAAGCCGTATTTCAATAAGAAGTCAGAGGCAGTCTAGATCGTACAATCAAATAACGCGAGCTTATAAAGAGTTCCAGATATGAAATAATACAAATATATTCAAAAATCGGTAAGCTGATACCTGATAAACCAAATTTGTTTGTAAATAAACTAGTAATTTTGTCTGTTAGGAAATCATGATCTTTAAATCTATATGAAAATGTTCAAGCAATTCGAAAAGTTGACAGACCGCGGCGCTAACGTTGTCTTATTGTTCGGAAAATCGGCCAATCGTGAAATTTCTTGACCTTCGGTAATCGAAGACGATGTTATCACTTTCGCTCGTGGAATCTCCTTTTGTAGCTTCTTGGTAAACTTGGAGGTTATACTATTGTCACTTTCTTTACCATTTTTAGTTCGCTGCAAATTTGGATGTAGTTGATCAGTTTGCTAAGAAAAGAAATAATGAAAGGATAATGCAGAATTACTTTCTCATATCATCAAAGTTTGAAGGATCTATTCAGTATCAGAATGTTATTAGAATAATTTCGGACTGTTAAAAGCTGGAATGTTTTTATGATGTTACCACAGCAAAGTTCTTTTGGTCAGATTTGAGTAAAACGACATCTGACTGTAATGTCAAAATCACTAACATCCTTACTAAAGGTCGACTGTTGTGGAACGGTTATACTTTCTACAAATTGCTCATCAGCATTCACTATACTGATTGGTACTTCATCAATATTTTCATCGTTAATTTTATCGCCTGCATCTTTTTCCAAAAGCTTTGCATCCTACAAACATAAATTTCGACGTCTCATTAATAACGCTCCTAAACAAGTTTTTCTATAACACATTTTCAGCATAATTTCAAATCTTCAGTTAAGGTTATGCAAGTTTTCATATATATAGAATTTATTTAATTATAAGGTAAAATTTTTGATTAATACTTGCAATTTGGAATCACAGTGTTAATAAGTTCAATTTAATATAAAAAGTAATGGAATTGGAGAATTTCCAAGTTAAACCAACGATGAATATTTTGGGTTGAATCTGATTTATAAAAGATGATAATAGGATAAGCATACTTGATCTTGAGAAACAATTACCTGTCTGGCGGTGATTTTCTGGCCTTTATATTTCAACTGATTATCTTTCGTTAATGATTTATGTGAAGTTGGATTATTTGTAGTTGACGTGCGTATTCTGCTGGTCATATGTAATTTCATTGATGTCTCTTTCCTACTTGAAGAAGGAGATGAATCCATTGTTGTTATTTTTTCTTCTATTGTTTTTATGGTGGCTGTTGGTATTTCCCACTCCTTAGATTCGCAAGTTTGGGCTTGTTCCACATCATCGATTAGTATTTTCTGCAGTCGAGGGAATTCATGCAATCTAAAATCATAGGCTATTTAATTTTCTTTCCATACGATCCGATTGCAAAATTAGCTGCAAATATCGAAAAAAAAAAAAAAAAGCACTAAGCAATTATGGCTCTTTTTTTGAATATCATTTAGTTGCTGTAAAGTGTTAACTATAGTTTTTAATTCTAAGAATAAGGTATTCTTAGGCAAAAATGATTTCCATATTTTAAGTTTTCACTTCACTTCGAATCTATTCGATGACTTGCGAAATTACTCTGATAAGAAAAAGCTAAAATAATGAATTAAGACATAGACAGATATGTTCCTTAAAAAAAAAAAAAAAACTATCGGTTTATTAAATGTTATCAAAATTATGGTTGATTTGATCTTTCAGGTGCTACTGTTTCGAAATGAATAGAATCAGTGTATCGTTTTATCCAATTTAAAAAAAAAAAAAAAAAAAAAAAAAATGGGTAATGAATTTGGAAATCAGAAACAGGTCGTTTCAGTGATTTGACCATTTTCGAAGATGTAATATCCATTAGTACACCGTGGAAACCGCTTTGGTTTTCACCTATTTTGAATCGGTTTCAATGTACTTTTCTTTTCATCGTTTCAAACACAACATTTCAATCATTCTTTCTTGACAGAAAATTTTAAACTCGCCAACTTGATCCCATTAAATGCTCTTAGATCATTGAGCATTACACTACAACATAGTAAATGCTGATTAATTTTAAGTCAATCTTAGCTAATGTTCAGTAACATCGTTAGAAATCATTCCGATTTTATGATGTTACTGTAAATCGATTTACTCTAAAATTGGAATTCGCATATAAGTCATAGATTTTAATTCTAGCCTTTACATAAGATTAACAATGTCATAATTTACAAATAATTGAACAAAACTGGAACGATCGAACCCAAAAATATTCGATTTCCCGCCGGCAATACTGCTGATTTCAGGTCCGAAATCATCCGATCCAACAGATACAGTATAAATTTTGACCTTTTCAACCTCACGTAAGTGCTGAGCGTGTTTGATAGGATCATCAAGAGATAATCCATCCGTAAATAGAATAATAATTTTGCTAGCATTTTTTCTGAAATCGCATCGCTAGTCAGAATTTATATTTCAAATGTTCAAACCGTTTGCAGAAATATCTTGCATCTCAAATCAATTCCACTGTGACTAATGTTCCAAAATCTACAAAATAAGGTAAATTTTTTTTTCAATATTTCTACCAAAAAATTGCAGCGACCCAAGAAATAGATTACTTTGAAAATGATACAGTTCAAGGTTTTAGCCTATCTTAGGCAAGAAGGAACCGAGAAATATCTTCGGTAGTAAAATAAGTATGGAGTGTATTCCTCCACGACCTGGCATAAAAATTTTACTGTTCAGTTAATAAATGGAGCTGTTGGTGAAACAATATTGTGATTAATTTTGAAACTAACCTGGCTCCTTTTTCTTCACTAAATAATTCAGTTTTTGCTGCCAATAGTGCTTTACCTGTCTTGGTACCACCGGATTTGAAATTAATTGTCATAATATGACTAATAATATCACGCAAATCTCGATAAGTATTGAGGGAAAATTCGATAATTGGTGTTTCGGCATATTGAATCATGGCAATATGTACTTGATCGTTATCAGGTAGTAGTAGTGTTTCGATTAATTGGTTGGTCCAATTAATATGCTGTGTATAGATTTTCTCCAAGCTTCCAGAAGCATCCAGAAGAAATAGCAAATCCACACCGCATCCATCCTTTACTGGATCTATATCATTCGTATAATTTACTAGTACCCAATGAATTATTGAAGAAAAATTATGGCATTTTTCTAGTATGCATGAAAGTTTAGAAGTTGCCTACTTTAACAAGCTTAATTTTGGATATTTAAAAATGATATCCGTACATATTTCGGTGAATTCCAAAATATCATTGCCATCGCCACTGCTGTCTTCTTTTATCGTCGATGGCTGCCAAAGACTTCCCGGGCTCAGCAGATCTTCTTCTCCGGATCCTTCGCCAGATCCTTCGAGACTATCATTTTCAGCGCAGCACACCGAAATGAACAACACAAACCAGGCAAATCGAAAAGTCATGTTCGTCGAAACAGCAAAATGATTTCTGCTTTACATGACCCTTTTATCTTCCATAATTCTCAAATGGGGTTTCCGGGTAAAAAGGTCTGTTGGGTGCGGTCCGCCCATTTACATCTTATTTCGTCGTTCATCCTGAACGAACAGAACAAACTGACAAACTGATTCCATTCCTTAACACTTTCATAATTCATAGACAAATGGCATTCTCACTCGACACCGTTTATGTAAACACTTTTTCTATCAATCATTGTGAATTGTTTTCCTTTCTCGGCTTTTTTTTCCTTTTAAATTTCAACTCCTTCAATCCAAATCAAAAACTATCAACAATACATCTAATTTCATGGGAGTTATTGGTGATTCGCACATCCGTATAACAACAAAAATAGTAACATTAGCTTCAACAAAGATATGAAATTTCGCCATGAACGTTTGTTAGTTGCAGCTATTTTATTTTCTCCATTCAGACATCACAACACACAAAAAAATGGCAGTAACTTTTTAGAAAAAATCACCTGGGCATTCAATTATTTCAATTCATCTTTCAGTTAAATTAAGGAAGACAGTTGACCAGGAAATAAGACTAACTATCATTATTGCATACTTCATTGCACGCGTTATTACATGTCAAACTATATGCAAACTTATTTTTCAGATCCATTTTTCTGATCAAAAATAAAAGGTGATGTCTTTTTCAATTAGTTTGGATAGCATTAAATTTCCAGTTAATTTATAAACCTGTCAAACTGATGAATGATAAGAGAATAGAATTAGTTTATATCTTCTTGCTCAACAATTTCTTTTCTTTTCTTTTTTTTCTCTAACGGTAATGCACCGTAAAACTGTTTTCAGATTTAATGATTTTGAATTTTGTCGTTGTAATCCTCTTTCGATATTTCCATTTTTTTTTTTATATTAAATAAAACAAAGAAACCACAAAATAATAGAGCCAAATTTTTGTTCGACAGAAATTTCAACGTCTCCCGCTTCACCCTTTCCCATCGTTCCCATGTCATAAATATCACTAACAGCTCCAAAACCCATCTCTTCCCCAAATGTTTATCAACTTAATGCAAACAAGTCATCTGGAGCGTAATACCGTGAATTTATGGATACTACCCATCATTAAAATTAGTCATTCGTTTCGCTCAGTCTGTATAGAAAATTCGCATCTACGAAATTATATGTTTTTCAAAGATCGATTTTTCATTAATTCGCTGTATCTAGCGTGTTGTTCCAATATGTGAAAACAAAAAGATAACAAATTTATCAAATTACAAGGAAGAAAGGGAAGAAGAGCAACAATTGAAATACATTTATTGCACTAATAGTCACCCAATTTCATGAATAATTAATGATTATACTGTTTATCTCCTGGCAGCTTCACTCATCCCAAACCTATTACTTTCGAGTTTATTTACTACACATAATTAAAACAAAGACCAATAGACACCACTGTCTATCATTAAAAAATAGACATATGAAATTCTTTTTCGAAAAGTAATTCGTTAGTTGAAGATATTAGACCTAAGATGGTTTATAATCTGGAAAATTTTTTGGTGTGCTATATAAAGCACCATCAAGCGCATTACTGCTATCGCTTTATTGTACAGGAAAAATGGAATCTTAATTTTTGCCTGCAACAACTTTTTTGTTACCCATACTTCATCGGTGTGTCACATCAACCAGCAATGTAATGGATACAAAGTTCAGTACGTGCATCCGTGCATAAATTTATACTCATTTCAGACATTTAAGTCAATTCTTAGCGTTGAATATATAAATGTAATTAAAACAAACTTTTTTTTTCTTTTTTCAAATAATTGCGTTGATAGTATAATTAAAGCCAATGAAACAGGTAATCACACATTGACTGTCCAGATTTTTAAAACTGAATCCTGACCAACAGTGATGATTCGATTTGGGCCAAGCCAAGCAATTCCATTAATTGGGCTCATTGTATGCGCCCCTGAAAATGATGCAAAAAAAATATGTGTTTCAAAGGTAGACATTTCTCAAAGAAGACACTAGTAATGAATAAATTAAATTTATTAGTAATTTAGATCTAATTTAAAGTGTGAATTTCGTGAAATTCTAAATTTGAAATATGAATTCCATTCAAAGAGATTATAATTAAAACAGCAGCTAACCTTTGATGATTATTGGATGTTCCCCACTGTGTTGTAAATCCCAAACAATAACATTTGTATCAATGCCACCAGTTGCAACAAAACGACTGTCTGGTGACCAGGCAGAACAATTCACTCGAGCTGAATGAAAGGTCCACTCTTTTTCTGTGACACATTTGTAGTCCTTATCCACGGAATAAGGTATTACCTGTAAATAGTCATGACTGACATAAAACGAAGAAACTACAGCGCTTAGATTCCAATAGTTAACCTGTTGCAAATACTCTTCATCTCAAGCATTAAAGAATGAAAATAATGGAATCAAATTTTTCTTCTAGAAATATTTCATTTCAATCACCAAGGTTATCAAGATTTAATCATGGCAATGAAGAAACGAACTGTCAACTTGTCTGAAGTAATGGAAATCTAACACGATTGGACAATATCCAATTATAGCACTTCTATATTGTAGTGAGAAGTCTATGGAACAAAAAGGTTACTTTAAAATCAATTTCCTAGTTACATAAATAACAAATAACCAAAATAGTCAAAAAAAAAAAAAAAAAAATCAAAATACCTTCCTATTAGCATCTGTTGCAACAAGAAAATTTCTGTTGGGACTCCATGCAAGTGAAGTGATGGATCCAGTTTGCGAGATCACTTTTATTTTTTTCATTTGATTGCTACTTAGTTCGTAAATATGTACTTTGTTCTCCTGGAAAGAAACAATTGAGAAGGAATAATGAAAAATATATATCAGAAAAAATTTACATTACTTCTACTTGAGATAAACATAGCTCTTTTTATTACCTGGCTACCAACAGCGATAAGTTTGGAATCTGAAGCAACGGTGACACAGGAAGCTTCGTATTCGATGTTTTCCGAAATCGTTTGTTTGGCATCCGAAAAAACAATAATTGATTTCTGGCAAGCAACCACTGCAATCTTACCACCAGAACCTAATGCAAGTTGTCGCGGTTGCGATGATAATTTTATCTTGTTTGACTGAACATTGTCTAAAAATTACTGTAATTCATAACTGGACATTTTCTTGCAGGCTTTCTGCAATAAGGAGAACAATTTTAATCAAATAATGAAGTTTGAATAAATACAAATTCTAAAAAAAAAAAAGAGAAAAAAACTCACCCAGTGAATCTGGAAAAGAAGTAAATGCAATCGAGTCATCCCAACCGACCGATACCAAATCACCATTTGGTGAGACACTCATACCTGACACCTGCAACAACATTTAACAAATTGTGCCAGGACCATTTATCATCGCAAAAAATAATAGTGAATTACATATACCGTTGGAATTTCGAGCAATTCTTACCAAAATAGAAAAATTTTCAGCTTTAGAAATATGATAAATAAAAATCCCCAAGTACCTACCTGTGAACTGTGAACAGTGGGCAGCAACCTTTCCGAATCTCCTGAATTAAGGCACCACCGGGCTGCAACAGAACTTTTATTTTGATGCAGCCAGGTTCCCTCAACGCTTCTTAGAAATGGAAAAATTTTTGATTCATAAAATAGATTACTGATTCACATTATCTTGTCGACTGATACTAAAAACAATCGAACATGCATTGAACCAACAACTTTTACAAAAGAAAGACTGAGACAATCTACTGCAGACTGATATAAATGTATTGTGTGAATAGCTTCATATCCACTAATTTGAAATGACAAAAAAAAAAAAAAAAAAAAAAAGAGGGAAAAAAAAAAGAAGGAAAGAAATGATACGCAATTTAAAAAACCGTATATGCAAATTGGCCGAAACTATGGAATGTGTTCTTTTTTGATGTGTGAAAACTTACTGATATTTCCTTCAAAATCCGCCGTGAAAGCCAACGCTTTTTCTGAACATACCGCAAGAGCTGTTATCGGTTTATTATGTCCCTTCAGAACTTTGGATACAGAACCGCTCTCTAAGTCCAAGATATTTATGAAACCCGAGAGACTCACTCCAGCAAGAAAAACTTTCGTCCAAACAATGCAAAGCTGTTGATCATCGACATTTTTTCCTATCACAAAAGTTCTGAAGACAAAGAAACTGACAATAAATAGTCATAAAAATTCTGTAGTTTTTCCAAAATTATACAAACATCTTGAAAAAATAATACAAGAGAGAGGAAGATAAAATAGGCAGTAAAAACGAAAAAAAAAAAAATGCTCAAAAAACTAACTTCGCCAATTTCTTTGAAACAACATCCCAAATTTTTATGGTTTTGTCGCCGGATGCAGTTGCAATATGCTGTCCATCCGGAGACCAACATAATGCAAAAACGCTTCCAGAATGTGCTACACCTTTACATTGATCATCCACAAGTTCTCCCTCTTTTTGACCACTTGTTCCTTCGTACAATATCACCTAAAGCTCACGATAAATACCAAATCACAAACTCAGCAGATGAAATAATTAAAGCGGCTCCGAACAATCAATACAAAGTAACGAAAGTCGCAAAACAGTATTAACCATACTTTCCCATCTGCACCAGAACTAGCGAACAGTGTACCAGAAGCATTATATCGGACACAGTAAGCGAAACGGGTATGCTCGTGAAAGAGCTGCAACATCAGAAAATATTGAATATGAAATCAACCTTGAATATTTAGATTTTTACATAATGCAAAAGTGTTATATTTCAAGATGCATTGAAACTTGATAAAATTATAGACTTACAGTTAGAAATTTAAATGGAGGTCCTTCGAAGAGTGCAACAGTATTGTCTTCTGAAGAGCTCACAAGTCTGTAAGGTCTAGCAGGACGAAAATCGATGCTTGACATTGCGCGGCTTTGACCCGAAAGATTCCCATTGGAGGTTCCCGTATCAAAAAGAAAAACATGGCCAAATCTGAAAATCATAATCTTACGCCAAAAGAAATTTTTCAGTCTTCCGAAAAACCTCGACGTCTGACTTCCCTTTTTCTTGACCAACAGTCATTAGTTCAAAAATAAGTAATTAAGCCTTATCATTAATAGAGCAAACCTTTCGCGTCCTTCACCAACTACTGCTATCCTTTTACTATCGTCAGACCATGCAATGTCACGAATAGGACCTGACAATATTGGATACTCGGCTTTTAGTATATGTGTGGGTTGTGTCGCATCCCAGATGCGTATTTTTCCGGACTGATCACCAGATGCGACGTAAAAACCCGATGGAGAGTACTTTGCCACGGTTGTGGGATTCGCATGCTCGGTATAAATCTCACATTCTTTTGGATTCTATAAAAGAAAACTGACTAAGCCAGTTTCCAAGAAAAAGCAAGACATTTCATGTCATAACAAAAGCAAGAAATGAGTAAAATTATTTTATCAGAGAGACAGTTTTCTGAGTTAAGTATTACTCCTAGCTAATATGTTCAGCAAACTTTCCAATTTGTGGATGAAAATCAGGTAAGATGAAATCTTCATCAAGTCACCTGGATATTGCGAATATAAACGGAACTGCCGTTACAGTAAAGTAATTTCTGGCCATCCGGACTTGAATTCAGTGATAAAGGCATTCCTCGAACGGTACGTGGCAAAGAAGCAAACGTTGCATCTGAAATTTATGAAAATAAAATCTCTTGATAAGATACAATCTTAATGTATATTCCATAATATTTGCAAGCATATAAGCTATACAAATAAAAATATTAAAATTTCAAACTCTTCCTTCACCATACAGTGTCTATTTGAAGGTACATAACAATTGTCACATTCCGGTCACTTAGAAAAGCATTCTTATCAGAAGACAGAATCAGCTGGATGAAAATGTTAACAAGGCAGGTCAACACGTAAATGTAATCAATAACCTTGAACATACTCCTCTGTCGACGTCATCAAATGTGCTTACAAGAATACAAGTATGTTAGCGACAGGAACTGAATCTTTCCTGCAAGAATGCCTTTATTTCTTAATTTTAGTCTTAAACGAAACTTGACAAAAACAACCAAAAAAGTAAGTACTAAAAAACTGAAGATCTTGCAAGATCACACAAAGAAAAGGTAGTTCGATTGAAAAAAAATCCAAGATGTAAAAGAGAAGGGACATATAACTTATTCACGGGAACTGAGGCAGAAGGGGAAGGGCAGAAAAAAAAGATGAAACATCGGAAAAGTGATATCTCACTTCACCAAGTGATTCATCATTCCTGATAAAGCACAATGAATCACCTGATGGCTGTCCTCCTAACTGCCCCATATTCTATTACGGAGACACTTGCCAGTGTACCGGAGGAAGGCCATCTATTATAGTAGTGGGCTATTGGTACATCCTTTCCCGATGAATCAAATTCATTCCTACCAAACAATCCATCCATTAGATACATCTTCTTACAATATGACTAATTGCTGTCATTTAGTAGTAAACCCAATTCTGCAATATATTTACATTCATCACTAACTATTATTCCCGTTGTCCTTTCTCTTATAAAATTAACAGTTAATCCATACGGCATTACATTGGGTATCGATGAACGTAGAGCCGGAGCAGAATATTCTGCTAGAAGCGCCAAGCAGATCAGGAAGGCACCGCTTAAGAACAGTCATGATCATTGCTTCGTACCAAAAAACACTAAGATCAAAGGTTAAAAGGACATTGCACGGATCACTTTTAGCCAAGCGAATGTCTATGCAAAGCTGAACAAAGAAAAATAAGTAAAAATTGCTTTTGGATAATAGACGAGAATTTTCAGTTATAGTAATAATAGTGGTGGAGGACAAAGTTGCTGAAGAACGAAGAAAACGAAGTGGCTGAGAGTGTGTATAGAGAATGAACTCGAGATAAGATCGATGCGGAAGTTTCAGATGAGGTCGATCGACTCTCGCTGAAATACACCCACAAATAAATGCATCTGCAGGGAGAGACAACATTTGTAGAGCGCTCAATCGACTCTAAGCAGTTTCAACAAAAACACTTGGCTAAACGAATGATTAGTACGAATACTAGCCTAGATCGCCTCATAAAAGCAGATATAAGTAATGCATCTACTCAATTTAAATCTAAAAGTCTCTGACAGTAGTTTTAGGGTTTATGAAATTCAAAATACAAAGTTATAGTTTTTTATCATTAATTGGTTGTAGTACTTTCATCTGAAATTTTGCTAGAAAAAATAAAACACTGCAAATTTCTGACAGTTGTAATAAAATTATGAAATGGATTTTGGACTAGACTGTTCTCAGAAAGCAAAGCCAGGAATTATTTTTGACTTTGATTATAGTAGCTGCGAATATTCAGGATTAACTGACCTCAGCTAACTATATATATATATAATATATATATTTTATATATATATATATATATCAATACCATCGCAGTAACATACCTCACATGTAAATTTTCATACAGGGAAAACATCCCAAAACCTCAAATTTTCCGGCTAATTTATTAACAAATTGAAGGTAGAGACAAGAGCTTTTCATAATGACTCGATCAGTTCGGTAAGCGCATATGAATGTGACACCAACGGGAGAGCGTGATGGATAGCGGTTTTCCGTCCAGTGAGTTATGGAACGGAATCTGAACAAAGTAAGAAGGAATGTGCATGGTTTATTTTACTAACAGTGAAGTTGGTGAAGTATTGCAGTCAAATGCTATGTGTATTACGGCAAGTGAATTATATCGAGAGGAGCACGAATACATGCTCAAGTTTCTACTTGTTGGTGACTCGGATGTCGGCAAAGATGAAATAGCGAACTTCTTGGGACCAGCTGTTTCGTTCACTCCAAATGCTTTCTTCATACGTAATTCTTCATTTGTCATTATTTTTAGATTTATAGTAACTTAGGTGATCCGTTTCGTCGGTGCAATTCCTCTCCAAAGCCTGAAAAACTTAACTCTCCGTTCTCGATCGGTGTACATTGCACATTTATTGTACTCTTTTAAGCTCCCAAGTCCACAAGTATTTTTAACCGAAGTTTTAAGTATCGGCAGTTATTAATGTAAATGAAAAGGTTTTCTCCTGAAATTATACTATCTTTGCAGTATTTAAAATGTGTTGAACTCTTCATTTGTTCAGCTGGATATCTGTACAGTATCATATCGGCAAAAGTAGCTGTTCATTTGGAATCTTTATATTAAATTCAGCAGTTATCAAAATTATTTTTAGCGAAATATAACTTTCTGCGAGTTGCCAACTTTTGTCGCACTTGGTCACATTTTTAGATGAATACATTGGCTTGCTAAACAGATTTACTGTATTTTTAGCATTTGCAGTTCCGAAGACGACAACAATATTATTAGAAGGAAAATTCGTACGATTACAGTTATGGTGAGTTGGCATTTTATTCTTATAGAGTAGTGGAATAACAAGTTCTTATCAGATTAAACATATGGTAAAGATAATTAACAGTTTTCGGGATTTCAGGGATGCATCAGGGCAAGGACGCTTTTCGACTATTATCAAATCATATTCACGGGGAGTTCAAGGCATTTTATTAGTTTATGACATTACGAATAGATGGTCTTTTGATGGTATACGTCGGTGGCTTGCGGAAATTGATGAGGTTTCTGTGAAAGATTTTGATTTATACTATTAAGTTCAAATTTCCTTGTCAGGTAAAGTTCGTCATGTTAAGAGAAATTTTCAATCGACCAATTGCAGATTTCTATTACGGAATGTTTAAAGTTGCAAGAATCCTTAGACCTTTCAAGTATTAATGAGTGAAGTATTTGTATTTCGTTTTGTAATTCAGTCAATAAAATCTCTTTCAACACAAGTAGAATTTCATTATTACATGTTGTTCCCATATATAATGTATTTTCAGCATGCTCCTGGTGTCCCGAGAATTTTAATTGGCAACAGACTTCACTTAGAGTTTAACCGAGCCGTTCCGCGCCGTGAAGCAGAATATTTTGCGCGAAAAAGGAATATGCAGTATTTCGAGGTCGCTTTTTTCATCTTGTCTTACTCAGTGGAGTCAGTAAATAAGTTCCCTAAACCGCTAACGGTAGCCTTAAAATGAAAAATGAAAGCTAAGAAAAATTTTGCAGATCTCAACATTAGCGTATTTTAATGTACATGAAAGTATCACGGAGTTAGCACGTTTGGTTATATCGAGAAACGGGATGCATTGGTTATGGAAGAGTTCTCAAGGTCTTATTAATGATATTTGAAAAAAAAAAAATGGAATACTAGAATATTTATATTTTCATACTTCAACTAGTTATTTCATATACCATCTAATAGTAATAACTTGTTGGCAGTTTCAGTTGCCTCTTTGCAAGATCTCTGTTGTCGTACTATCGTAAAGAATATTTTAAATGTACATGCTATCGATCGATTACCCATTCCCTCATTTCTCCAATTAAAGGTAACTTTTTTTTCGATATTTGCAATTTATTCGAAAAATGTTGCTTTGCAGTTTTCCAAGTGCTTCAGCATTACTTCAGCATTGCTATATATTTACTAGCATGTTTTTGAAGATTGAAATTTTAAAACCATATTCTTAATAACATATATGTTAATATGATCTACGAGAAATTTCTGTTGCTGAAAAATCTCTGAAGTTTAATAAAATTCTGATAGTTTATAAAAGAATATGGTATATGCATTATATATTGATGCTATTTTTGTTGATGTGCTAATAAGTAAAGAAAGGTTTTATACTATCTTATCTTTTCATAGATCTGACATTACAATCCGATGCATTTTTGACGGAAGTTAAATTTTGTTTTGAATACCTTTATCACTTTCAATCATTTTCCATGAAAATAGTAACACGGCGACAATTTTAGATCATTGCTTACCAGAATGGAATATATTGAAGTTCAGCTTTTTTTAAATTAATGATCTTTACATATTGATCTTTCACAGTATATCGTCATTATTTGGATGCTATATTATTTCAGGTAAGATCATTCGTCTCTGGTGCGGATTTGTGTATGCGTAGTGTTATCAGGCGTGAGTGTACGACTCCATATTGCAATTCAGCAACTAAATATATTACTCGTTTTGTACGATCGCGAAATACAAAAGATCATTTACGAAACGCGAATTGCGATGTGATGTGAAGTTCTATAAGCTAACTGCATAGCTAGTTTGTTCTTTTTTTTTTTTTTTTTTTTCTCAAAGAAGATGCTTTTAGAAGTAGTGCTGCCTAATTTCTTTAACTAATAATGTGTGTTGCGATTTCGGTCTTTTTTCTAGAGATTGTAATGTTCATTTACTTTTTCTAGAAAGCGACGCTAACTTCAAGTTATTTCAGGCCTGCTCTTGATCCTTGATCTTTTTTTTTCTTTAAAAATCATGAGAGATTGCTTCATTTTCTATTTCACTGGAAACTAATCCTGTCTGGCTGCTTTATTTGCCATTGTTCAGAATTAAATTCACTGTTACTTTAATGATATACTGACGTTCCTGCAGTTGTTTGTGAGATGAATTCGTTTACAATTCAATTCTTTAACACAGGAAACTCCTGATTGTTTTCTTGTATGTGATAAATTTACATTGTTAATATGGTGAAGGAATTAATTGTCACTGTTCAAAATTGAATTCACTGTTACTTTAATAATATATTGATGTTCTTGCAGTTTATGAGATGAATTCGTTTACAATTCATGTCTTTTATAAAATTTCTTAACATATTTCGGGAATTCCCAACTGTTTTTTGTATGTAATAAATTTACATTGTTAATAGAATTTATGCACCTTACCTTAGTGCTTTTCCGATAACAACTATTTTGCAAAGTTTTTTCTCTAAAAACTTCTGTAAAGTTAGCTCATTGTTATCATTATTTATGTATTCATGAATTTGTTGTTGTTATAAGCTGCTCATTTTCTCTATCCCCAGGAGTTTTTCATTTTGGTATTGTTACTCATATATTGGGATGATGCTGAAAAATAAAACTTCAAGCAAGATATTTACATTTAACAAGATCTAGTTTTTATTCCTGACTAATGTCCTGCTAAATGGAATAATTGGCAAAGTTTTAGTTAAATATTGTGAAGATGGAAAAAATTGAAGTCATGACAATTACATCAATTTTATTATGACTGTATAAATAACTGTAAAATTCCACAATCAATTGTAGCAACAGTTTTGCTTAATTTTCTCACAGGAAGTCATTAATATGGCAGAAATTAGAAACGAAATGAAAAACGAAAAGCATTTTAGTCTTTACAGACGTTTTCTTTTTCTCGAAAATAAAAATTGAAATTTTTTTTCTAGTAAGTCTCACTTCTCCTCTACTTAATCTTGTTTTTTTCGACAAAAAAAAAAAAAAAAGAAAAAAAAAATCCTAACATATCATCTGATTTAATGCCCTTGTGCCGCAATAGTTCTCTGTCAGCAAAATGCAGAATGTCCTTGGAAGTTACAGATGTTTTTGGTGCCATTTGAAGGATTTCATGTTGTATTAATAATGCTTAAATGTTAACATGACAAGCGTAGTACATAGCTGATTGGATCATCAAATTCATTGTTTCATAGGAGATCAACAGTTGAAATAATTCCTAGATTTTTCCGCTCGTTTTAGTTTCGTTGTATTGCGAAGTACTGCTATCCGATGCATGTGCCAAAATTACTGGTCGATGTGTAGTTCGCGCCTGCAAAGTTTCGATTTCTGCAGGAGACAGTTGAAATTTGTGTAAGGAAATCTTGCAGTCTTAAAATGTCTTTAATGTCTATGGATACTTTCCTCCTCGCCCAATAATAATAATAATAATAATAATTAATAATAATAATAATAATAATAA
>KZ270022.1:18009-56973 GCA_002249935.1 Onchocerca flexuosa | reverse complement strand
ATAATAATAATAATAATCTAATAGCATTTACTGATTATACTTCTTTCACGGCAGATTTTAACATGTTACATGAAAACTGTTGCTGTGAATAAAAAATTCAATGTATATTTCAGAGATGCTGTTATTTTTCCTAATTCGTGGCAACTTTGAATTGTTACTTTCAAAAGAGTGAATTTTGCAGAAATAAATTAGAATAAATGTAAAAAAGCAACGGCTAGGGAGTGAAATATGTCAAATCCTACTTTCAGCAATCTTATCTGCTTAACGATATCTTATTATCAGTTTATGACTTGGAGAGTCTAAAAAAATGTATCAAGCCAATACGAGAAACAATCTTTCCACCTTATTTGAAGGATATACGCTCTGAATTCCGAACAAATGTTAGTCCACAATTACGATAACAAAATACCGAAGTGAAGATTTATCAGAAAAGTAGAAAAAATAAGTAACCATATTTAGAAATAACGTACTTGAGGTGGCATTTCTTCCAAAACGGTATGCATTGCAAGATTATTACTGACATGTTCCGGCATCAGTAATTCGATACATTCATGATGATGATGCATTGTCTCACATGGTTGAGCTACTTCTCTTGTTGCAGAAGCCAATGATGAACTTGATGAAGTCGACATTAATGCGAAAGCGAGAGCGACTTGTGCTTATAGAATAAGTGTGTCAAAGGGGCAATTGAAATGCAGCCTGAGCAGCAGCTTGCCTGGCCAAATATTTGACGCACTAAATTAGACCTTCCATTCATGAAGCATCCATCCAATTCAATCCACTCTCGTTATTGCTACTCACTTATTTCTATGCCACTAAATGTCCTGTGTTCAATGCAGAAATAGGCACATTCAGCCAATATTGTCATCTAACTTTTCCCTTCAATATATCTGTATATATATATATATATATATATATATATATATATTCTGTGATCATTCATCAACAACTCTAGCAACATAGCATTATTGGCGAAAATGGTTGGATTTTTTCCATCGATATAGCTGAAAAATGGAAAACTATTCATTAGAGAAGAATTTCTTTCTATCCTTCAGCTTTTTCATGCAAGCAATGATATCAGTAATAACTATCTATTTGACAATTCTCTTAACAAAATTTCATTTCGAAATGATATCATCAGCAATAGTTTTGTCTCCGTCGAAAAATCATACCATTCCTTCCAAAGCATAAAGTATTGGTTTTCTAAAAATAAAGTGTTATTGTAAGGAAAAGTAATAAAGGAAAGGGAAAAAATCAAGTATTCTGATAGCTAATAGAGAAAAATCCATGAAATATAAGCAATCTTTACAATATTTTTGACTTTGCTACTCACTTCTTGAGAATGTCATAATGTCATTTTCACAAAAAAAAAAAAAAAAAAAAAAGAAAAAAAAGAAACCGGAAATTCATGGATTTTTAAAAATGATAAATTCGCTAGTATTTGAGTTATTCGAATTATTCTCATCGCATTGAATAAACATTTCTTAAAATAAATCAATGATTGTTTCTAACAGTAAGCTGTTAGATTTCTTAAATGCTAATATTTATATCGATTTTTACATTAAAAGGAAATTTTTCAATAACTTATTACTTTGAAAGAGGGATCGAAAAAATGATAATTGAGAAGAGGATAAAGACAGAGAGGGAAAGAAAGAAGTAAGGGAAGGAAGATGAGATAGCAGAAAATGACAATTTATTTAATTAATATATGTATCATGCGGATTGTTCGAATAATTGGGTAATAAAGAATTTACATTCGAAACTTAAAAAGAAGGATGGATGAATGTAAATAATAGAAAATGGCTGATAATGCACATGCAGAATGGGGTCATATAATGGAAAGAGAGAACATTTGGGAATTAGTTAATTATCGGCAGTCATTTAATCACACCGATACTCGAATTAATACGCAACTCCCCTATCCTATCTTGCATTTCCTCCCTCACTGTAACCGATAAGTGTGATGTTTTTTCCCATAAGGTAATGATGCCGACAAAATGTGCGTAAAAACTGATGCAAAATGTATTTGATTTATATCAAATTCTAATTTTTCTTGACATTTGACTGAATAGCCGTGAACGTTGTTTGTTTGTTCTTTTTTTTTCTTTTTTTTCCCTTTTCTCTCTCTCTCTTTTCCGTTTTTTTGAATTACACTAAAAAATGAGTTAATTAGTTTGATGGAAAAATCCGTCAGTCTTTCTGCATTACAACATCAATAAATGCAATATTTCATCAAGACAAAAAAAGGGAATGTTCATTAAAATTTGCAATATTATTTATGATGGCTGTCAGCTCGTTTCCATCTTTCTTTTCCATGCACCATCTCTCTATTGTCTTCCTGTCTCGTCCTTTTGCGTCAAGTGGTTTTACGTACTTACGTCAAATTTTTCGACCCGACCATTATTCTAATATTTCTCATTCATAACAGACTAATTTTCTGGAAGATATAGTCTTAGGAACTTTTGCGGCACAATGTGAGCATTCTAAAATAAATTAGGAAAGAGAGGAAGTATGTGGTAAGTTGGGATAAGAATCTTCCTTCATTCTCACGTAACTACCTCTGTGATACCTTCCTTATACGTGCTCTAAATTACATTCCAAATTCATATACAATTCAAGTGCATGAAAAAATGTATTAATAATACTAGAATCCTATTTGTAAAGGTAGATTTGTCTATCGCTGTGCAGTAACATGTTGAAAATATCTACAATAAGATGTGTCGTTAGTAATAAGTAAATGCTCGACTACTGTTTTGCTTTAGTGGAACCATGATTTTCCTGAAAAAAGTAGATTGGAAACGTCTTACCGGTCAATTACAACCGTTTTTCTCGTCTCCACCTCTCTCCATTTTCCACACCAGAAGGGAGTTGTCGTAATTAATGATTTTATTCGAATAAATACGAAATGGTGCTGCCTTTCCAACAGTTAATACTCACTTTGTGAGCAAGAGAGAAGAGAAAAGTTAAGGGCGCCGTCACAGTGGACAGTTGCGACCGATTAGATTTTATACCTTTCTGTACAAAAGTATTTGAAAATCAACCGCTGTATCATATATTATCTATATATCTTACTCTAAAAGTTAAAGTTGTTTCATATTTTTGAGATCTATTGAGAATATGGTCAGGATAACTAGATTACCGCATTTTTGCTTTGATACTGTCAATATTACATTAATGCTATCAATTATGAGCATCTTAAGTTTTTACTGAGAAATAATATAACAAAAGAATTTTGCTGATTCTCAGAAATCTGAAGATTCACTTTCATTTTATGCAAACAATCCTTTTCTCAGCCAAGAAAAACCGATTGAAAATTCCATTCAAAATTTGTTGCTGTTCTAAAATGAAACATTCTATATGCATTATTCATAATACAACTTGTCAATTAATGATTGAGTCAATTAATCATTGATTGTCCATTTAATTCCATCAAATTTATGAAATTCATTCATCTAACCGTTATTTTAACTGCACAGAAAGAGAAGCTCAATAATCACAGATGTAACAAGTGGATAGATTAAAGTAAACGGTTAAACGGTTAATGAAGATTGTGATCTTTCTTTGGAAACTAATGATATTTGAATATTATCGTAACAAGATGACGTCTCTATCAAGAGACATTATGCATTTTACATGCTTGAGTTGTCATATGACTTTCAGTAAAAAGATGAATGATTAAATATAAATCAACAACATCTTCTTTGAAAAAAATGGAGATATTTTTGGTTTGTTTCATTGAATGAAAGAATACGTTTCACATTTTATTAAATTTGCTACTTTTCTGTGATACATATCTAATTATAGAATCAACGAATGAATTGATTCAAAAACTGAGATATCATTCAGGAATTTACCATGTTTACATTATAAACAATTTTTACAAGATGTTAACATATTCAATCACGTAGAACGAAGTAAACAATTGAGATGTCACAATCATAATGTATGAAAAATGTTGCAGGAAGAAAGTCTGAAAAATGAAGTTTGGAAGACTTTTAACTTGCCTTATTTCTTTTTGACAAAAAATTTCTCACTGTAAATCAATTCATATTTGGTTTATTTGCTGTTATTAATGGAAAACCTTTTCTTTTTTTTGAACTTTTTTCTTTTTTTTAATAAACAAGAAGAATTTTCGAATGTACTTTTTATGAATTTGTTTTCTCGAGACATATTCCTTTCCTCTGCTATTTAAACGAAGCACAAATGGTGGGTCTTATTTAGACCTTATTGGATCCAACTGCTAAACTTTGTCGAGCCAATTTTTCAGAAAAAATTAAAAAGAAACTTTAAGAATACTCTCTTCTCTTATCATTAGATATATAGGTATTCACTGAACGTTGTAGCTCAAATGATTTCACTTTACATCAAATAGTAATCAATATTGTCTATGGAAATCAACATGGAGTTAATATTCTTAAATTTTGAATTATTAAAAAATTTTGTCGAATGTACATTTTCCATTGCAAATAAGCTAAATCACATCGCTATGAAATCGTTAAAGCATATTGGGTCGAAGCGCAAAAATGAAATCACGATTATCATAAACTAGGAAGCAACAAAATTTCAAACCTGCAGAAGATCCTGTAAAAATCTCACAAGATGATTTGAAATAGGAATTCCCTGATTATAAATAGTATCCCGAATTTTTGTCCAATTTCTGTTGCTATAACAACCATTGATCCGGCAACCTGCCAGAAATCTATTATACAGCGGTATCTGATTTGCAGCTTCAGTGTTGTACAAAAATACACTGTTGCTCTATAGAGTAGGACAATATGAGAAATAAGCATCAATCATGAATTAGCAAGAATTTTATGATTTTAAAATTGGTGAAATTTTGTGATTAGTGAGACAGAAAGGTTACTATCATCAAGTTTAATCATTTTCAGCCTTCCACACTTAAAATTTCTGTTTCTTCCTACTTCATTATAAATCGCCTTTTTCAGCTTAAAATCGCAGTGTTATATTTTCTTATCGAAGCATTTTCTTTAACTTTAAAAATTGACAATGCTATACAACAAAAACTAATTCTTAACATCGAACGACAGCTGTAACAAACAAAAGATATGAATTCAGACGAATTTCACCAGTGAGGATTGTAAGAGAATGGAATGTAAGTTTTTGAAGTACCACTTACGGCTGCATTTGCAACAGCTGCTGCTGCAAATGCGCTTGCTTGAGCAAATTTTACTTTTTCAACTTCTGCTTCCTGAAGTCGCTTCGATTTCGCTCGCCGATTCTACAAAAAAAAGAAAAGAAAAATTCATTGTTATAATATTTTGGTATTATTTTTAAGACACTGTTTGAAGTCTTTTAAAAAATCTTTTTGAAATAACGAATACTACAAACTTATTTATCTACACTTATTCGCATTAAAATTTAAACAATTTTTGGGATGTATCTTTTAATTATTTCAACTAAAATTCAAGTTAAATCAAAATCCTATCATATTTAAATCTTAAATAAATTTAGTGACGAGTGTAACAGTAGAATTTATTTGAAATAAATGATGATTCGAAATAATCAGAAAATAAAAGGAAATATCGAAAATATCTTAATAATACTCGACCCAAAATCATGTTATTGAGTACTGTCTGTCACAAAACGAGCAACCAGTATGGTTAAGGAATTTTTTTGCGCATGCTGATACCTGTAGTGAATTTCAATGATTTAATGGTTCCAAATTGGATTTTAATGATTTTGAAGATAAATCGTTGTGATGAAATTTCGCTTTGTTACATGCGTATTTCTTGGCGTAAATTTGATGAATTAAAATGTGTGTTTCTAAATTTATCGGAAAGTTTCGTCAGTGCAAATGTGTGTGTGTTTGTAATTTAGCAACTGTGGAAAGTATGGGTGGTATATGGGGGCCAATTCTTTTGCGTGTCACCCAGCGGGATGTCTCACACGATTTGCGGGCAAAGGTCGTCCTCGGCACGATAAAAGTTTCAAAGAAAGGGCAAACAATTAGAAATTTATATGGAAAATGCATATTTCCACTGCAATTCTTTTGCTGTAATTTTGAAGTTTCTAATGATTTTTAAGACAATTGGATTTTGCATGAAATTTTTTGTCTACAAGAATTCAATCCATAGAAATGTAATACATCAATTCCAATTGTGTTTCTGGCTAAATTGCAGTTTAGAATGAAGCAAGTGTTTTATCTCAAAAATTTAACAATCAGCTTAAAACGGTTCATTTAAAAAAGCAACGCAAAAGAATTAATAAAAAGTGAATTGAGAAGAAAGGTTCATATGTTTACATGAAAAGGCAAATGTCTAAGGTTGGCTGTAAAAGGTGACACTTGTCAAAATTGTTAATGCAATTGAACAAATTTTAGCCTCTTCATCGAACATTTCAAGTTTGAACCCCGAATATGTTTCCCATATATAAATGGGTAAAATTAGGATAGTACCAAAAATAATATAGGTTATACTAATAAGAAGAGCGAGCATAATAAAAAGCAGTAATTGAGAAAGCCATCCATCATAAATTTGTGCCATCACCGGACTTTTTTCAGTAAACGGTTTTCCCCTATTTACACCATCAATTATCATTTGTTTTCATTTTTTTCATTTTCCCGAACTACACAAATACACACACATACACATACATACACACACATACACTTACATACATACGCAGAATAAATACAAACACCTGTTTCTACAACACCAAGAGCACATTTAATTCGTCATGCATTATTGCTATTCAACTGATTCTTCATGTAACCTTTACCCCCTCCTGCTTCTTCGCCTATTAACCTCCTATCTTCTTACTACTAACCATTGACCTCTAGTTACTATAAATAAACTTCACTATCCACTTCTTTAGGACAGAGATAGAAAGAAGAAAAAACCTTAGCCATGAAGTTGGAAGCAAATATAGTGTTTTTTATATTGGCTCAAGTTATATGAGACAAAGTTATGATACTGTTTGATAAGTTGCATAAAATTTGAAGAATGGAGAAGTTTCTATGAAATTAAGCTAAAATATTTCATCCAAATGGGACGATAGTCGTTATCAAGGATGGATCGACCAAACAATGCAAATGTCTCCAATCACTCATTATCAAAATACCACTAACCTACGTGAGTTCCAATAATGCAAGTTCACACAGACCTATCACTCCATGCAACAATAACCTACTAATCCCTTCCAAATTAGAAACACAGAAAGGTTTATGAACAAATCTACATGCATGTTTCGCACTAATATTTTTAAATAATTCTACGTTAGTACATATTTACTTGCTTCTCACTTGACTTTCACAGCACAATTTATACTTCTTAGCTTACGTCTGTCTGCCTAACCGCTTTTGATTGCTTGCTTGTCTGCAAAATTTTGCATATATTTTTCCTCATTTCACGAATCGTAAATTACCGTACCATCGAAATGAACACATATTGAAGATTTTGTATGTCTGCAAGTGTGTGTGTGTGTGTGTTTGTGTGTGCGCGTGTGCATGATTGCATTTTGTGTTTGTACCTAACACATCAATGTCTGCAAATATTTGTTTATGCGCATTTAGTCTTTCATCGTCTGCGTGTATATGTATATATGTGGTGGACACTTAACTCTGTTTCTGTCTGCGCTATTTGGCTTCAGGCGTGTATGTGTGTGCTGTGTGTGTGTGTGTGTATGTGTGTGTGTGTGTGTGTGTGTGTGTGCTCTATGGGTATGCGTCACGAGTGTCATACTGTATTTGGTGGCATATTTTCACAGTGAAAAGCATGGATTGAATTACAGAGTACCTAATAAAATGCAAATTTCATGAAATTTAAAACCGAAATTTTACAACAGCAATTTGAAATAATCTCGACATTTAAAAGAAGTAACAAATATGAAAAAGGAGTCGAACTGATAAACGATATGGATAAAACAATACGTTTAACCTTTTCTTCCCTTACTTTTCACCTTCTGAAAAGGCTAGAAACGGAGATAATTGGACGAGAAACTGGCTCAAATCCAATATTAAACTAAAGATAATTTCAATCTTATCCAAATATTATCGAGAAAGAATGATTTATTGCCATTATCAATTAAGATTTGGCTCACAACAGTAATCAATCTATTCATGAAGCGATCGAAATGTTAAATCAATCTAATCATGATACGACTGAATAATAATCAATCTAATCGTGAAGCAATCGAATAGTAATCAGTTTAATCATGAATCGATATTACTGTTAAATCGAAATCTAAAAAATTGTCACCATATTGAGACCTTAAAGCAGATATTGAAAAACAGAAATGAAATGACTTTGTGACAATTTTTCAAAAAAAAAAAAAAAAAACAGCAATTTTTTCGAAAGAAAATCCACCAACATAAAAAAGAAAACGTATAATATATGACAGGACCTTGTTCATTAAAATGTTCAGTCACATTATTTTCAGGTAGATCAATTATAGCCTGAGTCTTCATAGGAAGATTGAAAAGATTGGGGAACATAGAATAGATATCACCTAGTTTTATGGCTCAGAATTGTTTATTCTGCTGCGGAAACAGTTTATAATGAGTTATGATTTGGGTGAAATTAATATTTAATGAGGAATTAACATAATGAGATGTATTTGCTCGTCTTGTTTCGTGAAACTTCCAAAATCGCCCGACAAAAGATCAAAAATACCGCCAATGATTGCTTAATCGCGGATAATATCCATTTATTTAAAAAATTTGTCTCCTCATCATCATTTAATGGATGCAAAACATCACATATTCAAAAGTTCTTTCTTCCTGACCTTCTGATCCTTGTGTCTTCCGGTTACTTCTTGTCTTCCTCTCACAATTCCCACTATCCCAACTCCCTAGGGGTGCCATCTTCAGCTAACGACCACTATCCATTCATTATTATTTAAATGCACTTTTCAGCAAATAATTATGAATGATTCATCATCATCCGTAATTATTAACGAATTATCAGCAATTAAAATCCCTGGAAAATGCTTCATATCAAGTATTGTTTGCTCGCAATTTTAGTTCAGCAACTTCAATTGTTATTTGAGAAGATTGCTGCGAAGTGCATACCAATATCTTGACGAAGTGCTTTTGACTATATATTACTGAATATTCACTAGCCGACACCATCATTGATATAATCAGTGAATTGATTGATATCTTGGAGGCAATACACAGAGTAAGGTGCATAATATGCCAAGATTTATTACTGCTGATAACAAAATTATAGGTTACTTGGGGTAAATTGAATGATCTTATAAAAATAAAGAGATATAAATCGTTTTTGTCAATAGATCTTTTAAATGCATATTATCCGGCGTGAAAGAAAGACAAGTCTATTATTATATGACGAAGTGTTAAAGGTCAATCAGAATTCAGATCGATAGGCTAGCAATGGATGACAAGAACTACATCAACAGAGTAATAATCTGTTGTATGACAGAAAAATATTGCTAAAACCGAATTTTAAAATCGGATTCGGAACGCTTCAGAATGAATACTGCCAGAATGTAACATTGCGTACTATACAAATATAGCAACATGTCAAGTTGAGAGAGGTAATCACTTCGTTTTCTCTTTATGAATGAACATTTTTCAACGAAAGTTCGAAATTTCAAACTTTTTTTTTACAGCAAATTTACGATGCTTCTTATTCTCTCATAGTACTTTTTCTCTCCATTTTTCTCAACTTTATTTTCTATGAACAAAGCACTAAACCGAAAATTATAAGCATTCTTACAATTCTATAATTGGAATTTCAAAATTGATATGAGGAACTATCACTATGTAAACAAAAATGACAACATTAAAATATTGATGAAATACTGATAGAATTAGTAAACAAATAACAAAAAGTACCACTTCAAGAATGTATAGATTAATTGAACTTATAAAATGAGAAAGTAATTACCTGAAACCATATTTTGACTTGTGTTTCGGTAAGCTGTAAGGATGCACTGAATTCCGCCCGTTCAGCAATTGATAGATATTGCTTCTGCTGAAATTTTCGTTCCAATGACAGCAACTGTTGAGTACTGAATGGTGTCCTCGGTTTACGGTTATTCTTATGCTTCCGCAACAAGCATTTGGTTAAGCCCATTGCTGCTAAAGTTTTGTTTTCAGCTGAAACAACAAATAAATAAGTTAATTAATGTATAACTAAATGAATTCTTTTCAATCAGCTATAGCTTCATGATACCTAATTTTAAAAATTTGCAGGAATAGAAAAAATTTGCCGTCTGGAAGATAATCAAAGAATAATTAAGACTTATTACTTACGAGAAGAGGAGGATTGTTCCGATGAAGTTGCTTGCCAAGGGTAATGTGCAAGAAACGAATCAGTTATTGATCCAGGACAACTATCTGTGGATGTACCACTAGGTATAGAATGAATATAAGTAGGCAGCAAAAACATTCCAGCTGGATCAGTTGTTAACGAATATCCGGAACTCGATGTTTCTGATTGCGAAATTCGTGAAATAGATGGAATCGTAACTACAGACGTTGTAACAAGTGGGTTCACCGGCAATGGCTTAGAAATTTTTGGAGAAGAATCACTAAATTTTAATACTTTATTATAATTGATTGATAAAGATCACAAATTAGCAATTAAAAATAGCCGATACGATTTTTTTTTTTTGAATTAAACGCATGCACAATAGATGTGTGAATGTAAATTTAACAATTAGAAAAAAAAGGATGAACCTGTGAGAAAATGTACTACACGATAATATATTTTCAACACTGAAGGACGCTTTTTTGGATGTTTTGCTGTTTGATTTTGACAGTCCAATGGTACACATCGGCTACGGCTGTTAAATCGCTGAAAAGGCAAAAAAAAAAGTTATTAAAACAACAAATGAATTATTATGAATTCGAGTACATGTAAAGATAATTGAAGAGTTAACATTCAATGTTGCGTATAATCAGATAATATATGCATGACGATATTTTGCAATATCATGAGTATAAGACATGACATAAGTAAGCAGTGAATAATGATGATTGTACGGATAGATAATGAATTGGTACAGATCATAAAAAAAGAAAAAATCAATTACTCGTATTTCAAAAGTTACGTTATCAAATTGAATGCATACAAAACAATCACATGAAGGCGGTCGCAATTTTCCGGTACAAATGGTACCAATTTAGTTTTCTACACAAATGTTGAAGGTGGCAAGCGATTAAAACCGGTAAGAGACAATAAAAAAGTTGTAGCAAGGCCCATCCCATCCGAAGAAATCCGAACATAGAAATGTCGTCGGGCTCAAACCAACCGCAGTAACTTGCAGTGAAATGACAAACCAACTGCAGTAGCAGTAGCAAACTTGTTCCTCCCTCTACCGTTTACTTATTGGGCATCAGAAACGATGAATGGTACCTCCCACAACCCATCTAAATTGTTTTACTTTCAACAGTTTTGTGGTGTTGCTCCTGCTGTTAACGGCATCATCATTCTAATGTAACGGCAAGGAATTGATGATAATAATCATAAGAATGGTAATGACCATAATTATGATCATATTACTTTATTAAGGATGTTTCTAACAGAAATGATAATGTTTTTGGTGGTAATAATTGCAACAATAATTATAAAAATATTAGTTGGTAATCACGATGATCATAATAGTGATGACAGTTTAATATTACTGATAAAAGATCAGTGCTGGTCATAATTTATGATAGCAATATAATTCTTGGAAGGTGATGGAATTCCATGTGACAAGTGAGAAGCATCATGAAATGAAGTATCATGGAATTAGCGAGTTGACTGGGGAATGAATGAAGGGTACCGCTGCCGATACAACACCAGCCATCCATCCTCCAACTATTATCATCATCCAATGGGATTCTGCTCCTCCTCTGGAAAACAGATCTAATAAGTGAAATTGATGGGTCATTATAATTGCCACTTGCTTCTAAATGCTTTTCCCTTCATTTTTAACAACTTTCAAATAGCTCACTGAAACACTTAATTGTTTCTTTTTGATGTTCATTCCATACAAGGATCCATCCCAAATTGTGGACATGTAACATAGTAAAAATTCCATCATTATTTCCTCTCTCTGACTTCACCGGCTTTCGCATATTCATCAGTATTTGCTCTCAGTTTTTTAAAATTATATAAGATTGTTAGCCGTACGATTGCAATATCATCGTAGGTACAATATTAAGAAACAATCTTGTCAATTCTGATAAGCTATTATGCAGAAATCCTGATAAATTCCTGTAATATATGACATTCTAGTTTTGACCGATGGATTGACCTCAATAGTAATTGTTATCAACAATGAGAAGTGACGTCATCCTTATCGCTATTTTTAGATGAGGAATAAATTTAACCGCAGTAAGGCTATAGCTTATTATTCCTCCTGGATGTAAATTACTAGATCCAATTCCCTTCTCTTTATTCCTACCACTTATATCCACATTCCATAAATCTTCACTTCCATCCCAACTGTTGTTAAGTTTTTTATTTCATCCTTCCATTGTTTTGGAGAATATATTAAAAAGTAAACGAAAAGAAATCAATCTACAACACTGGTGGAATCAGAGCAATTCTATGTTAGAAAAATGCTACCGTATCCAGCTATTGCTGGTAGCTGTCAAAAGTGAACTTGATTAACAAACTTTGAGAATACGCATGTTGATATGATGACACGCTGGTACCGATTGGCAAAGATGCAGAGAATTACTTCATGCACTTTTATTACAAGGAATAAATTAATTAAGCAGCTGCTGCCTCACCAAATTGCCATTAACCTTTTCTTATTGCCAATTTAATCGCCTTCAAATTTTCCCAATTACTTAATTTGAGCAATAGACACCCCCCGAGATTATGCCAACTCTTTTCCTTAATCAGATCCATTCTAATGAATAAGCTTCCTTAAAACGATTTCAATTATCAATCATTTTTTTGTCTTTTCGCAAATATTAGCGAAAAATGAAAAAAAAGCTCATCAATGAACTTCTGATTTCAAAAAAAGAAACTGAAAGAAAAAGCGAAAGAAAACAAAAAGGATTGAATCACAAAACAATAAACGTATTGCCACCTTTAAATTTCACGCAGTTGCTGAAATTTCTGTTAGATTTATAATTTCAGAATAATTATGTGCGTAATTTTTTGATCAATTATAATTTTATTCAAATATATTTGAAGTTTATTTCAAATCTAAGATAAAGATACTGTATTCCACATTTAGTTAAAACCTTGTTCGGCCATAAAAACACAACAATTAACATAACTTTTGTTCCTTAACTTCCTTATGACATTGAGATGACATTTTGTGTATGATTTTGACAGATAAGCATAAACAAAAAAAAAAAAAAAAAAAAAGATAAAATCAACATTCTTGAATGATTGCTGAAATTCCACCAAAGCAGATAATCTATTTGTTCATGTAGCTAAAGTTTTTTCAAGATTTATTGCTTCTTTACCATCATTATGACGTGAAAAATTAACAGGTGTTATGTTGTGAGCTGACAAATTGGTCGGGAACTGTTAGTTGTTGGTTTGTTTATTTTCATTAAGAAAACTAATTCACGAAAGATTTATTAATGAATAGTTGCTGTAAAACAGTGAGAAAATAAAAAAAATTGAAAGAAAAATTCGAATTAACTGCAATTTAAGAATTGTAGATAGATAAAATCTCAAATAATAGCTTCTGCATTTCAATGAAAAACATTGAAGAGATTATTTACAATCTGATGAATAAGCAATATGATGCAACGTGAAATGGTACGGTATGATATAATATGCGAGGCAGGAATTCAAGATCTTTCGAGACTAACATTCATACAATTATGCCATCGTTGCTACTTGTCAAAAAATTAATAATTTTAGTTTTTTTCAAATTTCTAGCAAAAAATTCAATAAGAAAGTTAAAGTAAACAAACTGTCATATGCACAATGCAGTATTGTCAAGGTCGAATTGAAAGTTAAAATCGAAATTTAAAAAAATTATTAATTTATCCTAATGTTTATGTAAATAAATGGGCATCAATGATTTTTCTAGCATAACATACCACCAGTTCTTAATTCCCTTAGAAAATTTTTTAAAATTAAGAGATACCTGATCAGAATACATTTTTTTTCTTTTTTTTTTTTTTTTTTTTTTAAGTGAATTCCTTGTGAATACAGATTTGAGATTAATTCTTTTCATAAACAAGAAAAAATGGATTATGTGGTATCCATTTCTGATATTTATGGACATATTAAGCTCAGTGGAACTGATGATTCGATAAGTTAGTAGTTTTTTTTTTAAAACTATAATTAATTAGCCCAAAGCGTCATTGCTGCCTTATTTTATTTATCAAAAATTGTCAGCTGCGTCGCCTGAATTTCAGTTTTTGAAAGAAATGAAAACATTTTTTTTGATTGCATCATCAACTTTTCCTGCATTCCTTCTAAAAATTATTTTAACTAATTAGTAATGATTAATAAAAGGTAAAATCCATTTTACAGTAAAAGTAAAATTCGCTGAGTTTTGAAATTCTAGAAGAAAATGTGGGAATACAATTTTGAATTTTAAATCTAAAACCAACAAGATATTTGTTTGACTCAATTTATAGCAAGTTTCTGAAACTGCTCAATGATTACTGTACTCACTTTTTTACTAAGGGATATCTTGTATAACGCTTCTATCGAAGATATGAATAGAGTATAAAGCAAGCTAAAAAAAAAAAAAAACTAAATGACTGTAGTTGTGTCGATCATTTAAAATTGTACGAAATGAAGAAGAGAATTGGGCAAGTTGATTGAAAGAAAAATAATGAAAAAATGAAGCGAAATAAATTAGGAATAGAAGAAAAAGATGTGCTGACCAAGTAATTATCATAATGATTGGATAGAACTGGATTCATTATTTAATAGTTAATTTCCAGCTTTTCTCATTACCGCATTCGTCATCAATTGGCATATTTTTTCTGAAAAGAACGGTGGTTTTCATTTCCAGGAAAGAAAGAAAACTGGCCCCATGAGGAAGTTAAACAAGCAGTAGCATGATGCAATATTGGGCTCAAATAGGCAATAGTACTATGGCCCTTCCGAATAGATTGCTGGCTAATCGGTGTGAAAGATGCTGATAGATAGATTTGGTCTTCCTTTTTCCTTCTTCCATCCGGAAATTGATGTCGATTTCGATGATCCGGCTCATACTTCTTTACGTCCTTCTCCTTCCTCTTTCTTCCCTTTCCTTTCACTTTACATTTCTTTCTTTTTCTCAAAACCTACAAAACTTCCTAATTTTTCATTGATTTTTAATGTATCGACCAGATGGCTTAGCTAAATTTTTTTGGTCATATTTCTTTCTTCATCTATATCGGGGCATACTCAAATACGTATAAACATGCAGCAATTTTATCAAATGTCCTCATTTTGACTTCACATCTACGACTCATCAACATCATAAATATAATATTTTTATTGTAGGTAAAATGTTTAATTTAAAAGTTACTATAACTACTTTTTTCAGTTAGATTTAATATATAATGTCAAAATATTTCAAATTATTGAAAATTATTTTACACCAGAACTTCTCAATCTTAATTGATGCAATTAAGAGCATTTTATGATATCTTGCGGTTTGAAAAGGTATGTGTACAAGAAAAAATTTAAGCATAGTCTGGGAATTGAAAGAGAATGATGGAAGTATCGGGAAAACTAACAAGTAGAAAAAGATAGGAAAGGAAGGAAGCGGGGAAAGGAAAGACGGAATGCATGGAGAAGGGAAAAGTTTTTGGAGCGGGAAGATATTAAATGATAATGTCCAGTAATAAATTGATTTCATTGAAACAGCTGCATCGAGAATGTCCATACGATGGAACCTGTTTTCTTGCATTATTCGACACTCGAAAATGCATAATAAACATTTATGATTGCACTTCCTTCGATTAGGGCTCTTTGGCTGTGCAGCAGCAATTAACAGTCCATAAAAATTTTTGGTACGGCTGTTCTAGCTCCTTTCTAGCTAGTCTTTTTATTCTTCACCGTTCTGGCTTTAGCTTCGAGATATTTCTGAACTTTCAAACTCTCATCATTTATTCAATCGACAATATTTTGTCCTTTGAAATGATACAAATCAACAGTTATAAGTAGTATAGTCCATTAAGCAACCCGCAACAAATCTTCCCATTAATTTGGCCAAATTTTAGTAATTCATCATTCACACACTCTACACCAAGAAACAATATTAGCTTATCATCAGTGCTATTAACAATTCCATTCTGATCTCCTCAATTACAAAAAATGTTTCCTCCATTTTGATTTCAAAATAAGCGCGATAGCTGGTATAAGCAGCTTAAGCAACATCCTAATTTTGATACACTTTGTATTATGTCAAATAATAATACTTGATCTTTTGGATGGAAATCAGGAATCGCATAATATTTAATTTCACATCTAAATATGTTGTCATTATCTAATGTCTTCTTAACAGTGAAAATTGCCTTCTATCATCTGCCTTCGATTCTTCTAAAACAGTTATATTGCAGCAATGGTTTTTTATAATTATAATTAAGAGAAAACACATGTTGTCTTCAGAAAGAGATTTATTATATTTTAAATATAAAAACAAGAGAAAATAACTTATAATTTCCCAGATCCATAACAGTCAAAATTTAACGAATTCTAGTAGTTTTGGTTTCAGATCAACAGATATTTTGGTGACAGTAGAAATGTCTAATGATGACGAGAATAACACAAGTACATTTTTGCAAATCAGAATTTAAGCCTTAATGAAAAAAGCTCAGATTTCGTATATCATTAAGGACTGTTGTACTATTTATAGTACTGGAACACAAGAATATATCGACATTTTATGCACATTTATGTTTGTTTAAAACATAATTTTTGAAACTGAAGAAATTAGGAGAAATTAAGCAGTACTATGAGAAAATGATAACCGAGACCGATAGGATTATCCTTCATGCTGTAGCATATGATAGTATGAATACACATTAACTGTACTTGCACCGACGATTCAGCGATCTCAACTTTTTAAAGAAATAATGAAGGAATGAATTAATTGATGGATCATTTGACAAGCGATCCACTTAAGATTATAATTATTGACTTTGTTCATCTATCATCATTAAAATCAATTGATCACTTTTGTGAATCTCAAAAACGAATAATGACTTACGGGATGATCTAATTGGAATCCGCTTATCCATCCATATTTTGCCTCACTCTTTTTTTTTATCGTGGAATCAGTTTTTTTTTCCTTAATTATTTCTTCTTAATTTGAACAGGAATTATGCATTGTTTTTCAACTTTTTTCTTTTACTAAATAGCTTAGATAGCTTAAATTCATTTCAATACATCACTTCAGTCGCTTTTTCTCTCATTTGATTAATGACCATGAAGTTTTTCCTTTGAAAATTCACTAATGGGATTCATTGCTTGCAAGCTTCTCGTATCATTTTCCCAAGTCATCACTTTTTGATAACCACACTTTCAACCATTTAACATTCCCATCAATCAGCAATGAATTCTTTTCAACTATTTGAAAGCAATACTTGTAGTTCTTTACTGAATTTTTTATTTTGACTTTAGAAATCTGACTACTGTCGAAATTTCAATGTTATAGCATTTGTATCAATCATATCTAACAAACGTTGTTAAAAATAACTCCATTATTTGCCAAAATAAATTTACCGCAACTGTTAAAAGAAATCTACTTAGAATTAACACATAACAATCACTTCCAGGAAGTTTAGTCATTGAAAGTTCATTTCCAGAAAATGACGATTTTTTAGAATAAATTAAGAGAAAATCAAGAATTTAGGAAAAAATTGCTTCAATAATTCAAGTGAAAGCAGAAAGTGATAACAATAAAAAGGCATAAAGATGTAAATAAAAGAGACAGGTAGGACTATTTAAAAATAAATTAATGAAAGATGCTTATTTGCAATTGCCAATAGCAATTCCTTACTTATTAGTAATGCAATTGTACGATTAATGGCAAATGCTCTTATTGCTTATTCAATACTGATACGATAAAGTGAAGAATTAGGTTGAAAGATGATATATATATATATATATATATATATATACTGACAATCAATGGTTGTTGATAGGAATTATCGGATACGGGATGGCATAACCTGGGGTCAACAAATGACACAAAGCGCATTTTCAAACAACCAATTAACATGGCTAATTAATCAGCTACACAGTTTAAAGTTTGTTTAGTGAAGGCAACAACTGCTTTATCTTTTCTTGCATTCCAAAGGCGGGAAGGAAGAAGAATACTTTCAGCAGCACACTGACAATCACCGCATCTCTAATCATAAACTATTCAATCGTCTAATATCTGTCAAACATTAATGAAATTTCATTCCAGAATCCTGAGTTTGTTCTAGATGCTTTCAAACGTTTATTTCATTATATCAAAAGCATTTAACAACTTTGCGAATAAAATAAACAGACATGAACAATTGCTTCTCATTCATTTGATGATTTTGATAAAAACAAGCGAATATTCGAAAACTACTTGTTGTAACTCTAACATGTCGATAAAATATCTCAAAATATTAACAAAATCTTTTGGCTGTATTCATTTTTTGTTCAAATGAACATTACACCATCTAATAATTTCAATTCATAAGCATAAGTCATCCTTGTATCAGGATGGAAAGAGACAAAAAGATAAAATAACTAGTTATAATTAAATAATAATTAGTAGATAAATATTCAGTCTTAACTCTTAAGTATTTTAAAATATTATGAGAATTCTACGCTAATAAATAATCCTATTACTCATCAAAGAGATTGTTATGGTATTACTGGACGATTATTTAAAAAAGCCATTAGAATATTTATAATTAAAAGGTCATTTCAATTGTCAAAATTTAGTATTTTCTCGCATTAATTAATCTTGTTCTTATATCTTTCATGTCATCATCATTTGGTAAAGAAATTGTTTGTTGAAATAATTTTCCTTTGATTTACAATAATGTTCGTTATGCAAGGAATTGTTGAGAACAAACAATTTTGCAAAAAGTTCTAATTCAAATATAAATTGGTTTTGAAATTATTAAGGGATGTTAAAGTGACAGTAAATTGCTTGCTTGCATTCGAAGCCAAAATTATCATTAAACAATTCATTTTTTCGATGCACCGTACTTCGATTTTATAAAACATCTTTTATGATCATAATAATGACTTTTCCTTTCTTATTTCTTACTCAACTAACTAACATTGTACAGCAATGAAATCTCTCATAAAAATTTTGTCACTATTCAATTTCATTTCTTTTTTCTTGAAATGGCTTTTTTCTTTTCAGATGATTTACTTGTTTTTTTCCTCCAATAGACATTCTATTCGCAATGGCATAACTTTATGACTAGATGATAACGAGGAAGTATGTGATGAAAAATTCAAGCAATGTTGATAGAAACATTTCGAAATTAATTTAAATGATACCTACTTAGAATAATTCATCAAGTAAAAAGAAAAAAAAAACAATGGAAAGATGAAACTTTTTTTCTTCTGTAATTGTCAATTAATAAATTATCGAGTAATCCATTCAATCGAGAAAAAAAAAAAAAAAAAAACAAAAGAAACTGCTCAGATAAATGAAATACTTCCATTTCTTATGAATATGCAACTTGGCAATATAAAGGAAACTGTAAGCTAAGAATAAATCTCTTATTTAAATACTAACTTAAAATTTAAATATATTATCTAGGTCTAGTTTTTCTAATAGTTACCTCAACCCTTTCTCATTCTTTGTACCGTTATGGACTCTCTGACCTACTGGTTTTAACTTTATTTTTTTTTTTTTTGCAAGAATGGAATATTTTATAATTTCAATGGATTCCAATGTGTATAATAAAATTTCTTCGATTTCTGTACCGGTAAGTAAAAAGACCAATGAGATTCGTCTGTTAACCAAACAGAGAAAGCTATTTGCACTAAGCAATTAAGAGAACAGTTGTTAATGATACTGCACTCCATTAATCAATCATTTGATCACCAGTTCGGCTTACTTTGATTGTCACAAAAATAAATGTTGCTACTGCTATCATCCAACAAGCATTAAGCTAATGTGGTGTGGTCAAAGAATTGAAATTAACAATAGATATCTCGGATTTTATTTAGATATCACTAAATTGATGGTACAATTTGGCACACAACTGAGTAACGTTAACCACAGCATATGTCACCATAATGAACCAGTAAATCTTGAAAATCTGCCAGTTATTTCACATATCTAAAATTTATCTTGATTTATTTCTGATTCAAGATGACTCCATTTCCAAAACGATGCAACTAAATTTCAAACTTCATTAACCATTCCTGAGCGATCATAACTACTGTTGCGGTGAAGACTAATCTACTATTGAAGCAGCATGACACTGCGTTGCCACTGAATTTTGTTATGGATTAGTAACTTTTTCTTTCTCGAGCTTTTACTAAAATCGCATACATAGAACCCAATATCCCGCGCAGCGTATTATTCAAAATGGATACTTTCTACAAAATAGAAACAATAATAACAATAATAAATATATAGAAAATACAATCACTGGACAGATGTGAGCAAATAAAGAAAACGCGAAAACGCCATACAATAAACAAATAATTTAAATAGAATTGCCACCTTTTTAATATGTTTGTTTTAGAGAATCTCCGAAAATTACTGAAGAACAAACGGAGCTCAGATTTTCATAACTTGTAACCCATTCTAATGGGTAAACTGTCTAAAAATTCATTTTCATGATTCATCAAATCATTTCCCTCTTTTTTTAAAGGTAGAGGCTTAAAATACAAATAATATTATCAAATGAATCAAATATAGCAGTAAAGGCGCTTCACAAAATGCAATATCGCATTCGCTACAAATTTACAAAAATAACAAATTATAGTTTGAACAGATAAATACAGTGATTTAACGCCTACTAAGAACGAATAAACGGAATGTAACGCATCAAAGTTGTTTTACGATTATGATTAGCATCACTTGTTTCTGTTGCTTGTAAAACACCTAATTGTGCCTGCGTTAGCAAACACAGTGCTGATGCAATTGCTAAACCTGAAGTACCATGAGGTGTAAACTGTCGACCTCCCGTTGGTAATCGAACTGCTAAAGTGAATACACCAGAACGATAGTTACTACACGGTTCAACTGATATGGGAGTAGCCATCTGCAAACAAACTTCTTAAAATTTGAAAGCACACCATCCGACAATGGTTTACATAAAAGAAAAAGATGGACCAAAACGATCTGAATCCTTTAGCCAATCTATTTGCAATCAAAAAAGTGTTGTAAGGATTTCTCTCAGATTAGCAGTCTAAATGTCACATCACGACGCGACACGATTTTTTATTTTCAGCTAACTACTCAGATATTGGAGATCAAACATTGCCTATATTTCTCTACGATGATTACTTACCAAATTGGCTTGTGGAGAGGTCAGTTCAAGTCTCACAGAAGCGAAAGGACGAGAAGCCATTTGCTCAATTTCATCATAGCGTCTCTGGTTTCGTCTGAATACTTCAATTCGTAATTTAATCATCCATAATAAACCCGCAACAACAAGGAGGACAACAAAACACCTACAAACATTTCTTCAATCTTAGGCGGTAAAATACTGGAAATAATAACGAATATGTTAAAAAAAAGAAAAAATGAATTATAAAGAAAACTCGAATGCAATAGTGGCAAGATCAAACATTAAGCCCTCGCGCGTTCATCGATATAATAGCACTGAGGTGCTTTCTTAGGAGAGAGATTGTAAACATGAATATGCACAAAAAATAGGTCATGAAAACAAAGTGAAATGTCAACAATAAAAGAAACTTACGCAGCGAATATCACAAAAAATAAGACCCAGTTTATTGGAGGAGACTGCGAAAATGAAATTTGTATTTTTATTGGAGTAGAAAAGTTGTAAACTTTCACCTGAAACAATATATAATAATCGGAACAAAAATTTTCAGAACACTATAACAACAAATCAATGATTAATAAGACGAAAGAATACATATAGGAACGAGATTAGTGATCTGGAATATCATGACTAAGAGGCGACTTGATAAGTGTATTGAAAATCTGTGTAATTCATCTGCCGAAATATTATTACGAACCAAAAACGTCGTATTAGTATCAGTTCCGAAAATAAATCCAGGTTCTGCATTAGCACTGTATGCACGTCGAATACCATTTTCATCACAAACAGTCCTTGTCATTAACAATTTATTTGAACTCGGATGTCCTTCGAAAAGTGATGAGTTGATACTCATCGAAACTAACGCTTTCTCTGATTTCGGTGAGTCACAAACTACGGTAAACTGAACATCAGTATCTTTCTAAAAGTATTTTTGAGTACAACATACTAAACATACAAGAAACATAATTTTAAAATAAGATCAACTTTTCGAACTGAATATTCAATGGTCGAATTAGACATTTCGGAGAGGTACTATGCAGTACTTTATGGGGTGTGCTGAAGAAATTGATCTGATTCACATATTTGTCTTTCGGATCGTCTTGATCAAGCTTAAATGTGAAAATAAAATCCACTGTCAATTCATCTGAAAAGTTCCAAATTAATGGGACAAAAATGCATTAAATTGGATTTTAAATTTGGAAAAAAAGAAAAAAAAAAAGACAAAAACGAAATTACTATCTTCGTCTTTTTAAATTTCCCCAAATATTAAATAGCAGGAGAAAAGCAGGATCATCAGAGTTTCCCAAAGTAACTTCATCCAAATTTTTGAGTATGACTGCATACATCAAAAATAAAACTTGCAGAAAAAAAAAAAGGAAAAGACAGCCCACATATCCTTATAGCTTCAGAAAATAAATTGCCAATGAATAACTCACAGTAACATAACTGATGGTTTTCAGGATCCCCATAATACTTTGGTTCACATTTACTACAGTTCTTTCCAGTAACACCTTTTGTGGTACAGTAACAATCACCGGTCTCTCTGTTGCACATTGTCGCCTGCCCGTTGCAAAAACATTCTGGAAAATAAATTGAGACTTCTTACAAGAGAAAAGAGCTCCTGAATTTTCAATCAGCAGAGATTCTTCCGAAAATAAAAATATTGCTGCAAGTATTACATGTTTCACGACCTCTCATTTGTTTAAATTAACTATCTTATTTCTCTGAGAATACTTTAAAAAAATTATCAACAAAATCATTCCTAATGAAGCACAGCTGTGACATGTAATTTCTTTTTAAACTTCGAAGGAATAACTAAATGTTGATAATTTTCAAACAAAAACTAACCTTCGCATCTCCCCCCATTTCGAGGATCTCCATAGAATCCATCAGCACAGAATTGACAGTGTTCACCAGTTGTGTTATGATCACACTGTGTACAGCTCCGCTCCTCGATATTCCATTCAAGTGAACGCCTTCTTAACGTACAATTGCTGTGCCCATTACACTGGCAAGCTACAGAATGATGGAATTCATAAAACAAATTATTTCTTAAAAAGGACACTATCATAGTAAATTTTAGTAACCGCAATGGACCATCTTTCATCTAGATAGTGCAAAAAATAATTCGAACGAAAGCTGCACAGTGCTTTATTCCAAACAATTTGAACATTTTGGTTATGAAAACAATAGGTATAAAAATTATCTGCAAAATTCTAGATAGCAAATTTACACTTCGCCTTAAAAAAGCAAAATAACCTATAATTTTAACATGCCTGAGCAATTTGTGAAATACCATTTTGATTTCCCATCTTTCGGACAGAGAAGTTCATTATCAGGTGCTTCAAGACTACCCGGTAGACATTTTCCCAAACCAGTCCCAGAACCGTCATCACACCAGCCACAATTCGGTCCTACACGTTGACATTCTGAACATGTTTTTTGTTTTGAACAATCCATAGGATCTGCAATGTTATATTACCATCGTATCTGAATCATATTAAATATTTGCTGATTCTCAACTATTTCCTTTTCTGGAATTTTTTTTTTTAATATCAAAAATTCATCCAAAAGAATTTGAAATATTCATTATCGTAAAAAATAACTACTTGTTAAGTCCTCTTCATCGATGCGCTTTTAGAAATTTTAGTTTTTTCAAAATAAGCTGAGCTTTATTTAAAAAAATTACCCAGCTGACATGCATGCTGATTACTGATTATATTCGTAGCTGTTACCCATGACTGGCATTGCCCATATGGAAAATTGATCATATAAGCATCCATTGAAACACATCGCGCAGTCGTTGGACACCACATGCATTGCTCTTTGATACAAACTTGACAATCTTCATGAAACCAACACGGAGCTGGACATGATTCATTTTTTGACGATGGATTCAGCGCATTTAATGTTAGTGCTGACGTGTGCTCCGATTGGGAATAAGAATGCTGTTGTTGTGGTGCTTCGCCTTCCAATGACAAATCTGAAATCTCTTCTATATCAGCAACTGCGACATCAGACATTAAAATAATGCAGGAAGAAATATATTTATGCATTCCATCTATATCCTATTTGGCAAATAGAGTAATTATAAATACGTATAAATATATGAAAACAGGAATATGTGGGAAGACACGAAGAAACTTCTCAACATAGTCTAGTAAATAAATAATTAGTAATGACATTATTAAACAGCTAAACAACTACTCAAAATAAAAAATATGATAAAAGTGAATAAGTTACAAACCATAATTATTGACACATTTCCATTTGGAATCTTTCATCAAAAACCAACTGCAGTGCCTTAATTTTTTGCAAGCATAACATTCAGTAGCGAAGAAGCATGGTCGAGGCTCCTCATCTTTCGGACAAGCATCAGATTTCGCTATCGGATTGGTCCGATCTTTACATAAATTGTCAGAAACACATTCACGACTCCAATGGCACCAACTACATCCTTCTGCAGCCGTACATGCTGCACAGTCCTTTTCTTCACTGCACCACGATGCTGACCTACAATCAGGTTGAGACTAAAAATGACCCAAAACTGGAGCAAATTAGAACGATTTGTTAGTGTGCTAACATAAATTGAATAAAATGAAGTTCCATAGTGTTCATCTAGACATTTTATCAACATGTAATAACTGGTAGGAGCTAATGCATGGCAACAAAGATATTTCAAAAGATCCAAGCAAAGTCGAGAAGCCATTACACTGAGAATTGATTGGCTAGATCCAAATTGAAGAAACTACTGCAGCCTCGTCCAGTTATGATTATTCGGAGTAGTCATAAAGTTATTCAATAAGTATATGAAAGGTCAGCCTGGAATCGCAGGAATCAACAAATGGCTGAATCTTGGTAATGCTGAATTCGTCGTACGACGGAAGAACTAACATTTACCAATGTAAAAATAAACCAGTTTTACATCGTAAAAGACAATAATTGTGATAAACTCACTTCCTCCAACTGATCGGACATTTCTGTTCCTCCTTCGGATCTTCGTTTTTCACATATGATAGGAATGAATGAGCATATGACACATCGCGTTGTACAGATCTGCATTTCCCAGCATGGAAAATGCAACGCACACCTTCTCTCATGTTACGACAATCATCTGGTCGTTTTAAACCACCACATTCCGCTGTAAATACTGTTCTTGATTTTGTATTGCATTATACCCATGAAGCCCACAAATTGACTTGAAAAATCCCAACTTCGTTAGGAATTTCTATGTAATTCAAACTCTTAATAATGAACTCAGTTACTGACCTGGCGTGAATTTAACAACATCTGACAGCATTACTCCATTGAAACCACCAACAACAAAAATGTTCTGCTTTGTAACCAGTGATGAATGCCCATAACGTTGCAAAAATGCCAAATTATTGCTCGACAGTGAAAACCAAGTATCACAACCTGGAAAGTCCTCATTATCTTCAACAAATAGCAAAACTGCCTAAAAGAAAAATTTCAACAGAAATCAGAATGTTTGGCAAGAAAAGCTATTTAAAAAAAAGACAAATAGCAAATACTATCCAAAACAAGTTTTCAGAAACGTCTGTGAATTCAGACAAAGACAGAGCTATAAATGTTACCAGAAATAGACAAACCAATATCATATGCCTGAATATCACCAGAATAGCATTCCTGAATGCGTGCTGACGACTCATTGTGCACATTTCCACCGATAATAACCATTAAATCGTTGATCAGTGATGCGGAATGACGAAAAACTGGAGTATGCCCAGATGAAAGAGTTCTATGTGAACTATAAATCATATTCACTTTTGAAAATCTTCAGTAAAAACTTTACATTGGAAAGAAGGCAAGCAAAAAGCCAAAAAATAAATAAATTAGATATTTCTAAACTTAAGAATTTTCGCAACCATATTACCTGACATCAATATAACATAGTCAGCTATACATAACTATTTTAAATGCAGTTTTTTCTAGAAAGTAGACTAGCAGAGATGCATGGCGCCGAATTCATTCAACCAATCTAAACAGTCACTTAATTTTATTTGAAAAACTCCACTTCATAAGTTTCATTGTGGTACTCTCTAATGACTGCCATTCGTACATTGTAATAACAGAGTTTATGGGGAATTATTGTAAATTAATTATAACCATTCGTAATTAAGGGACCAATGCTTCCATTGCCTTCATTGCTAAATTGGCAGGTATAGTATCTGAATATTTAATGAATCTTTACACGAATTCAAACTGTCATCTCATGACCTCTATTTCCTATTTATATCATGATGGATCCAATTTTTTTTCACAAAAAAATTTAGGGAAAACAAAGAAAAATTACCATTCTCGATTGTCACAAACATATTCGATCAAGGTACTGCTAACTCGTGATAAAGAACCTTCATAAGGCAACAAATAACCACCATATATCAAGATGATTTCTTTTTTCTCAAGAATATAAGCAACGAGAGAATGACCGAATCTTCCTTGCAAATGAGGACCATGATCAGGGACAATACTCCATCGCCTGGTACCTGAAATATTTCCCACTGATTGAATCTATGACAATTCAATAACATGTTTTATCGAAGTTGAAGTTGAAGAAAAAGTTAACATGGTTTCAGATGAAATACATGACATAAATTATTTGTATATTACAAATATATGAAGAATTTTCTGAAGATCCAGCATAATAACATATTTCCACTTTTAACAGTTCTCTACAATGCAGACTGGAGTTAAAAATGAGCAAGAAAATTTATACCAAAAGTCAAATTGTTGACTTCATAAATAAAATGTTTACAAGAAGGAAAAGGAAAAAGGAACACTGGAAAGGCAAGACCCCAACATGTAAAGGTAATCATAAAATACTCACTAATCTTATATTTTTGTATGCTATACATGTATCCAAAATAGGGACTATGACCATAAAACACGAGCATTTCATCCCCAATCAAATGGGCGGTATGGCCAGCAACAGCACTCGGAATAACATCTGAAGAATTATTATTGGTATTTTCCAAAGTCCATTCCAAAGTTCCAAGATCCAAACTCCACAGTTCATTGGTCACTACCCGCTCATCAATTACGCCTCCAAACATATATATGGTACTCTAAAAATAAAATCGCACTTTGGAAACATGAATAAAAGACGACTTAAAAAAATATACTCAATTTAATTCTGTAAATTTAACTCTTTCTTTTCGAGGCAGAAGTGCTAAATTACAGAAATAATTATGCGACAAAATTATTCCTTAACAGAAATATAAATTCATAGCAAATCAAGAAACATTACGATGTTAACAATAACATGACCCATAACCAATACATACCTTATATCTTACAACAGTGTGGTCGTAACGTGATTTGGGAGTATTTTTTGTTGGAATTTTATACCACGATGAATTTGTAATATCATATACGGCAACAAATGAATTGTTAACACCAGTAAAATGAGCTCCACCAATTACCCATATTTTTGTGTCATTTACGAGTATGGTTGTGTGCGATGCACGAGCTCCAAAATCTCCACTTGTCAAAACCGTTTCAAAAACCGATTGTGTTGTCAGAGCTTGACAACGATCCCCTGTAAAGAAACTGCATTGAATTTATGAACAATAAAATTAAACAGACAAACAATTACTTCCAAACAATCTTTCCTCAATCTTAATATAAAACGAACAACTGAACGTCGTTTACTAAGTCGTTTTTCATTTACACTATATTTCGTTTTTCAGTACACTATTTTTTAATTTCTAACTTATTCAAGAAAATTCATTGTCATGTATGATAAAATTCGACTCTTGAGCATATGAGATTACACCAACCTAATAGTCTGATTAAGAAACTTCAAGAATAATCTCTTCTTCTTCTCTTCATTTTGCCATATCGCTTTATACATAAATTAAAATATTATAATCAAGCACAAAAATTAAAATCAAGCCTAATAGAATACAAATAATTCCTATCAGCTCTATATAAAGTAAACGATACCATGAAAATGCATATTACAGTCACATCGGTTATCATCACCGCAAATGCCAGCCATACCACATGCTCTTGATGTTTTATTTCTATCATTCTCAACGCAGATTAGCGTGTCACACTCCACTCCCGTATATCCTTCATAGCACTCACAAATGCCTTCAATACATTTCCCGTTTGATGTGCAATTATTCGGGCATTTACCATAAGCAAAAGTAATGTTGAAACCAGACATGTTAAATGCCAGATCACTGAAGAAATAAACAAGCGCCTTGCCAGATTTGATGCTCACTTCTCTACCAGAGATAACACCACTGAAACATAGTGCTTTGAACAGTAGAATAAATCTTCATTATTTTTTGAAATATTTACATATATGTAAGGAAGCAAGTGAACTAGTGAACTAAAATCCCATTATTTTTTTTAAAGTCCAGAAATATTTTATCGACAATAAACTTTCACGTAAGTCCTCAAAATTTTGACGAAATAAATTTAGAATTGCATCCACTATGAATGAACACTTAGTTTGAATGATCCCAGTTCACAGTGCTATAACATAATGATAATGATTTATAACACACCTAAATGCTGCTAGCTGATGGCTTCTAGTTCCTGTTCCATCATATATGTACAAATGGTCCCAGCTACATTCGGTAACTAGCGAATCAATCCGCAACAACAACGCGCCTTTCTTTTTCTCATCCTTAATAATCCACATGCATCGCGAGGACGAACTATAATTGCGTGGCCCATCCGTCAGCAATTCACTTTCGTCCGTCAATCTTAAACAAATATGATGCGAATCCAACTTTCCCTTCTTAACTTCTCCAACGAGGAAGGATTTTGCAAAGCAAGTGAGAAATTAAAATAGATTACAAGTTTCGTCCATGACATCTATCACACTGAACGCCACCCCAACCAGCGAAACAACGACACTTTTCATTCTCACATTTACCCTGATAGCACGGCTTGTTATCGCAATTTTTTGAGACAGAAGCAGACCCAATTCTGAATTATAATCTTAATCATATTCTGAAATATCGTCATGAATGTAACTTGAACAATAATCATTTTTATATAATTCACACAATGATTAAAAAATTCACACAACGGTTAATGATTCAAAATATTAATTTACTGTCAAGCAAGGAAAATAAAAAAAAAAAAAAACGAGAAGTGTTGGCAATATTAACACAAAACAAGGATATATGAAACTTTACTTATCAACAATAACAGTGAAAATGAAAACACAGTAAAAGAGAAACCGTTCGATGTGTACACTAGAGTAGATTACTGTAGATGCATGGAGGAACATCGCAGCCAATAAGGCAGCACCCATCTCATATATACATTATTATACTTCGAACCAGCAATACCGGCGCTGTAAACCAAAACTATCAGCAATATATTGATTATTATATAATAATGAATATACACTGTTACATCTATCTGAATTCTTCGCTGGAAAAAGTATGTGTAGAAATGCTCCCCATAGCACTTCATCAGTTTACCCACTTCTAAACACTTCAAAGACCAAAATTATTGCATTTTACAATTACCGGAAAGGAAAACGGAAAGAAACGCGGCACAACACCCACCACATACATTGTTAAAAAACCTTGTGAGAACGCTTATATGTCAACCGTGAACAGTAAGGACGAGTCGTCATCTCGTTATTTTGTGGTTCCGGGCGAACAGCTCGATTCTGTTATGTAAATTTTGGTACCGTTGGATGATCCATTGTTTCCGGACCTTTTGTCCAGTAATGTGTAGGAATAAGCGGACAGAATGGGATTCATTTTCGCAATTTCATGCACTTCTGATCTTGTGGATAATGTTGGGATGGTTCTCGGCATCATTATACTCATGATCCTGCAATATGTTACAGATATCTTACCCATAATTATGGATTTTACAAGGACTCTCTGAAAGAAAATGTTCTTTTCACATATCATTCCGGAAAGTAACATTACAATTATTATTGCTGAACAGAGATGCATCTTCAGCAGTATTATTTTTCGTGATGTTGGTAATAATGTGTTCTCTTAAAATGAGTAGGACCGAATAAGTCCGAAAGACTATCGGAAATTCCGAGAAACTTCGTAATACCAATTGTTTAATTCAATCATTTTTATCGTTCTGAATTGTTGTTTTGATGTGAAATCAATTATTCAAATATTGTGGTCTAGTTCACACGCCAATAAAGACGCGCTCTCATGTGCTAATAATGGCGCCTTCTTGTAGATCAAACTCTATCATTGTCATCTCTCTATAAATAAGACTGGTCCTAAGTATAGAATCATTTTTATATAATCCGTGTTATCACAAGTTCGGATGTTGAGCAGGTCAAGACATTTAGTGTCTCTTTTTCTTTTGGGTTCTGATATCATCATTAAATTGTTTTGTTGGTATGACTGATGTTGTAATGGTCGTATTCGTTGTCGTGTTATCAAAGTTTCATGGTATATGGTTTAATTACCCAAGTTTGAAGTTGTGTCACAAGCAAATTCCCGACAATTTTATTGTTGCCGCTGCAGCAAAATCCAAGTTCGTGCTACAAACCAACTTTCCCGACAAAGACAGCAGTAAAATAAAAGAAGGAACTTCCTTAAAATATTCTAATCATTTGACTTCTGATAAATATTCTGCACAATTTATGTGTTATTTACCCCAAAATAACGCTTAATTCTGTTTCGAAATTCCAAATAATATTCCGGGCAATGAATTCTTTTCGCTTTCTCGAACTTCTTTTACCTCCTGAAAATCCAATGTTCTGAAATGACGTGAAATAAAAGAGCAAAATGTGAATGATGACTTGTTTTTTTTTATTGTTTATCACTGCTTGAAAACTTGAATAAATCTTGGTTTGGGATTTTTTTTTTTTTTTACTGTGCTCAAATTAACAGTCCGAAATAGTCTACATCAGTTATTTTCAATATTTTTACATTGGCTCAATCTCTCAACTGGTCAGCAATTTCATTTCTACAGAATATTCCACAAAGTACCACGATTTCGTAATGGCGCGTAGTGATCCCAGAAAATATATTTAATATTCCATATATTTTCTGTCTTTTTCATGACAAATCAGAAAACCAAAATTGCCCCGATCTCCGATATAGTAGGTCATTTATTAGTGTAAAGCAACTTGCTGGTTATTGTTGATCATGATCATATTATCACTTTCCTGAAAAGATTCTGTAATGCAGCTATTTCAACCAGTTTTGCCAATCCATTCGTTGGGCTTTCGGGAACAAAACCCTTAAACTAATTATTATTTAATTATGCATGATGTTCTAATTTCCCAAGTATAGATGAGAATGAAGAGGACTTCCTGAAATTTAACTTAAATTCTTTATCTGCCGTACTCTTGCATTTTTCAATTTTCTTTTTTTTTTTTTTTTTCTCATCATGTAGGACAAGCTGGAGCAAGAAAGCATGAAATCAATATTAAAAGCAAAAGATGGGTTAGATATATTACATAGGACATTCTGCTCATTTCTCTTTCTATAGCGAAAGATTCCAAGGAAAAAAAAAAAGCTATATTACTTGTTGTTCTAGCCTTTTATTTATTTCAAAAAAGAAAAAAATTTTTTTTTTATATTTTTAAACGAAATAGTTCTGTGATGTTTCCTTGGAGTATCGTCTAGAAATGCTGCTGAAATCTAGCATCTGAGATAGTACGTAAGAACTTACCTTCGATTTTTTTCTCTTATAATGCATATTATTTTGTTGCTCGCTCGCAAAACTTTTTATGTTTCGAGCATAATGTGGAAATAAGATGACGAATCAATAGAGCACTGTTTTTCATTAGTTAGATTAATTTTGAGCCTGAAATTCTAATTGCTTCAATTATTCAGAACATTTACCATCAGGTTTGTTTAATCAAGTTGATTTTCAGTTGAAATATATAAACAAAGTTATGCACTAGTTCTTTTATAATACAGTGATCACTACTTCTTCCAGTAAATTTTGCATTATATGTTTTATTCGTTGACTTTAATCATTTATAGAATGGATCTATCATGAATAATATGAAAGGGATTAGTCTGTGAATAATGCTTTCACATTTAGTCGAAGTACAATTTTTTTTTTTTTTTTTTTTTTTTTTGCAGGAGTAAGATTAAAATTTAATTATCTTGATCAGAAGTTAAATTTTAAAGGAAAATTTTTTCTTCTCGTACGTTATTCAATAACAATAATTGCCAATCTAAGCTGCAATACATTTGCTGAAAATCCTTCATTGGGTACTCTTTTCTAAATTTTAATTTCTGCAAAAGCCTCTTAAGCAACTCAGCCAAATTACATTCGAATTAAGCCAGTCGTCTTCGTCTTTTATTATTTTATTTCACTTTCAATCGCTAATTTTTAGAGAATTTTAAATTTTTAGATCAATTCTCTACAGTTTTTATCAACCTATGCTGCTAAATTAATAAAAATTATTTTAAAAACTTCTGTAATTTTAAATTTCACTAGTACTATATTTACATCAGAAAGATTTAAATTGATGTCGGAAAAACAACATGGGCATTTTAATTTGCTGTTATTATTATTAAAATTAAATGTTTTCTAAGTCACATTGATTCGCGAAGTTTCTTTTTTATTGTTCAGATGTTAATTCTTGAAATTTTGTATTTGCTAATTTTTGCAAACTCTCTTTCTTCATGTAAATATTATTTAAAAGATGTTTATAATAAATTGATTGTTTTCTAAATGAGCTAAATTTTGATGCAGTGCAGCTCCTTGATCAATCAAATTTTAAATATTTCTGAGTTAAAATAAACAATCCCTAAAATTTTATAAATTTTCATTGGTTTATATCGGAAGCTTGTAAAAATTTCGTTTATGGAGAACGATTTCACTAAAATATTTTGAGTAATAATGAGGACAGTAATAAAAGAATGTGAGAACAATTACTTAATTGATTTGTCGATCATTCTTTGAAGCTACCACTATTGAGATTTCAGAAATCTTCTGCTCGAACATCAGATAGATTCTAAGAGGTGTTCATAATTAAGCCTGGTAATGATGATGTTGACAGCTTTCACTGACTTTTAAATTTCGGCTCAAGTTCATGACCTGAAAAATGCATTTAATGAACCGCGTTTAAATAAATAGTAGACGTGATAGTAATGATATTCAATAAAGGATATTTTTAGAATGTTTAATCTGACAAAAAATCTGTTGTGAAATAGCATAGGTTTAAATGACGCTTTTTAAAATGTTTTCTTTACAAAGGTATCTTATAACTCCCTTTTAGATACATTGACCTCATAATTTTTGAATCAATTCACATCCATCTCCAGATCTAAAAATTAAGTATGCAATATTTTATAGCCTTGCAAAGTCTGGATTTCACTTTAAAATTTTAAATTATAATTTTTAAAGCAAAAACACGGAAGAAAAATTATCTGAAAATATGAGTTGATGATAATGATACGTGAGAAATATTAGAATTCTTACTAATAACAATGAAATAATCTCCTTTTCATAACATGCCAGAAAATTAAAGAAGTTCAAATAAATGAAAATATGTTTACGCATCCAGAAAAACAAAATAACCAAGCATGCCTCATCCTTCCCCAAATAGATGTTAATATGGAAAGTGAGGCATGTTGATAATTTCCTTTTGCAATTTAAAAGAAAAACGGAAAAACTTCGTAGAAGAATGGGATATGTACGTTTCGTTTTATTTCTTCCTCATATTATATCATAGAAGCGCAAATATTGTGATTTGTTGAGTAGGAGAGCAAGTTATATTTGAAAAGAATGAAGCAGAAATGACTAAGTGTGATCAATACTTATTTCTGATTAATCAAAACTATTATTTTGCATATATTGTAAAATTGCATTACTTCTTTTTCATTTTTTTTTCTGGAATTTTTAGAGAATAAACAAAAAATTCAAAAATTTTGCTTTAAAAAATAAACAATAAAAAAAAAAAAATGGAAGAAACTGGACAAATATTTCGATGAATTGGGAATTATCCAAATAATAGACGTCATTACTGACATTCCGTCATTCCATCCTAACTTTTATTTGTTCTTAAAATTCACTTCACTTTTTTTACAATCTTACAACATAACTATCGAGTCTTGACTACTCTACATCTATATTGAGTTTTTCTAGTTCCTAGGTCTACCAAAGTTAGATATCCGAAGTTTTTGAAATTAAGTAGACTTCAAGTTATAAGGAAATAAGGGGCAAAATTAACATATCATGCCACAAATAAAGCTACATAGCTTCATATACTAAAAACCGCAACTAGGCCAATTCGCAAAAATACAGTAACATAATTTTTAGGCGGACATTTTAGAAGCTATTAATTTCCTTTTCTTTTGTCTTCCAAAGGCTTTTTTTTCTTCCGAACTTGTATTGATTAAAAACTATTTCAAATATATAGAATATGTGAAATAATTATAAATATCCGCAAGCCATTCGAAGATTTATTTGAAATATATATACCTTCAGATGTTATGATCCCATTCAGTTTTTTTTTTCTTTATGCTTTAAATTTATCTTGGAAAACTTTCTGATATTCGAGAGGAAAGTAAGATATAGGAATACAAGAAATGGATAAGATTTTCAAAAACAAAAACTTTTTTTTTTTTCTAATCGTAATGAAATGAAGTAAAAAAACTTACTTGATTATCATAAACTTCAAAGAAATAATTTTATTTCCATGAATATTTTACTCATCTAAAGCTCTTTTATTCACTTTTCTCTTTTCTTCTTTAAAATTTATTTCCTCAGTGTTAAGTATAAATATCGTTATATTATGCTTGTCGTTATTTCTCAGGGATATGTAAAAAATACAAAAACAGTAACATATTTATTACGAATATATTTTTCTGAGGATTTAGTTATAGGAAAGAATTAACATTAACTGTTCGACGAGAAAGTGTGTTGATTAATTTGAAGTTATTGGATGTAATAGAACAACAACAAATTATATGCAGCAAGCAATTAATGCTCTTTTCCGGAAGAGTTTCCGGAAGAGAAAGAGAAACTTATAACTGGACATGAAACCCTGAAGTCATAAAAAGTTGTAGATAAGGACAAAACTTAATATTCATAATCGATTATTTTCAACTGAAGTTTTAGTTAAGTAAGAAAACCATCCCCATAAATTGCATATGAAAGAATTCTGGAAAAATCATTGTTTGAGCAATTCAAATAAAACAGATTTAATTATCGAATCCTACTAAAAATTAGAATGCTTATGTGAGTTCTATAATTAAAAATTTCAGCGGATAAATTTTATTGGCAGCTTAACTGCAAGATTGTTTAAAATAATAATTAAACAAGCTAACACATTAATTTCTCTCGGATATTGAATAAACAATCGGTTCGTTATGGCGTACAACTGCGATATCAGGAAGTGATGCATTGCAGTGAATGTCCATAAAATCCTCGTACTGTCTTGTACTAGAGCTGAATCATCCGCATGAAAGTGGGACATTCTGACAACTGTATAAGTATTTTAGTTTGCTGTGTTATCAATTTTCTCTTAGAACTTCGAATTTCCCACACCTATTGCACTTTCTGTTTACCATATTGCTTGCTGCAAGCTGGTATATTCCGTCAGTCATGGCAAGCATTCCTGCTTTGCTGTGCAATTTGCACTGCAATCCTAAAAAAAATACAATACAAAAAAATCAATTATAACTACTCTAACTATAATATATAGATGATTTTTTGCAATCATTCCAATTTAATTATTACTTAATAATTAAAAATTTATATTGCCGTTTAATTTTTGATCGGTCATTTTTCCTGAATCACAGTCCATTATGTGTCTTGTTTCTAAAATTAAGTTTGAACTATTTGATAACTATTCAAAATTTTAGCCTAGATCAACAAACTTTCGAGCTATTGCAACAGCTATTGCAATATTTTGTTTTTTTTTTTTTTTTTATAAATATAAAAATTAATCTTCTTCTTCTTAGCATTTTTAACAATTTTTTTTTTCTTTATTTAAACTTTAAAAAAGAAATGAAATAGATGCGAAAAATCCAGTATCTCAATTTGCTTCTTCCTATAGCTAGAGACTTTTGCTTGTTTCTCCAAAAAGTGAAAGGAGCTAGTAGAATTTGAATTATTTAGCCTATTCTAAAATTACCTCGTCGTTTTCCCAGACTTCTGGAACCATTATCATTGCAGCTTCTGGCAGGAACGGTTACCAGCGTACACTGAAAATTCTAATACATTATCGAAACATTCCGAATCTGACATATCGCTTTTGACTACGGGATATCTGATGAAACATTGGAATTATTGCTTAGCGTCGAAAAAAAAAAAAATTCTTGAAAGCAATATGGAGTTTAGTACGATGAATTTCATTTTCTTTTTCAAAAATGTCAGTCTGATGTCGTAGCATTCTTACCTGATGCTTTGTAGCCAGTTATTACAAGAACAAAGAAATTACAGTTTTTGAGATTACTGCCGTATGCCTGGTTCTTCATAAAGTCTTCGCGAGCATAAAGTTGATGTTTCCACGTAAAATATTGATTCCACCATTATGGCAACTATCCTGTATATTTCAAAACTTCGTAATAAATTCTCAAACAGAAACAAATTGTATTAACCAATCGGATATATGGCATTATTAGCAGCCAATGGACTGAAGTCACTGAGATCCAAAATAAGTTTTGAATATTATCAAATTAAAAAAAAAATTTCCAATGTCCATAAGAAGCGAACAAAGCTCTATTGTTTACGAACTTTTTTTTTTTTAGGAAGGGTACATAAACAGGGAATACAGGTGGAAACTTGGAAGAGGAAGGATCTGAATCATTATGTTCGACAAGCTATCATACTTATTTTTTGTTTTTGTTTTGAATATTGTTTTTTTTTTTTTTTTTTTTTTAAATTTTTTTTTTTTTTTTTTTTTTTTTTAAATATTAATATTAAATGGTTGTGCTCTGAACCATAGCGGAAATATATTGGTTGAAAAACGGCTATGGACTATCGTAGTATCACAATACATATTCCGTATTTGTCAGTCAAATCGGAATAATACTGATAGAGCTGAGTCGGTGTAAATTGTTCTGAAATCATAATAAAAGAAAGGAACTATATAAATCATCACGGTTTGTTTAATTATTAGTTTCGTATATTTTTGATCACATGGTATCGCAAGCAATGTTTCCGAATTCATTTAATGTGGACATTTTGTCAAAATCTACAAAGGATATTCGCTCAGTCACTTAAAATGTCGATCTCTAGCCGACCTATATAAATAATTATTGAACTGCTGAGAGATACAATATAGCATTCTTTTGTTTCGCCAACTGTGTTATCCCTGTTTCCGCAACACATAAATGTTGCACTGAAAGAGTTCCTTATCGGTGGCAGCGTACGATGCTGCAATAAATACCTGAAAGGAGATTAGTTATTCGGCAACTGAAGATGAAAGATAAAAATAAAGTTTCAGAAGTGAAGTGTAATTCAAAATAATTTGAAAAAAGATACATTTGAGAATCAGCAAAAGAAGAAACCAAAAATGGTAATCGAACTTGTTTTACGTACTTCAGCTCCGATTTTTTTCGGATTTCCCAATTTACGTCAAGCAATTACTGCCAAATTACAATCTTTAGCCAAATCTGTGAATGCCTCAATAGCTTGTTCGCATGAATAAAGAAACAGCAAACCGGTCGCAAATTCGCCAACTGAAGGTAATTCGCTTTCTTCTTCATTGCCGCAATAGAATTCTGAAAACATTAAGCATACAGAAAAATTATAATAAATCAGAATTATCCTCATATTATAACTTATTTAAACATATGTTTTGCATCAAAAATCAGATGAAAGAGAGTAGAAAGTTGACTTGGGAATTAAAATGGGAAATAAAATTATGATTTTTTGTCACTTTCTGAGATCTTTCCAAACAGCGCATCCGGTATAGCAGTCACTACGCTTGTTCCACAATCGGAATTTTTATCGCAAGCGCAAGCTCCACGATGTGCCAAACGTTCTAACATCGTTCGACCATGGCATAAAATCTAAAAAATGTAAAATAATTTTTCCAAAATTTATTTTTAAACCTAAAGTAATTAAAATTTAACAATTGTAAGGCTGCAATTCTGATAATATTTTGTCACTCCTCACCGTATTAATTTTAAACTGATTTAAAATTTGAACCAAATAATATTTTTTTTTCTTCACTAATACTAATAGAAAGAAAGATTGGAGCTAAGGTTTTTATTTGATAATTTAAATAGATAAAAAATTATTGTTACTTGATGAGTAGCGATGCTGCGTATTGATACTAAAAAATCAACTCTACATGAATCTTTCTCCAGATGGGGATTATAAAGATCATCATTTTTTGCTTTTTTCATTTATTCGACGTTTAACAGTACCATATTTTTTCTTTGCTAGCAGAAAATCAAACAAAAAAAGAGCCAATGATCATAATCAGCTAAAATAATGCAATTTTCCTGAAACAAAAATGCTTCAGAAATCATTAGTACATTGCCGGAAATTTATCGAAATATCTGTAAACTGATAAGCTATGCATGAAATTGAGCAATAAAAACTGAGCAATAACACACTGAGCAATAACAGCCCTTAGATGTTTTATTATTATTATTATTATTATTATTATTATTATTATTATTATTATTATTATTATTATTATTATTATTATT
>KZ270022.1:0-17909 GCA_002249935.1 Onchocerca flexuosa | reverse complement strand
ATTAATTATTAATTATTAATTATTATAAGAGAAGTGGGGGGAAGAAGGAGAATGAGAGAAAAAAGAAAATGGGTTGTTATTATTGTTATTAGAGAGATGAGAGAAAGATGGAGAATGAGAGAAAAAAGAAAATGGGTTGTTATTATTGTTATTAGGGAGATGGGAGAAAAAAGGGAAGGCGGGGTTAATAAGCTCCGCCTTCTCACGTACTTTTAGTTGTTACGCACGTAACACGTGAAATGAAGTAAGTATGTTTATCTAAGGGCACTCGCCTACCCGGATGGAAACTTATGCCAAAATTTGAAAAAAATCGGTAGAGAACTTGAGGAATCCATTGCGTTGTAACAGGAGGCATTTACATTTTTATTTATATAGATACTTCAATCTCAAAAATCTTCAATTTCAGGTGATTGATAAGGTTTAAATAATTCGTTCGCTAAATAAATTTTTATATGAACCATCCTTAATTGCAGTATTTTTCAGGCGGCAAAACCTCCATCATTCCCAATCGTAAAGCAACTTTTCTTTCTGAAGAAAACACAATTATTGGAAATGTAGCACTTTATGGTGCCACTTCAGGTGTGTCTTAATTTTAATGTTCAAAAAATGGATCATAAAGCTGAAAGTGATTCTCGTACCCATTTGGTCAAACTAAAAATTTTATGTGATTTTCTAGATCTTTTATATTTAAATAGCTTGATTATTTGTGTCTTTTCGCTCATTATATACAATGGCTCTATTTTAGGACTAGCGCTATTCCGCGATGTGGCGGATGAACGATATGCGGTGCGCTATTCAGGTACTGACGTTGTCATCGAAAGTATTGGTGATTACGGTTGTCATTATATGACCGGTGGAAAAGTGATCACATTACACATTACTGAACCAAATTTTGCTCCTGCCATGTCCGGTGGCTTGGTATTTATTTATAATGGGTTATATATTTGGTTTAGTGGTGTGTTCTTTTTTAGCTATTAGATTGATAATAAAATTTGTCAGCTGATAATCAAATTTAATATGAAATGATTGAATTGGTGATAATCGTGCAAATTAAACTTTTATGACTTAATTTTAAAGTTTTCAGCTAGGGACAATCGTCCCATTTTATCAGTATGACAACACTTGATTTAGAAGAACCAAATAGTGAAGATTTGGAACAGATGAAGCAAATGATTGATATGTTTGTTCGGGAAATTAGACCGGAAATCGGTAGTGTCATTCTGAATGATTGAAATAATGAAAGCAAACATTTATAAAAGTAAGATTACAGGAATCATTTTTCTTCATAACTTCTCGCCATTTATTAATAATCTTTCAAAACTAACTTATAAAAAATTGTGTCATTGCTTTTTCTCTCGATTTATACTAAACAATGATATAAATTAGCAATGACTGCGTCAGATCAGTGATTTGGACTTTAAAATTTATAAATTGGTCTGATGAATTTGTTAATATTTGTTTTTTTCCCCCTAATATCAATCTTAAGATTTTCTCAAAAGATTATAAACGAGCATTGGAACGTATCAAAAAAGCCGATGCACTCAAAGTTGCGAAAGGAAAGAAGAAGCTCTAAAGGACACTGATGTTGGTGATAGTATCTCATTCTTGTATTTATTCTGAGTTGTGATTATCATTCTAAGAACGGCTGAGTCTATCATTAATTTCTCGGGGGAACGATGTATAAATATGAAAACTGGGAACGAACTTTACGTTTTCAGCCAATTTTTAACTTTTTATAGAAGCTCTGTAATTATTGAATTTAAAAAATTAAGTTTAAAAAATTGACTTCAATAGGATTTAATGGAAGATGAGTCGCAAATTCTCAACGGATATGCAAATTACTATCGAAATGGTTAGTCTGTCAATTCTTTGTAAATTGTCATTTCATTATCAGTTCCCTGTAAATCGATGAAAATGAATTCATAAAATCATAAACGATAAAACTTGTGCATAATAAAATATGATTTTATTTAAACCAAATACCAAATTTTTGAAAATGAAACAAAAATTTCGAAAAATTTTCGATACAGTTCTATCTTATCTTGAAAAGTTTTAGTTTTTAAAAAATTTATCTTTAAATTAATCAAGTGATTAATTAGCTTGTATATTGAGAACATTACTATTATTTTCCAGATTCATGGCCCAGGAAAAAAAAAAGCATTTCTCATTACCCAGTGTTAGTTTCACGTTTAAATTTCATTTTCACTAATAAAGCTTGTATGAAGAAATAATGTGAACGTTTCATTGTTGAATCGTTCTAAAACTGTATTTGCAGAAGTTTTGCATATTATTCAAACGACTGAAGAATGGCTAGTCGGTATGTGACACACAAATCGTATGTCGTGGATATGGTCTATTCATACTTCCCATACTTACCAATATTTACACTCATAAACAAAATTATATTGGAAGTCATTATTGTAAATATTCAAAGCTTGCTCGTCCTGAAGATTATACTGGATTCGAGGAAGCGAAGGATGCGCAACAAGAAGTTGAAGAAGGGGATGAGGAGGAACCCTTAGATATCGATGGATCAGATATTGAAGATGCAAACGAATTTATCACTGATATTGAAAATATTTCTGTGTTAAATGTTTTGAATGATAGCAATGAACAATTAAATATATTAAGGTTTTCTTTTTTAAGCGTGATTATCATTTACATTTCAGTTATTTGAATCTAATATCCATTTTGAAAGTTGCTATGTAATATTTGACTATGATTCTGGACGTTACGATAAGGAAGTACCACAGTCTTCGATAGATTAACTTCATGAAGAGGAACGAGGACAGTGCTTAGCTGTTGTTATAAAATATTATGATCCTTTAAATATTAATTACAATTCATGACTTGTTGCAGAGGCTTCATGAAATATTCTCGGAATAGTTTATCGACCGGTTGAAGAGCGGATAAAGACTTAGAATTAAATTACGGATTATGGTACCGTACAGTCAAATATCCGAATACAAGTAGTGAGGTGTTATACTTTTAAATTTTAGCATTTCACTTTAATTCATCTTAATAGCTAAAAAGAATTATTGGATGAAATTTAGATGCATGGATTGCGATGTATTTTGTCAGAGAAATACAGGTTGTCCGTTTGGAAACATTATTCCAAAATGGAATGATTATGTTTTCAAACAGAATTGGCGGCAGCACTCGGACAACTTTTATAACAAATAATTTTCCAGAATTTACTGACCGTGTTTACCTAATTCCATACGAGGTAAATCTAGATGTTTCCTTTTGATTTCATTAGAATCCATGAAATATCTCATCGTTTGTCTAATTTATTTCACAGTGCGAAGCGTGAAACTATGATACTTTGCTATTCCTCAAAATTTACTACATTTCGGTTTTTTTTTTTCTTTTTTTTTACGTATTTGAATGAAACAGAAAGCGGATGTAACAAATAAATTACTAAATTGAAATTAGTAGAGCTTTAATTGAAACTAGAAAATGTTTAAAACAGCATGTTGTTTGGCGATCAACTCACTGCCTGTAACAATTAAACGCATCGAATGCGCCATCATCGATTATGCTTTCTTACAAGGCTGGATGCAACCACATAAACCAAATTATAGTACTGGCAAACGCATTGCAATTATTGGAAGTGGCCCAGCTGTAATTTATTTTAATAAACATTCCCAGCAGTAATTTATTTTAGTAAACATTCTGAGAATACTTAACTTGTTAGGTTTAGTTTCATCCTGGTTATTTAGGATGAAGTCTGGAACTTCATAACGATAGGCATCATTGCTAGGTAGATAAGAAGTTATGAAGTAAAGATTTAGTAATCAATAAATGGCAAGTAAAATGAGCTTTAAAATGATCACTATAATATAAAAGACTAGCTCTACTAATTAGATTAAAGGGAACAGGAAGATTACAAAATCGTTTCTCGGGAATGGCAGCTGCAGCACAACTGAATAAAGTGGGACATGCGGTTGTCGTAAACGAAAAAAAGAATCATGCAGGCAGCTTGATAAGGTTAGGTCTGATAATTGCTGAAAAGTTAAGATTCCTTGAACAGTCAAAGATCAAAAGCCAAAAACGCTGCAGATATCAAAACATAAATCAATATCAACTGTCCTTAAAAGTTGGTGACATTTGATCATTGGCTTAAAGTAGTGCTGTCATAGGAATATTTCCTCTATCTGTTGTATTTTTCCAATGTGCAAAGTCTGATTGAAATAATCAATATAATTGAAGATGAGGCATATCAACGATAAAATTAGACAAGTATGTTGTTGATGAAGGGTCAAATTACTGGAAGATGAAGGTGTTCGATTTATAACAAATACTGAAATCGGCAAACACGTGCCAGCAGATTTCTTGCTTAGGGTTATTTTTTCAGTTCTCTGAACTGAACTATGTAAATGTCGACATATGGGGGAAAAGTTAAGACATATCTCTTTTTCCTGTCTCATTTTTATTCTACCTAAATGCAAACCATATTCTGGAATTTTTATAATTCGATATTCTTTAATTTCAAAAATTCAGCAGAAAATAATCAAACTGAATTATTGGAAGTAGTAATATTTACAGTACTTCCTTTCAAGTATTTAAAAATCTCTTCAGGACAACGATGGAATATTAATTTTTATGATCAATAATACAACGTGATCTTTCGATCGCAAATCATGAAGCAAAAGGAATTTGTTTTGTGATGGAGTTTCTGGAGAAAAGTCAACGAATTGTGGCTGATGAAGAAGACACCTGGGAAGGCCTGAACGCAAATGGGAAGCGAGTTATCATCTTAGGAGGTGGTACTGCTGATTGTATTGCAACCTATACAAGATTGCTTTGTTTTGACATTGTTTGGACCCCAACTTTTTGAAAAGTTAAATTCTGATTCTCAATTTACTAGTTTTAGAATTCGATTTTCCTTTTGAACTTATTATTGCAATAAAATATCAATCATAACAGATTTTTTGCTAAATAGAAGCAGAAAATGTACAAGCTCTGGAAATAATGTCCCAACTTCCAGATGAACAGTATCCGGATAACCCATGGCCACAGTGGCCCATCATATTTCTTTGATTATGGACACGAAGAGCGTAAAGAAATCACCAGTGATGATCCACGTCTGTTTGTTTTATCCGCAAAAGTTTCTTTCTATTATAATTTGCTGTCACTCAAATTAGTGTTGAAAATATCTTTTACATGCAAGCTTTTATTTATTTATTTTTTTTTTAGTATGAATCAATAAAAAAATGGCGAATTTTTGAGGAATGAATTTAAAATATTTTTTGCAAAAATTTTTGGTAATTGAAAGTGGTTCAGAACAGAAAATTTTGATTGGCTTATTAACGATTGGTAAAAAAGATGAAAATGGAACTTGGAGAATGTCTGAAATTGAGGGTAGCGAAGAGGAATTATCATGTGATTTATGCATACTTGCCATAGGATTCACAGATTCAGAAAAGGTTCGCGCTTTTGGAGAATTTTATCTATTTTAAATGATTTTGAAATTTCTGCTCACTAATTCGAAATATTTCTAGATTTTTATGCGTATACTAACGAAATTGTTTTTCTTGATTTGCAATATTAAAAGCTTACAAATATTGACAGTGAATTTAAGACTGTTGTTGTGGAAGTTTTGAAAATTTGTTGGAGCTGTAGAAGGAATAGAATTTTATTAAATCCTTTATTAAAAATAATAGAAATCGAATAATACGCAATTGATAGAACAGTAGAAATCAGGCGTTTAGTGAAGTAAATTGGGTGATTGATTGGGTTTTTTGATAGAAGAATATGTTGAGAGTTTGGATAGGAGAAGCGTCGTTTAACATCGTCTAGTCAGAGCGAAAAAATTTGAAACAATGAAACGATTTGAAAAGAGCAAAACAATTTGAAAACAATAAAAAATGGGTGGCTTAGATGTTAAGAATTGGGCATATTGGGATATAATACAATTGATGTTGAAAATATTTTTAAGAAAAAAATTGTTTACAAGGAAGAAATTGTTAAGACAGTTTAATTAAATTCAAAGATAGTGACAGTTTTACAACCACATGATTTATGACTTTATTAGCTGTAAAAGGAAACATTTTGGATATGATTGTAAATCAGCTTAACAACCACATGATTGGCTGTAAGCGAAAACATTTTGGATATGGTTGTGAATCAGCATAAACATAGTACTCAATGAAAAATAATTTTACAAATGATGAGTCATTAAAGATTTCACAATTTTTTAACCATTTGATTATTTAATTTTCCATGTTAACTAGTTTTAGTTGGGAATTACTTTCGATTTTTCCCGACAATTGTTGTCGAGCAACTTGGCATAGAAACAGATATAAGATCTAACATTTTCACTGCAAAAGATCGATATAATACAGCGAAATGCAAAATTTATGCTGCTGGTGATTGTTGGCGAGGTCAGTCTTTAGTAGTTTGGACAATTCATGAAGGCGTCAAGTAGTCAGACAGGTAAATTTTGAATTCATTTTTATTTTTCAATTGTCTCGTTGCAGCAGCTTAATTGAATCCATTATTAAATAAGTTACAAGAGATAATTCAAGTTCCAAAAGCAAATTCTTATTAATTTAAAAATATTTAATTGACTGTGATTTGATGGGCAAAACAACCCTTGCTGGACCAAGAGGCGTTGTGCTTGCTCCAATTCAAAACTAACTCATATTAGTTTATTTGCAATTAATAATATATTATTTGGTAAACAGTATTATTTCATATCTGAAACTGATGAATTTTCTTTCTTTATTCAAATTTAATTTATCTATTACTTGTATTGGTACTTTTAGCACTGAAATTCGCTACCGTTTGATTCATCTTGTTTAGGATAGCCAATCAAGTAGCTATATTTTAATATTTATTTGCTAAAGGAATCAGAATACATCGGCTGATTCTTCGGATTGTTTAAATGCAATAATTTATTCCATTCAATTCAGACCATTGAGTTTCTCATTTTGCATTTGGATTTCGCTTCAGTTACAAAACGGTTTTTTTTTTTTTTTTTTTTTTTTTTGCAATAAAATTGTAATTTTGATTTTTCCTTTATTTGGCATGATGCTTCATTTCTTGGATTATGCAAAATTATTATTTTGTACGCCAAATTGCATGCGTATTTAATTTGTCATCACAATTCAATCATTTGGATTTATTAAAGTCATATCTATACTTATTGCTAATTTCAATAGTATTTTTTAAAATTTATCTTAAGTTGGATTATTTATGCTATGAAACCTCGAGTAACACTCACTTTGTCAAACGTTTTTTTTTTTTCTCCTTTTCATTTCAAACATTTTTTTTTGCGCTATCGATAATAATCATACAATCGTAGCAATATTTATTGTTTGTTTTAGCCGCAAATATACCGTAATTTTTAGGTAGCGTGCAAAATAATATATGTGTGTTTTAAATTCAGCAATGCTTTCTGTGTTCTTAATACCATTAATCATTGATGTGATGATTTATGACAGCGATAAAAATTAATTCATATTCACTCTTTTTTCATTTCTCTATGCTTTTTTATATGTTTGTTTATTGGACAGTCGTTCTCTTGTAGCACCTTATTTCATAATAAAGTACTATTATTTTGCTTAAATTCTACATCTCAGTGACTTTCTTCAGAATTTCTAATGTGCAATTTTTTGAGCTAAAACAAAATTACTGATTAATCCGTTGTGTCTAAACTGTGAATGATTGCAGAAAATTTTTATAGATAGCTACATATGTCAAAAAAACTCTTTTTGAAAGAAAGATAACTCTTAATTTGAAGTTTGACAGTTAATGACTTACGTGTGTGGTCGTGAGTAATTGTGCTGCGTGATCAGTCGGAATTATTTGAACTTCTATTCTTGTTCAATAAGTACAGTCATAGGAGCAACAACCAATTTGAATTGCGTTTGAATCTCATACTTGGGTAATTAAACCTTTATTATAAAAAAACTGGAAACGCGACACAGCATGCACATTACAAATCATATCAATATAACATAAATCATACAAAAATAGGGGAAGAACATAAAGAGAAATATAAAGACACCCAAGCAAGATATACAAAACTGCTTGCTAAATATTGGCTTAGTGCCAGAACAGTAACAACTAATAGCACCAAACCGTTATGAAATACAACCGTCTCATCCCCTTGGGAATAAGTAGCTGTTTACAGAGTTATCTTTCCTCAGAAAACACAACATCAAGTAAATTATTGTGTGAATATCGAAAAAAAAAATAAAAAACAAAGTTTACAAAAGTGATTGGATCAAAAATTGATATGAATCTCTCAAAATTTCCGACAACATATAAGGAAATTCGGAATGTTTTCATGATATAACTGAAGTTACAATATTTTGGAATCTCCGGCTATTTATCAGATTATTCAAATTAAACGTTTGTTTCACAAACTTTAAGTGAAACGGTTAAGCAATATCTATGTTCATTTATATAAGTAAATTTAGACATCTTACAACAGGATTTAATTCATGTTGGAAAATAAATGTTGATAATGAAGTTTGTAACGGAACATATAAATTCAAATTTCCGCTAAAACTTCACATGACGTGCTTAAGTTTTGCAACGATTTTCTGAATGCGGTGGGTGATGACTGTTTTCTTTATTTTCGTTATTGATAATTTCATACATGAGAGGTTGGTTGGTTTGGAGGGTTCTTTTTCTGCATCGAACAGGCGAGGTCTTCAATACATGGAGACATATTTCACGTAATTTATTTTATATTAAAACAGGCGTTTATTGCAAGAGAAGTTAGCCACATTACTTGCATAGAGGTTTGTTACAATATTTAATAAATTTGATGATATTGTCAAGTACTGTGTTCTGTTTTATGTCATTTGCTTTCCTATTACTTTATTTATTAATTCAGTCATCGAATCTATGACTATTTTCATTTTTTTTATCACTCAAATACCGCGGATAGAGATAATTACTTGTTTAAGGCATTGTTAAAGCATAATAAAGTATTGATTGATGCTTATCTTTTCCTCATGCAAAATCATTCTTTATCAAAACGATGATATCGTTGCTTATTGACTTTTTTTTCTTCATTTCTTCTTATTCATTAATTTTACGTAATTTGATGCCTTTTGTATTCGAACAATTTTTAGGATTACATTTACGCGCGTTGTTTTATAGTTGTTATCCTCTTTCAAAGTTCATTTGAGTTATTGGCTAAGCACCTTAGTCTCGAGAAGACCTTCTGAAGTTAAGTAATAATATTACGAATATTAATTTGAATTGAAAAGTGTGGTACAGTTGAAATCTTTCATTTTCTGTTTATTACAATTTGATACGTTCATATTTCAATTTTTGGTTTTTGTTTATTCATTGTAATAAAAGTTCTTTCGTTGCTTTTTTGTTTCATAGTTATTGAAATCACCACTTCTGACGTCTTCTTTTATGACTGTGATATATTTTCATTAATATGAATTTTTGTTCTTCTGTTACCACTTTTTGATATATTGTTAATTTTTTATTTTTATCTATACTGGTTTGGGGGCAATATTCCGAAACACTAAAAGCTTTTTTTTCCAGTTTGGTAGAAATCCTGAAAGTAATTCATATTCAAATATAATGTGATAAGAGATTATCCTTATCGTAAGCGCATAAATATGTTCATAATTGAGACCCACAATTACTAAGCCAAATGATGGAGAGGATCTTTTGGATAAATTTAGCTATTGCTTCTGTGTATGCTTAGAATCCTATTTTAACCTCGACAAATTCATTTCGTTTTGCTTAAGAAATCGTCAGTTGCTCCAGACATATAATATCTTCTGGTAGTTTCTTGCATTCCTCAATGATATTTTATGATTTAGGTACGACGAGATTTCTGAACTCACACTGTAAATTATATGGACCGCTTAAAAAAATTTCTTAATGAAAAGAAAGTTAATAAAAACTTCAAAAAAGCTGGAGCCGGTTATCGTCTTACAGGAGATAATTCATCGATTGCTGCACTGCAACCGGTCCATGCTCAGCAACAAATGGTTCATTTTTTGCTTTCGAACTTTAATATTTTTTTTACTCTACTGTAGTTATTGCTTGTTTATTGATTGTAACGTTTTTCCTTTTCACTTTCATTGTAACAACAAGGTTTAGTTAGAAGGATTAGGGAAAAATTAAATTATTTTTTTCTTTTTATCTGAAATTTTATAAAAATACTTAAGGGGATCATAACCTTATTGTTTGGCTGATTTCTTTTTGTTTTTGTATTTAAACAATATTTTCATTTAGTAAGCAACATCTTTTACAGTCACAAATGCCATCAGCAGAACGCATAGCCACAGCTGATATTGCAGCACAGGCGGCTTTTAAAAGGATGAACTTAGGTGCTACGCAGGAATCGTTAACGCAAAGGAATATACGTATGCGGGTTAGCTTTCTTGGTAAATCGATTTTTAAAGGAACTTACTGTCTGAATTACCAAAAGTCTTACCGACTGAAGTCTGAATTGCATTTTTTTGTTGTTCTTGCAATTTGCAGGACGCGTGTTTCATCATTTCAAAAGATTATTGTATATGCAATAGTTTGTCTACTACTGCAGTATCAATACTAATTCAAATATTTTAAGAGATTTGGTAAAACAGAATCCTCTTAGATGATTGTAATTGCATCTTTACCTAAACTGATAAAAATATTTTTATGTTTAGGCTCTTAAAGAATTAGAGAAAGAAAAGAGAGAACGTGAAAGATGTGCTAGCGACAAATTGGATGTTGAAGTAGGGAATCATACAATTGATACCCATGAATTTGAGCACTCTGGTGCTATCAGTGGCGTTTATTTTACTTGTGATCTTCTTGGAGGCGATGAGCAACTAACGAAAAATGAAGTTAGCCTGTTTTTGTTTCTAAATATTCAGAATTTCAGAATCTGTCAAATTTTCTGCACGGATGCTTTAAGAGCTTCTGCTATGAATTGGTAATAATAAATATACTAAAGTAATGCGCAACATCGAATTTTCTGAATAACTTGTTTAAAGCATATTTCTGAAATATTCATCACAAATTGGGTTAAGATTATTATAGATGAGAGAGAAAGTTGAAAAATTTTTGCGAACGCAATTGGCTGATGATCCACTGGTTGCATCAACGTTGATGATTTTTTCATTAAATGGTCCCGACAAGAGGCAGATTGCTTCAGAAATAATCCAGAAATATCTTAAGAATCTTATCGAGAATCCAGACGAAAATAAATATCATCGTATTAGAGTGAACAATAAGATTTTCCAGGTGATGTTCAATTTTTAGATCTTTAATACTTTTGGTTACTACATTTATTGTTTGAATTTATCTCCTTATACTTGCATTTAGATAGAGTTCTTTTTAGAAAAATGGAAAAGGAAGAGAAATTCCGGAAGAGGATTGCTCTCTTTATGCGCTGGAACTGAGATTTTATAACCTCTTTTAGGAACGGGTTTCTTGTGTTAACGGTGGAAAAGAATTTTTGCTGGCATGTGGTTTTGAAGAGAAAAATCTCATTAATAACGAACAGCAAGAACCTTTCTTAGTAATACCAGATGATAAAGCAGTGGAAACGCAGTCACTGATGCAAGCTTTAGAAATTTTACAAACTGGCCAGGCTGTCCCTTTAAAGCTGTCTCGTAATGCTGCTGTAAGTTTATTTGCATAACTCTTTAATTTCTTTTTTTAGCAATTAGTGATTCTTTTTAGTTAAAATTGACTCTCAAATGATCTATTTCCACTTCAGAGTTTTTATATTTTTATAATTAACTTCGACTTTGAAAAAGAAAATCTAATTCAAGTGCTTTGAACAGGTATATAAGCTTGAAGTAAATCAAGTCATTACAAATCCGAAGTTGTCGCGTGATTTCTTTGATTTAGATGTCGCTGAGATTAAGAGAGAACAACAACGTAGAGAAGCTAACGTTGAGAAGGTAGGTTTTTTTTTTTGCGTGTGTTTGTGTGTGTGTATGAAACTTTGTCTTAAATTAATGCATAGCCACCTTATTATCTGCTAGTTTAATAGAACATATGCGAAAACTACCTCTGAATGTGAAAACTATTCTCTTAGGGATTATGGCTTTTGTATTTTATCAAATAAAGATCACTCTACGAGATCACTTGTACGTTTGAGTTAGTGTCTACTTAAACTACTTGCTACTTAAACTACTTACATTGTCTGCTTCTTTCAGTTTATGACATTACGAACACGGGAAATGCGTGAGAAGGACGAATTGATACGTAGCTATCGCTACAACTACACTTTGATAAGAATTAGGTTCCCAAACCGTTTTTTATTACAGGTTTGAATTTTGTAGTTTTGTTCAGTGCTTTATGAGTAGGCAGAATGTGTGTAGTTCTGGTGAGAAATAGTGCAAGCGGAAGTAGCTTTTGAATTTCAGAAAAATTCTTTTTGCAAGTGTCAGCTATAGTTTATAAATAAACATTGGGTTTAATCCTGGGTTTAGGTTTGATGTCGATCCAATGCTTTCCTTGAAGTCAGCATGTAATGTAAAAGTGATCCAAAACTTACAAGTTTTGCGCGTAAACTATCTTGAACAGTGTAGGATCTAACATTCTAATTACATTATGCATAAAATGAGAAATCGTGAAGATTGATTTTAAGTAATCATATTTTAGAATGTTTTTTCCGAAATTTTATTATTGTGCATTTGAACATCTGTATTTTATTAATTGCAATCATCTAACTTTTATTTTATTGATAATGTAATTTCTACTGTTTTTAGGGTACATTTGGATGCTGTGAGCCTTTCTATGCTGTTCGCAGTTTCGTTGAACAGCATCTGGTACATATTGAGCCAATGTTATTCGTTTTGAAAGATCCGATCTCTGGAAAAGTAATCAGTAATGATACGATGAATCTAAATGAACTGAATCTTCTTCCGGCTGCTGTTTTACATTTTGAATGGGATTCAGATGTGCAGAATGAATTATTGAGACTTGGACGAGAGGTATTTTGACTGGGAATGTTTTTTTCCAATCTTAGCACTTAAACAATGGCGGCACTTCAGTAAAACATATTATCTTTAATTCCTTCATTCCATTCTGTTTATTGCTTAGTCTATTGAGAGAGCGAAAATTTTTTTTATCATTTGTATTCACTATTTTAATTTTTGGATTTAGTTTAATATAATAAAATTATTTTTAATTTTCAATCGAAAATTTTTTAGGGGAAATGAGGGAATAATTTGTAGGAAAATCCAAAATCCTTCATTTGTTTGGATATATTTTTCATCGTTTCTCCTAATGATGGAAATAACATCGTTTGATCTGAAAATCATGAGCTTTTCAACATTATCAGTAATTCCGCTATATTTAGGTTCTTTATTTGGATCACCGTTTTATCGAAACTGCCGAACCATTTACCGCGGTATAGAATTTGCATGGTTGCATCATTTTTATCACACAATATGCTCATCTCGTGGCATATTATAAAAATTGTGTCAGTATATTGAAACTTCAAAAAAACGGAAAAGATTTTTTTTCTAATGTTAACTGCTCTTATTTGCCGAATACCGAATTCAAATTTCACAAAAATGTTTTACAAGACATAGTAGAAGTGCTTACAGTCAAAAGTTGATTTAAACGATTTAAACTTGAGTATAAGAAACATATGTGTTAATAATGGTTTATATTATTAAAAATTGCTGTGTTACATAATTACTTTGTCGTACTAATATCTATTATCTTTCCATTGTCCATCTCATTCTTTTTAATTGGTTAAACTGTAGTATAAAATTTACTGTATTATTCTATAATTGCAAAATGAAGTGATATTCTGAAACTAGATTTAAAGTTTTGGAAACATTTTTGGCGAAAATACAAAAGACAGGTTAAGATATGAGGCCTTCTAGATACTCAGTTCAATACATTTATTATGGTATGACGGACAAATTATGACTACCACTGGCCTTCAAAATTTCTTCAGTATAGTTTTTTGGGAATTTACCTACTTAGAATGACGTAGTTTTTGCAGCAGTTTTTAAATCTTTAATCCCAGATAATATTAGAAATGGAATTTAGAAGCTAATTTCTGCTTTCTTACATGAAGAAACCAAACAAAAAAAGAAAATATTATTAAAATCAATAGGTGCGAGTACAGTTTGAATTCACTGCTTATGTTAAATACCATCAATTGGCAAGGTTAATAATGGATGATGGGAATGAAGTAAATCGATGTAAACTAGCTATATACAACAAACTTTGGCACATTATGTCTATTTTACCGTCAATGGTATTTTTCTCCAAAATTCATATCTATCGAATTTACACATTCATTTCATTTTTTATTTTCGCTTTTAATGTGAACAGTAAAGCATATTGAAGTATTAAATAGGAATGAATGCCATACATTGGAATTTATATCTAAAAGTTTGTCGAAAGGGATATCGATTAACCGTATAGCAATAAGAAATATTGCAGTTGACAAGATTTCCAGAGATGAAGTGATGATGAAAAAACACTTCTTAAGTTTTCCAAAAAAAAGAAAGAAGGAATTATTTCTATAATTCTTTTCAAAAGAAAAGGAATTTTGAACAGAAATTACAACCTATGGACATGATATGAAAGAAATTAAGAGAAATAACCAACTATTTGCTTACATTTTTTTTGTCTTTTTTTTTTTATTACTAACAAAAAGTATTCATTTCTTTTGAATCTCCGTTTATTTGTTCTTCCTCCATCAGCTCATTTGCCATATTTTACAAGTGCAAAAGTTTGGTTACTCTTTAATCCATGTTTGAAGACAAGATAAATTGTTTTTTTTGTGATCTTTACGTTCTTCACTTTAATTCTTTTCTTTCCTTCCCTTCTTCTCTCAAGGTTTCCTTCACATCATTCATACTTATAAGGTAATTGAGACTAATAATTTTTTCAATTTCAAGCTAAGTGATAATTAAAATTAATTAATTCCCTATCACAGAAGACATTGCCTGTAAATACACCTTTTATGCATCATCCTAAGTTTAATGCTGCACTTTATAGTTTGCTCAGGTTATCATCCTACATAAAAAACTTGAAAAAGCAAAAAGCGTAGAATCATTTAAAAAAAAAAAAAAAAAATTTATTATTGTCTCATTACTTCATATAACTATGACATAATAAAAACCATACATTTAGTGATACTTCAGTTAATAATACTTCAAATTACTCATTTGATGATACTTTGCAGATCCCATATTTATCGCTTTAATGATGGCGAAAAAAAGTAAAAGAAATGACATGAAGTTTTCAATGAAAATAACCTTTGATGATTATGCAGATAAGGAATGCGAATTGTATATTTATAGAAAATCCCCACACGAATAATGCGCGAATCACATTATAGTTAGCAAATAAGCTTATAATTATCAGCGGCTATTTTAATTTTCTTCAACAACCAGTCATTAGAGAGACAATTTAGTTGATCTGACAATCACTTCTAATTAGTCAGAAACTTGGCCTTCAGCAAACTTATTGCATTATCTCCAAATAATCATACATTAAGATAAGGAAATTTTTATTTATCACAATTATTTAACGACCTCTCACGAAGTTACTTCAAAATTGGGTATTGAAAGTCCGTTTCTTTTCTGTATCGAAAAGCCGGAAGCAAAAGCAAAACTAATATTTTTAAATGTTTGGAAAGTTTCTAGAACAAATTTATTTTTTCGAAAACGGAATCAAAAACTTTTCTTTCCATTCTCTTTACATAATATCAATTGCAAAACCAGACTACTTAGACTGTGCAAAGAACAAAGACCTATAATTTTCATCAAAAACCTTATCACATCATCATCCTGATCGCGGAGATCCCGAATTTCCGGATGATTTTGAGAAATCGCCTGGATTAGAAGAAAAGGATTAGGTATTTTTTGATTTTTTCCCTTAAAATCTATTATAAATTACTTTTACATTATTTCAGAATATTCTTCCCAATATTTTTCACGTATTGTTTATCATCGGTAATCCATTACCATCAGTTAAGAGTGTCATTGAGGTAATTTTTCGGTGTTTTCATCTTCCATTAATAGATTTATTGCATGCTAAAAACTTAATTTTTATCTCTAACTCTAGTATATGCAACCTGCATGCAAAAATGCAGTTTAAAGAATCATAGTAAACAAAGATGCAAGCAGATTAGATGAAATGCACGTAACATGCTACTGCATATCAGAACCATTACGTAATTTTGTGTATTGAAGTATAAATGCATACTGTATGAACGTCATGGATTCCACTAAAGATGAAAAAGTTTCGAGACTTTATCAATCTTAAAATTTCGGTAGCACAAGCACTTGGTAAAATTTATATGGATTTAACTTTTCATTTTTATTTTGCTCATTATGGATGTGTAAGTCTTACGTTGAGCTTAAAAAAGTAGCTTAAAAAATAGTGATCAGATACACTTTCAGAATGATCACATGATGGAAAAAAGATTTCAATCTCTGGCACTTTTACGTGGAAATCGATTGTATTAAGTAAAAAATTTGCAAAATGATCATGAAAACAAAAATAAAGGAAGAGAATATTGGTTTAATAAATCACCGTGGAATACATTGAATGATGGGAAATATTATGTTCCGTATTGTCTAATGTATAATTAGAACATATCATTCTATAAGAAATTTGAATATTCTTAAGATCGATTTATAGAAACAATTCATTTAATTTGAGAGAGATAATTTAGAAATGAGCATATCGAAATTACAAATGAAACAAGTGAAAATATTTCGATTTTTTTCTTTTTTTAATCTTTCTTCAAGATGACATTGTGTGACGAGCTATATTTTCAAAACGTTTATGATAATTTTATGCCTATTCGATTGTTGAATATCAAAATTTCAGAAAAAAATAACACCTTAGCCTGATTATTTAATATTTTGGAATAATTCATATTTTTGAAACTAAAACTTTTTGGCTATATGATATATTTTCTTAATCTTTGATCTCATTCCAAGTTATTTACGTAACACAGATTGTTTTTTCAATAACAAAATTAGTCCTTTATTATTCCTAGTTTTCTTTTATTTCTCGAAAAAAGAAAAGACAAACAATGTAGGACGAAATAATTTTTTCAAAGGATTATTTTGTGCTTTATTTTTTTCGGGAAATGATCAAAGTATTTTTTGCAAACTGGTCGCATGTCCAAATCATGAAATTAAGCATTCGATGAAGTTTCACTTTTTTCTTAATTCTGTTGGACAAAATGGACAAAAAAAATTAATACTTCGAATTTAGCACTGTATCGCATGCTAAGCAAGTGTAACACTTTCAACACCAACACTTATCAAATACTTTCAGACTCCTTCTTGCTAGCATCGAATTGAATTTATAGCAAATATCCGCAAAACATTTAAAATTAGCATGAAAAAATTGAATATATTCATTGATACTAGCAGTAACTGCAATGATATTCGAATTAGTATCAGAATTTTTAATCTCAAATTCTTAAATACGGTAACAATGTAAGGGAGAACTTTCTGGAATTCAAATTATCATAAGAAACTTTTCTTAATCACATTTTCTTAATCACATTCAACGATGAAAACATGTAGGATAAAATGGACGAATCAAACAATAGATGTTTCTCGAAGATTCCAGGAATGAGAAGGAATAGATAATAGTTTGAAGTAATTTTGAAATAAATATGATTGAAACTTTTGAATAGCAGTTGTCGCTGAAAGGAGCGAGGAAGATCAAGGAAAAGTGATTTCTTTGTTTAAATGAATTAAATTGTAATCCTTGATGATTGTAAAAGATTTATTTCTTTGTTTCAAATAAAAAGACAGCTTCTTACAGTCCTGTTAAGTAGCTTAAATTTGATTTATGACTATGTTAAATGTTTTAACCTTTGTTCATGCTATTGTAAATCATTCTAAAAAAAAAAACCAATCTGCTAACAGAAAATCATTCTCATGTTACAAAGATGTTTCCTGTGCTTCATTTTTAAAGGCGATTAA
>KZ270021.1:371808-386719 GCA_002249935.1 Onchocerca flexuosa | reverse complement strand
ATGATTTATCCGGAAGGGTGTCATCATGTTACCATTCATAGCAACTAAATCATAATTAGTACTTCATGATAAATGGGGAACGATCAAAAAAAAAATTCTGTGAAGAGACGCAAATGAGAATTTTTTGAAGCTATTTGCAAAGTGTTTCAAAAATACCTCTACAAATTATCTAAAACTTACTTTACTTCAATTAATAATTATTTTGCGCCGTTCGATGCTTGCAAAGAGTTGATCAGCTAGGAAGAGTTTGTCGCGAAAGTCGCGAAAACTAAAACAAATTTTATACAAGTAAAAATGGGAGTGCTTTTCATATTTCATGATTTATTAATTATCTCATTTTTATATCTGTCTTAACTTTTCTATCTCAAATTACTTACACTATAAAAAATTATTCTATTGGATAGTTATCAAATTCATATGTAAATTCTTTCAGATTAAAATCTTAAACACCTGTTACATCTATATGTTGAACATCTGGCAAAATTATTTTTGATATCTTCTAGGTAAAGGATTCATCTCATTATGCAAAATTTCAACCTTTTCTCATATCGAGAGATGAATCCGTTATCTAATTTGTAGTCATTTAGCATGTATAATTATGCACATCTGTATGCTAATTTATAACAAAAAAATGTATCTTCTCATGCAACAATCTCCTATCAACATGAGAAAACTGTAATTCACTTTGTTGTTTTCTGCTGTTTAATGAAGATCACTTCCAGTTCATAATAAATATAAGCCTTGTATATCGCTCACAAGAAACTAATTCATATGTAAATCCTTTCAGATTAAAATCACAAGAAACTAATAAAATTTCTTGATACCAGCTCGTCCGACACACCAGCTCGCCCGACACATGCAATCAATTCTACGAATCAATACATAAACGAAAAATTTCCGCAACAATTTCCTCCGGATTATCGCCACAACGAAAAACTTCCACAATAGAGTTCGTGGAATGAGGAAGTCTGCAATTACGTGTATGTTTGATGCTTTAGCGGTTATATAATCTGATCATTTACAATTATCCGCTCGTCTTGAAATCAGTGCCATATAATGGCGTGCTAATTGTAGCCGGAAAAAAATATTAGAGTGACAAACTTCTAGCCATATATTTTAATCCGTGTTAAACCATCTTTTTAATGTTATAATGACGATAAAACTTTTTCTTTCTATCTTTTCAAATTTTTTTTCTTTTTTAGAAAAACTATGATATATTAGAATACGATTTGTTTCAAAATTCGATTTACAGATGCTGTGTTTTCAGTGATACGGTGAACACGGTATCGCATATGATTACGGAGTAGTCGGAAAGATTCATTGCAGCAAAACTTTGTTTGAGTTTGTATTTCTTTGATCTTTACTTAGAAAAACCTAAATCAACTGCTATATGTAGCTGCTGAATTAACTCAGAAATGATTGTTACCTCGGAAAAGTAACTAACTTTCCATTATTTCTCTTTAGGATATTAAAAAAATGAGATGACTAAGTTTTTACAAAAATTTTAGATGCTCTCAAAGAACGGGTTAATTTATTTTTGAATATCGCGATAAATTACTGAATATTAGAAATTGAAAACAATAAATTTAAGACAGAAAGCCTAGTAATCAAAGAATTACATTTTATAAAAATTCCCTTCAAAAGTTTCAAAATTCGATTTGCAGATACTGTCTTTTCAGTGATACGGTGAACACGACATCACGTACGACTGCTCTTGACGAATTTGATGAAACTCATCAAGAGTACTAATACGTGATGCCGTGTTTACCTTATCACTGAAGATTATGTTTCCATGGGATATTGAATAAATAATAAAAAATTGATAATAAGGATGCTATGGAAACATATTTCTTGAAACAGAGCATCAAAAAATCGATCTAGGAAATTAATGGAATTGAAAGAAGTATTTCTTGAATTTTTTATTTATTGTATTAATTACTCATATCAGTTTAATTTACCAATTAATAAGTGCAGCAAAATTTACAACAGTATTAATTTTGCAAATGCCGAAATTTTCCAAATGTCAACAAACATTCTATTCACGGCTGAGCTAGAAAAGGTCTGGAACAAAATGAAGCTAAGAATTGTCAAATTTGCACAATGCTCTAATTTTTTAAAACAGAAAACTGGATTTGACATGAATGACCAAATAGTGATGCTTTAAAATTTCGAAAAATTGAAATAAAATGTAAAGTATGAAGAATGATTAAATTTGTATGAAAAAGAAACTGGGATGGAAAATGAAAGAGACTGAAAATATTGTAAACCACTGATAGAAACAAACAGAATCATTAGGTATCCAATTAAACAAGAAAACTGTACGAACTATTAGGAATCAGATGGAAATTCAATATGCCTTCAATGTAGCTTCTTTCTAACTTCTGATATTCGGAATGATTACTGCTACAACCATTTGCACTCGACATTATAGAAAACATCTGACAGGAATGTGTGCTAATGTTAGCTAATTTTAACAGAATATAATAAAGTCTGATATTATCAAAGAATAAATAAATATAAGTGACATATTTTCGAGTTCCAAACTTATTTTAGAAAGCTAAGAATGATCTTTCAATTTTCAAGCTAAGAATGATCTTTCAATTTTCAAGCTAAGAATGATTTTTCAATTTTCAAGCTAAGAATGATCTTTCAATTTTTGATTCGAAGACTGATAAAACTACGCTGAACTCCGCCAGCTCCTCATCCTCACTATCACCCCGAGCTGCTACTTCATCCTCCTCGACAGTCAACAGGGAAAATAGCCGACTTTTGTCATTGTCGCCATTCATTGGCGGCCTGCCATTCATCCCCAAGGTAGTCGCCACGCTGAAAATCACTCATCATACATTCTTCTAGGCAAAAGAATACAAAGAAATTCATTTAGAAACGTGCTATTATTCATCCCGACTCGAAAAAATCTCACAATCTCGTCAAGAAAGAGCTAAGACCTTTCCGCATAATTCCTAATTAATCAGTTAAAAAATTTTCAACAAAATAAATGAAAAAAAAAACCACACCTTTCGAATGGCTGGCGGCCACTATATTGAAGTACTGCGGATAGAGCCGCAGAAAACTTCAATAAATCTGCAACAATGGCAGTGCTGACCCATAATCGCATTCGCTTTTCATCGCATAGTGCAAAAATGCCGCTATTAGCTTGCAATTTTAAAAATGAAGTTCGCTTCATACAATATTCGAATATTTAATGTCAACATGAATTATTGTAGAGACTTGATTCAAGTATCATAACAAAGAAACAGCAAAAATATATACTGGAAATGGAGGGAGTACTGTTATTCATTAATCTGATATAAATCACTTATCAAACAAGGTCGTCCTTCCTAAAAAAACAAAATATAACCATTCCACTCTTACCGTACTCCATTAATACTACATTTCTACATACAATTTCTAAACTTGCAAATATCTCTCGTATTGCATACAGGCTCTAAGACGAATACCAACCAGTGAGAGTGGGATACAGATGGATAAAAAAAGTACTACCTAGGAATCAATATCAAATGAACACGAACACTCATTATAATAACTCTCATTCATCACTCTCTTCTCTGTCTCCCTCCACAATTTCGGCAGTGTGAATATGAAGGTGGGAAAAAAAATCGCATGGCATGATAACAATATATTCATCTCTTAGAAATCAAACCTCGAACTTACATGGTTATTCTTTCATATACCAACTCTTTAACATCTAATGCCTCATCCTACCACATCTTTTGCTAAACAGCCATGATTTTCAAAATAGCAAGAAAACCTTAACTACTCTTTTATCTATCCATCGAATGTTATGCTATGCTAACATTGGATACAGAAAAATACTGAAGAAAAAAACTTTCTTTCAATGTTCTTGCAATGTGAATATAAATAGGTCGAAAAAAATGATAAGTGTCGCGAATTTCGATATCGCGAGACTCCGACCCAGTACCAAACAAATAAATAAATAGAGCTACAACCAATAAAACAAATAAATAATTATGCAAGATCCTCACTGTAAAAGAATGTAGTGAATACTGTGAATCATTTAACTGGTATTTACATTCCTTAGATTTATTTCCCATGGTTTTTCTGTTTTTATCAGTGCTCATATCTTTGTATCCCTGTCATACAGGAAATGCCTTTGCTATCAGTCGCCCACAATGCTCACCTAAATTTTTGTCCAAATTCACATCCTACGATGCTTATGTTGTAATTGGGTCTTAACAGTTTCCGGTGTTTAATATAAATCACTCCCATCTCTAATACATATAAATCTGGTTGTATTACGAAAATAGCTATCTTCAAATAAAGATTTTATAATACGGTGTGGACGCTACTCAGCCAACTCGACTCGACATAACTCACCCCAACTCGACTTGCCGTAACTCAGTTCAACTTGCCTAGACTTAGTGGTGGTATTTGGCTATTGATTGGCATCACTATCCACGATTCCGAAATATCACGACAAAAATAGTGGTGTCCAAGATGAAGTAACGAGTAGCATTATCGCCAGCATTCAACCACCAAAAACTAGGTTAGCCTCTCTTCTTAAAGAAATAAACTCCTAGAATTCGAATCTCCGGACCCAAACTCCTCATTAGATCTACAGGGAATGCTTTACACTCCGTAGTGCTTTACTTTATAATTTTGTGTCAAGGAGCTTGAAGATGCCTACGACACATGGCTTAAGTATGTTCAAACCATCGCTGCAACAAAAAAAAGAGAAAATGAAGAAAATGCTTACAAACAGGTCACAGAGAGTAAGCACGGACTATTCCGAATAATACATGAAAGGAAAGAAGAGCTGATAACGTTAACAAAGGCCAAGTGCCTAATAGATGAAATGCAACATGATGCCAAAGAAACTGCTGGTGTAGATGTACCTGAAGAAAAAAAGAAATATAGCCCATCTATAGAATCCACGGAAGCTAGTAAGAATCTTGGTGTGCAAGTAATAAAACAGGGGGAAGGATTGATAATTTTTCTTGCATCAAGGACTTTGATTGGGGGTATATCCCATTAAACTGAAAGGTATAAGGATGACGCCGAGCAAAAGTTGGAGCAGTTATATAATAGAAAGAATAAGGAACAGGAAAGATTAATCCCTCCTTCAAACCTTACTGTCAATCTTCCTCAATTATCCCTACCTACCTTCAATGGTGACCCCAGACAATGGCGGCATTCTGGAACAGTTTCAAAGCAGCAATCAATTCACAAACAATTCCCGAAATCCAAAAATTGAATTCTTATTTTCATGTCTTAAAGACTACGCTTTACAAGTTGTATTAGGCTATTGAAAAGGAATGGATGGCTACAATCGAAAATTTAGAACGAGTACTACGCCAAATGGAAACCATAGGAGAGAACTTGAAGCATTCAAGTATCGAAACTATGATAGAAAGTAAGTTACCATTATGGGTTCTGAATAAGGTATATACTCAAAAGAAGGTAGAGATCCCCTTGATCAGTTTCAAAACTTAGCGACTTTCTGTCGAATATAGTTCATGTAACACAACAGGTCAAGAATTGCCAGCATCATTCCACATTTACGGAGACTAAACTTACAATCAACAAGTTAGACAAATACGAGATATAATCCTGGAGTAACATCAGCATTGTCGACAGCAATCCAAAACTCTCATCATCTGTAGCTCAAAGGAATCAACATTTATCACAACTCACTATAAGTAGAAAAAGGCCGTGTATATTCCGTGTAAAAACGTAGCAATAACTTTCGGTACGGCTCATTTCTTTACGCGCTGCTCTAGGGCATATTCAGATTAATCTATTTTGTAAAACACGCTCTTGAAAGTTCTTTAAAAAAACTGTAAATCTACTTAGATACTTAAATGGAAAGAATAATTTTGCGGAAAATGTAGATTGGAGATGAACTGCGTATTGTCCAAGGGCTTAAAATTATGGAGAGATTTTTAAGCCACTCAAAAACCAACAAAGCCCTCATCACTTGCTACACAGCAAACATTTGTTAACATGTTCAGTATTCATTGGATTTGCTTCATTCTGTATGTTATCTATTGTCTAAAGAAATAAAAGCAAAAAAATAAGTTATTTTTGTTTATTTTCCTTTGACTTTTTTTTTTCTTGCAACTTTCTTAAAGCAATCAATGGTAGTATCGAAGAAGGCAGATTACTGGTGGAGCAACAGTTATATATCGCAAGTCAGCTCAATCTACCGCTCTCGAAACAACAGCAAGAAATATGAACTTTTTATATTTTAAGTTTTAATTAGGAGTAAAAGTCAGCATATAACGTTCGCACTACTTTTTATAAGAACTATTTTTTATTCTCGAAACTGTTGTAATTGTTCTCAGTCTTCATTTTTAAGTTTCCAAGTTTCCTTTTTTTAGTTTCGAAACTAAATTAGAAATAAAATGACCAATGAAATATTGTTGTTTATTTCATCATTTTTTTAAGCTTTAATTTACAGGATCGAATACAAAGCAAACATTTCAATTACTACAGATGATATCGGTATTATTTCTACTTTTCCACTGATCAACAACTTCATATATTAAAAAAGAAAACGGAAAAAGAAAAATACTCTTCAAACAGAAATATTGAAAAGTAAACATTACTTCGTGCAACACAAAAAATGACATCAAGTTTTTCTCTTAGTATTTTCTTCCAAAATCCCTCTTCGTTGTAACGAAAGCATAATTTAAAGTTTTTCTTTTCTATACAAAAATTTAATTTCCACACTTTCCGAACACAAATTCAGTTATAATACGTAAGAGAATATCGCGCCGAAGCTACATTTTCTCCTCAATTCCTTTCTTTTGGCTTGTTTTTCCGTAATTGAAAATTCCGACATACCCTCCGAATAAAATGATTGGACACTCAGTATCCCATGTAATTCTCGAATAAATATACTCTGGTATTCTTCATAATTCTTGGAGCAAATTTACCTGTTGCACTTGCACAATTCTTGAACAAGTTTGCCCTCCGTAGCCCATATAATATGTTAGAAAAAACTTAATATATGATCTTTAAATGATAGCTATAGTGTCGTTTCGCTCATGCATTTTCGTAATTTGTTCATTTTATAAATGGCCTTGTGTTCATTTAGAAATCGCTAAGTTCAGTTATATTATTTCATATTTCCCTTTTTTTTTTTTTAAGGCACATGGAATCTTATTGGATTATATCTTCCTCCACTGTTTTCTTCCCTATAAATTATGTATAGATAATAAAATTAACATGAACTTCGAAATTAAAAGTGAAATCAAAATTTCGATGGTCTGCTATGCTAATTGCGAAACGCGACCCAAAATATTGACTGATAAAGAAATGGGAAGATAATCCAATAACAAATCTGTCAATGAGAAAAAGTTTCTATGAAAAAAATTTGAGTCGCTTGTCCAAAAGAATCAAATGTCTTTGACTAAACTTGCACCATTACCCATGTGTAACTACTGTGCATTAGAGAGATTAAACTTTCTGTTATTTTGCGACTATCTTGCTTCATGTCGAATCTTATCAAGTATTGTATGTCCCACTACTTGCAACAAGACTCTTTGAACAGTCTGGAAAATCTTGAAAAAGAAAAATGATTAAACAGTTTTATTACCAAACCACTATTTTATTTAAAAGTTTCAAGTAACAGATTAAAAATGTATGGAAAATAAAAATGTTATTAATTAAAAGAACAATAACTGAAATTCCCAGCTGCAGTTTCACAATTTCTGAAAAAGAAATTTCCCTTGCGAAATTCAATTATCCAAAAGTAGATCCATTAAAAGCCATTGCAGACGCATCGATATTCACAAATTCGATGTAGCATCTAGAAAAAAATTTTCCATTTTTTTATAAATTTGAGTTGAAAATGATTGGTGACTTTTAAAGTGATAGTAATATGGTAATTCTTAAAAAGATATTAAGATTAATATATTACACCAATGTGGAAGATATTTCTAGGAGATGAAGGATAAAGTGATAGGATCTTAAAATTCTCCAGAACTTCTCATGAAAAAGTGAATGCAATTTTCGAAGCAATAACTGACAATAAAGTAATTTCGAAATATTTCAAATTATTCATTTTAATTGTTCCTTTCCGATTTTATTAGACTTTCAGAGGCCACAATACTCGAAGTATTTGAAAACTTTTGTATTATCTTATATATCCAGCAACAAGAAATGTGGAAGAACATGATCTTATGTATAGAATAAAACTAAAAATTTTTTCGAATTCTATGAGCATTGAAATTTCTTAAAGCATGATAACATCAAATACGGAACAATTTAAGATAACTTAAGCAACTAATTTCCTAGAAGATTTCTTTTAATGTATCAATTTATTCCACATAAATAAAAATTGTAAATGTTCGTTGTTCATTTCCGCATAACGTTTCAGGTTTTTTACCAATTGATTTAAAATTTTGAGACAAAGTTGCATTCGAAAAAGTGCGTATTTAAAAACTTTCGGAGATTTGGGGTTTTGAACAAACGAATTTTAATTTTATACAGTTTCATTTATATAAACTAACTGGAGCCGGATACGAGAAGCGTGGCCCGCCCAGCTAGTTAAAAATAAAATTTAAACTCAACCGATTCTTTGGAATTTTCAGTTCATCGGCGAGTAATTTGAACAATTTCTCAGCGTGCGAATTATTCACATTAGGACCAACACAACCGATTGATTTTAAAACACACACAGCACATGGATCTGTACTTCCACCGAATACCATCGCCTGTCCACCGTTCACATGAACTGCCACATACTAGAAAAAAATTGAAATTTATGAAAAAAAATGTAAATCTGAACTACATTCACCTTCTTATTGTATAATCAATTCCAACAACCTTTCCGATTCGTACCATCTAAAGCACTCGGAAATCCTACTCCAACATTTACCATAATTTCGGACTCGAAAGCGGTTCGAACAATCAATCAATACTTGTGTTTCTTATAATTCGTAGCATATCTGGATCGTTCATTTTGATAAAGTTAGATTTCACTAGCAATCCATTAATATAATGACTTGCTTCTTACAGCAAGCTTAATATGAACTCAAAGTGGGCGAGGAATTGATGAGATCAGACGTTCCTCGGTCTTTATAGAAGCGAAAAGAAGAAAAGTCAACTCTTCGAAATATATGTCACTAGAAATAAATATCCTATACTTAAAGCGAAATGAACAGATACTGGTCAGATTTCTCAATCTCCACACGACATTTAACCAGATTCGCTTACACTTTCCGGCTTTCCGAGTGCTTTCGCAACCGTACTTGATGCCTTCTTCAGGAACGCGTCCGACACATTGTTCTGCGGTATGTTCGTATCGATCGTGAAAGCAGGCATTTCCTCTCCGGAATTCAACCTTTCTCACTGAAAAATAATATGACTAAAAAACGGATCGAACGAACCAGAGTTTCCGGAACAGAACGAATCGCAAAACCGGACTGACAAAGCGAAACTTCCCGAACACGAAACCATCCGTGCCCCTGTGATTAAGTAGTGCGTCGAAGACATCGATCGGGCGAATTGGGAACAGAGTGCAATTAAACAACGTACTTCTGCAATGAGGGGAGAGGGAGAGAGAAAACGAGAAAAATGTTCCGCTCTCTCTTTTCCTAGACAGACAAAGAATAAGAGAAAAAGAAAGGAAAGGAGGATAAACGCTTTATCTAGGCAGAAAGCGAGAGCGAAAGATTCCCTTAAGTAGATAGAAAAGAAGAGAAAAGAGAACAAATGAGAAAATGAAGAGGGTGTTGTCGAAAAAATGAAACGAGAGCATTGTAATTTCGGTAATAGAGTAAGAGAGACGGGTGGAGCAATCGACGTCCTCTGCGTCTCTGCTTAGGCGCCATCTGAATGCTTTGTTGTACGATGCATTTTCGATGGCTTTGTACTATCTTTCTTCCCAATGTTTCATTTGTCTGCAACTTGCAATATGAGATAATTTCGGGGACCGAAAAATCTGCCAATTCTTGGAATTTTTGAAATTTCCAGGTTTTTGGGGATTTTTTAAGTTTATGAAAATATTTGGCACTGGGATTTTTCCAGGTTGAATTTTTTGAAAAATTTGCGAAAAAATCAGAAAATCGAATTTCTGGAACAACAAATAGGATGGAACGGGAAAAAGCAATCATTTAAATGATTAGGGAGGAAGAATGGATGCATGGGATGAAGACAGAGTTATAAATTTAAAACTGAATGTCTGTGGAAAAGGCGAAATGAAATGAAAAAGGCGAGACTGTTCGAAATCTAAAAATATGCTACGTGTCTGGAATAGATGAGATGTTCTCTCAGTTCTCGCCATGCTTCCAGTATTGTCACACTGTTAATGTTCCTCGAATCGCAAGCAAATCGTCACGCAAATGCAAATTTAACCTTGCCAAATTCGTATCCATCAGCGAATCTACCCGCAAGTATATTAGTTTGCGACTATCGAAATGCAAGTGTTGAAATGCGAATTCGCCGCTCTTGAAAGCAACTGAGAAATGAAGCAGAGGAAGAAGGAAGGGAAGAGTCTCTTTTCTTCCATCGTTTCAATTTCCATTAAATGAAAAATATCACACATAAATGACACTGTTTGGACATATGAAGTGATAGTTGATGACAGGAAGATAACAGCGGATGGGGAATGGAAATTCAATGCAGATCTAACAGTTGGAGATGATCTTATCTCGATTTGATCAATCGGATTGTCAACAAATCAATAATACATCATTTTCAGTGCAAAAGGTCAATCTTCATCGATATTTTTATATTAAAAGATAATATGGGAGAAATATATGGCAAAATATTTGTTTCAACTATGCACCAAACATTTCCTCTTAACTTCTCCCAGTTGAAATTTTCGTGATTTTTCCCTTTTTAAAAACTTTTTATTTGCTTGCCTCTGTCAAAATCCATATTTTCCTTTCGATCAACTTATTTTTCCAATCTCTCAATCTCTGTCTGAGGAAAAGAGGACGAAAGATGGATGTTTTTATTTCCAAAAATTTATTTATCTTTTATATTCAAGCTTGTTGATAGTCATATCATTACCACTGGTAATATTAATGTTATGATTTCATACAAAAACCATAAAATTTGGGATATTCTTACAAATTAGTTTCCTGGTGTCATTGTTTGGCTGGATATGTTCAAAGAAAGGACAAGCGAAAATTGGGCATTGTATGCTGCGACGAAGAGAAGGATTTTACCAATAATTTAGTAGCGGGTAGTATTTACTCATAACGGCAGGGAAGCCATTCGATTCGACATGAAACACTTGTAAGAAATGAAATGCATGCAATTATGGATAGAAGAAACTGCTTATCAATTATTTACCAAACTTTATCAATTTTTAAACACTTCGTTTCTTCCAAATGAATGTTCTCTGAAGCAAAAGGGAAAATAAGGATGACGAAATTTTTCTGATCAGCGGACTTTGTTGATTAATTTTTTTGAAAGTTTTACGCAGTTAGAAGTAAAGCACAGGATTCCAGTAAATAGGTTATATATATATGCTGTTTGATATCTTTATTAATAAAATTAAAAATGGCTCATTGAATAGTAATCTATGAAACCAAAACGATTTTTGGATTCGTACTTGAATAACTCACACTGTTTAATAAATTTAAAATTTAATTTCTAAACATGTAACTCACGTCAAATTTTATTTTCTTTTTCTGTTTTAGGAAAAAAGTGCATAAACCGTGGAATATTTCAGACATCTCAATCATGATCATCTGTTGTTATCAATATCATTTCCAAAAACTTCTATTTTCGAACAAGATGGTTTTACTTTTCATATTTTACAATTGGTATGACATTGCTTTCATTCTTTTCCAAGAATTTCAAGTAATACATTTGAAAATATTTCCCATTCCCCCATCTAATTAAAAAGAAATGAAAATTAAAAATGCATTTATTACTCAACAACGTCATTATTTGTTGACGAAATTGTATCATGATAAGTAAGAATCAATAATAATATTTGAAAGGAAGAAAAATTTTGAAATTCAAATAGCAACAAAAGTCCGGTTGAATAATTGATGATAAAAATAAATATGGGAAAAAAAAAAAGTCACTAAAATTTTCAGCGAAGTTCTCTAACAGTAAATTATTTCTATGAATAAATCAGTCTCATATTAGCAAATAAATTCTATATCAATAAATTATTTTAGATTATTACAAAATTTAAACAATCTTTATGTTAGAAAATTTGTAGGAACTCTTTACGAGAAATATTTTAGGGAAACTTTTTTCTGCTGTGACCTCAACTTGGGTAAATTGACCGACGGATGTAGGAGAATCGGTCGTGAGGAATTTATTCAGTAATAATTATGTTCAACGAAATTAATTGAAGAAAACAGCGCGAGGAATCAACGAAACGTTTGTGGAGAAGCACAACAGCAGAAACATGAGTTGGTTGACAGTTGAATGGAAAGGAAGGATGGCTGTTGATATATGCGACACTCCCTTTGACAGTGAAATCCTTGGGTGTAAGAATGACATTCGGATGCAAGCTTTGTGATTGGATGGGTAAATGAAATTCAGGAAAGTAATTCATCGCCACATCCAATCATGATGAGTACAATAATTTGATTGATTGTATATATTTATATTATAAATCATTTCGATTTTCCAACATTTCCATCGATTGATTTCTATTTCTAAACGTATTTATCAGTATTGATAGTGTCATTAAAACTTATTTCCGAATTAGAATTATATATATTCTGGTAAAGTGCTAATAAATATTTGGCGTGTTTTTGCAGTTATCGTCATTATTGCTATTGATGTGATAAACAATAAGTTATCAATCATATTCAATCAAATATATTAACCTTTTGCAATTAAATAATTATTAATTTGGGAATTGAAAAATATATATCACAGTTGTATCGCTATTTTTGTGATATTTTAAAATAAACAAGCTATTTTATGTTGAAATTTTAGAAAATAATTTCCTTAAATATAAGATGGTTAATCATTTAATGAGTGGCTAATCATTCAATTTACTCCTTGTCCATCTTTGATTGTTATGAACTATTTGAACCGGCTAATAAAATCAAAAATAACATATTAATTCAGAAAATATAATTGTATTTAGTGGTAGAGCAATATATATTGTTTAATGTTTCATTTTGATATACAGTTGGTCATTTAATTTTAATTCATTATTATGCGCTTGTCAAATGGCGATATTTTGTCAGGCCTCATTGATTCTTGAATTCGTTCATTTCGGAATATTTTTTTCTGAATAGCATTTATTAAAAATGTTTGCAATACGAACAACAATTTGATTTGAAATAAGCAAAATTTGTAATTAAATAAATTTCCTTGCCAATAAATATTTATACCAAGCACGAAAAAATATATTATTCTAGTAACTGAAACAAAATAAGATAAAAAAATTTTTTTCTTTTTGGGCAGAAAAATTTCAATTTGACACTTTTCATAATTTTCAAAATGGAAATCCACTGATAATTTCTTTGCAAAAGATGACATACATATTGCTAACCTGAAAATATCCGAATGAATTTTATAAATTTTAATAGAATGATAAAAACAACTACCAGCCTAAATTATGCCTGCAAAAGCTAAATATATGATTCCTAGAAATTTTCCAGTAAATCAACAAGGATCAAGTTGTCTAAAAATATTTTCATTTTATCAATCTTTTGCAGAAAATTTCCGAACTTAATTGAAATAAATACGCAATTTCTGTAAAATGCAATGTTTTAGATATAAATTAACATATTAGCCGAAACTGAAACGAAAATGATTCTATTCATATTTTATGTATTGAAGTAATTCTAAAAATAAATTACAAGATGCCTATTTGGTTTATTTTTTTGTATCTTACTTATGAGTGTCATATTTGACAAGAATTTTTTTCAAAAAAAAATTTTACAATTGATGTAATAGTCACTTAATAAATATCTTTCGGAATAAATATGTTTTTAATAAATTCCTCAGTTAGAAAAACAGAAAAAGATGAAGGAAAAAACTTTGAAGATAACAATTTAGCAAATTTTGCTGAAGATTATTAATGGAATTCAATTCTATTACTACTCAAATAATACCATAATATATCACTTCCTGCAAATATTCAAATTAAAGCATAATTTATATTTCAGAAAAATATAATTCGCCAAAAAATCCTGATAAAAATTTTAATATTTATACAATGCTGAGACAAAAAGTTATGGGAAAGTTTCAATCTTGTTGGAATCCGTTGCAGTGACAACTAAATTATCATTTCGTGGAAATTCTGAGATGAGACTTTTTGAGATCAAAATTTTTGAAATCAGGGTTTTAATCCTTCCCTTAGCTTATCTTTTCTTTTCAAAACATTCTATGATGAAATGAAACTTTCACTACTTTCACGTCATTTGCATTTTTGCATTCACGTTCCCATTCTCCTCGAAAATAATAATGAATAATCATATGTTTTCTTCTTATTATCTAATAATTACCCTGAAAGTCCCCGCTGTAACTAAACTTTTATTTTGCTCAAGCTGTTTCGAAAGTTTATTGGATTTGGAAGAAGCAAGCAGCAATACAACCTTTTTTTGAATACGCTATTTTGGATTTTGAAGCTTTGAATTTTGCTGCGATTCAAATTTCATTTCAAAAATTTCAAAAGTATTTGCTGCTACCTTTTTTATACTTGATTTACTAATAAAATTTACATTACAATTAAATTAAATATAATATTCTCAGCAAAATTTGCATGAATGATTCTTTTTGATCGGAAATGATCAAAATATGTCTCTCTTTGTCATTTCATAAATTTCGAGAAATAATTGAATATTTTGCATTTTTGTCAAAATTATCTTACTGTTGTAATAGAAGGTGACAAAGCCTAGCATTAGGAAATTATCAATTCATCACACTTTGCAAAAATAATATGACTGAATGGTTTTTATTTTTGTTTCATAAAAAAAACTACTTTTTTCAA
>KZ270021.1:341866-360906 GCA_002249935.1 Onchocerca flexuosa | reverse complement strand
TAAATCGTAAGCATTTTTCCATTGACATTTTTATGTTAGCTTTAACGATTAGCAAATATTGACACAAATTTCTTCTTCACTCTATCTACTAAATTTTCGATTGTTTTATGCATTTTTCTTTTTTTTTTTTATTGAAATTTTAAATCAATAAAATTAGTAAAAATTTTGCACAAAACGATACTAGCGATAAAATGGATTGCTTTATATTCTTTTTGATAATATGATATATTTTTCTAGAACTTAATTAAATGATAAGTATGATTTTGAAAGTTAAATTCAATTTTAAGTTTCATTTCAAGAAAGGAAAAAAAAAATTTAGTAAATTTAAATTAGTCAATTTTATAATTGGATACTTTCGTTGCTTATTATTACTGTACTGTTAAATGATTTAATAATCTGAGAATTTTTAACTTATTGAGCAATTTGGCTAATATAACTCTTTTGCATCTAGAAATTCTGAAATTAATTTACTTAATTAATTGAGTAAAAAGCAAAATAACATGTAGTATTCACTTGGTACGAATGCTATTTACAATGTATTTGATTTTAAAACCAGTTTTTTTTCTTTTTTTTCCGGTTTATCATAGCATTTGTAAATAAGAAAGTAAGTTGCTACCAAAAACTTGATAGAAATTACAAAATGTCATCAAAAATTGATTAATTGGTTGATTCTTTCATATAAATGAAATTTGAGTTATTTCAATAAACTTTCATTCCAAATAAATTAATTTAAAAATTAAAACATAAAAAACAAAAAATACAATCCGATAATTTTTGGAATTGTAATTTTTGCATACTTTTGCATATTTGGAAAGTTTTCAGAATTAATTTTCAGAATTAATTTATTTGGAAAGTTTTCAGAATTAATTTTCAGTTAATTAATTGAAAATTTTTGGGTCGATTGCATTTTAAATAAAAACATTAGCAAATATTTGATATTTCAAAAATAATATGAACATCATTATCATTTCAGAATTATTGAAAGAATCAATTCTTGCTATATTAATCACGAGGACAGACGAATAAACATAAATGTGGCCAAATCTTTTAGGTCCAATACTCTTTGGGACTTGTTAGCATCCATTGTTCAAACTAAAACTCTGAGTCTAGGCATATTTAATGCTGCTGCTGTACAAAAAGTTTTAATGGAAGTAAATTTGGTGAAATCTGGAAAATATAATAGGTGAAAGAAATGAAATTTTGAAAATAGTTTGAAACAAGGAGAGAAGAAAAACGCAATAAATTGGTAAGAAATTAAAATTTAGATCGTATAAATTTAACGAATATTTTTTATATCTTTTCATTATCAAACTATTATCACAAAGATATCATTTAATTTTGGTATAAAAAATGTGCTCATTAATTACTGCTGCTGGTTCCTATTAGCATATTTGAAATTTTTTTTAATAAGACTGAAATTTTATTTTTCAACGTGAAATTTCTATAAAAATTCACATTTTATACTAAAATTTTTCATAATTCACTTTTCTTGCCACTAGCAGCATTATTTTCATTCATTAGCATATTTGAAATTTGTTTCAATAAAAAAAACTTCTTGTTTTAATTCATTGATAGAAAATATTTAAAATTGAAATCGAACACCAGATAAGAATATTGAAAATTTTAATTGGACGATTAAAGTTTATTTCTTTTTACCTCATTAAATGGACAGCGATGGCATTAACACTTGATACTTTTTTTTTACTTTATTCATTTCTAATATTGTCATTGCCAATACTAAAAAATAATGCACCATTTTAAGTTGGAATTTTCTGAATTTTAAATTTTCGAATATTGAAAATTTCCACAAATTTTCATTCCTGAAATTTTTTTTCGCGTGGCCAAATTTCAATATTTTTAAATGATTTCATAAATTCACGAAATTTTTGAATTCAAAGAAAATAGAATATCTAAATGAAATCTTTTTTTTTTCCAAAATCATCTTTTTTATGAATATCTACCTTTTCTTGGTGATCATTTTATTAAAAGTATGACTAATTATACTACATATTTTATTTGCACTACAATTTCAACTAGTGAAATTCTCTTTCAAAAATGTTTTTCAAAAAATCATTAAAATTTCTTGACAACAATTTTCCAATTTTCGCATCAATATTATGGACGAATCGGAAACTTAATTTTTGGTTATATGCGTGCTAAGAGTTGGCATGATGACTGTATATTTTGTAAAACTTAAAAATTAAAAAAAAAAAAGTGAATTTAAGTGAGTTCTTCGTATCGTATAAGCTTGCTAAGTAAAATTTTTATCAAAAAAGAAAAAATATAATCAAATAAGTGATGTCTTTTTTTCAGTTTACATGAAATCTTTTAAATTTAACAAAAGAAGGAAAAATTTTTTTCGGAAATAAATAAAAATGTGTTGGAATAAATTTTTGAAGAATAAGTGACATAAATCGTGGCTAATATATCATTTTTTATTTCTGTTTTTTTTTTTCTTCCTTTTCATTTTCATCCTTTCCTACAGATGTTCACCATTTATCTATTGGAGGCGATTTTAGCAAAATGAATTAATTATCTAATTTTATGCAAAGTAGCAAATAGAGAGAGAGAGATAGAGAAAGAGAGGAAAGAAATTGCTTGTTTGCGGAATTAAAATATTTCTTTTCAAGGAATTTCACTTTTTTTTTTTCATTCGTACTGTTTGAATTTGCACTCCTATTTGGAATTGAATTTGAATTCCTAAACACCATTCCTATTTGAACTAAACTTTAAATTCTTAAGTGTTATTCTTACTTGAAATTGAATTTTAATTCACTAACACTATTTCTATTTCAACCTGAATTTGAATCTTTAATTATCAATTCCACGATTTATATCACTTATTCTTAGTGGCAAGGTTACTGAATTTGAATTCATTCCTATTTAGATTGAAATGTAAACTGAGCAAAACAGAGAGGAATTTGTGAAGCTTTTTTTTCCTCATTTTCATTATTCAAAAGTGTAATATTGGCACGAAAAGGAATCGAAATAAAAGATAAGAAAACCAGAAAAAGCGATATGAATATTGGAAATAAAATCGAATTAATATTATTCTATTCCAATTTTTTCATTTCCACTTCTCTTCTAAATATGATCAGTTTATTTAGTTTCATATTATTCTGCAATATTTATAATATTCTGTCATATTTATGATAAAATTTTCAATTAAAATTTTTTCAAAAAGAATGCCTTAAATAGATTTGCTATCTAAACACTCTAGCAATTCTCATTTTAAGGAAAAAAATTTTAATAAGATGAATCTTTACCGTTTTACTTTCTGATAAAATCAATTTCTAGGAAAAAGGAAAAGAAAACTAAATAAAAGAAAGACTGCTAGCACCAAATAGCATAATTTCGAAATATTTGTTAAGCGATTTTTAATTTTATCAATTGAATTGTCTTTTTTTCCAGTCAAAATTATTGATATCGATTGTCGCATGAATTTAGCTTTAATGCTCGAATGATTTTCGGTCATTCAAATGTGCTCTTTCCACATATATAATTCAAGATGAGGACAATTTTTAAAATTTAAAAATTTAACGACAAAAATGACTGAGCAAATCTTCCCGTCTGTTAACTTCATTTCTCATTTTGCTGGATTGAAGAAAAAACTTTTTTTTCATATAAAAAATACAGGGATAATTTGCTAAGTTTTCAATAGTAAATTAATCTGCTAAGATCATTTTTGGCATTATTTATATTAGCAATAAATCAAAAAATTAAAAATTGAAGTCAAAAAATAAATTAATTAATTATCTTGTGAAGAATCATTTGCTATTGCTTGCTTATTCAATTCAAAATTCTATCTGTTTTTTTTTTCTTTTTTTTTTTCAAATTTCTTTTTTTTCTGCTTCTTTTCAATTTTTTTTCAAAAATTAAAAACTTTTTTAAAAAATATTTTCAGGTCATGGTTTAATCAGTGAGCGATGTTCACCTTTTTCGGTAGCCTGTCGAGTTCGAGTGGAAAATGACGCTATCGTATGGTACACATCAAAATTGTATGATCGCAATCAGTTAGCATGCGTTATGCGAAACGAGTATGGCGCACTTGGTAATTTTTTGTGACATATAATGACATATAATTCACGTATACAAATTTCCATTTCTTTTTAATAACTCAGGACTGATTCACGTGATTCACGTTTCATTGGTTTGTTCCTTCTTCATAACTCAATTCACATACGTCTTGTCAATAATTGCTTCTTGATACATTTATAATTTGCGTTTTTCATTTCTTCATAATGTTTCGCAGCACTTAATGTATGTCGTAATTTGATTTACGCATATTTTCATAAATTTCCATCTTCAAAGGAATTTTCTGAAATCGCAAAAAATTAGCTTCATTTTAATTAGGTTTTCCAAGTTAGTGAAACAAAAATTTTTCAAAATCAAATAACTGATTTTTATCCAATTCGTGTTTTATGATAATCAATTTAATAATTATAAGTAATAATTTTGTAAAGTGCAAAAAACAATAAGATCATATTTGTAAAGTAATATAACTCTTTAATATGGGAAGTTTGTCAAGCTTTAAATGATGCATTTCGGTATTTATCATTTTAATTCATGCCAAGAATTTATAAGCCGAATGATGTAAGATGCTTTTTGAAATGATAAAAAATGAAACAAAAGCCAGAGAAAGGATAAAAAAAAGCAATATTTTTGTTTAGAAAGAAAACTTGTCATTTTCCTTGAATATTTCATACTTCAAATTTATATGTTGAATAATCATTTCCAGCTTTTCTAATTCTTATTTTTTAATTGTCTCGTAATTTAATTCGTACAAAGTTTTAATTTATTATAAATTTTCCAAAAATTTTTTATGTGAAATCCTCTTTTAGATTTAAAAAAAAAATTTTTTTTTAGATCGATCAAACTGCGTAAAGAAATCGTCAGGAAGCGTTCGATGTTGGTGTTATGGTCAAAGTAATTGTAATAGTCCGGAAAACATGATCAAACTATATGATGCATTCAAAGTTGGTGATACATCTTTACTTGATGAAGTTATCGATGATATTGAAACAGCAGGTAAACAACATACCGATTTCAAATCGCGAATGAATATTTTGAAAATTATAAATTATTTGGCAAAAAATGGAATATAAGAACAAACAATGACAAAAAATAGTATTATTAAATCAAAATTTTTATAAAGCAGTTAAGTATTTTGAAATAAATAAATTTCAAGAGAGATATAGAAAAAGAAAAAATATGTATTGAATTATGCTAAATTCAATTTGCCACCATATTTGGACAAATTTCATTTAATATTAAATTTAGGATATAATTTGTTAGATCCAATCTTACATTAAAAATTTGAAAGTTTTGATATGTTATCGTATTTAATCATTAAAATCATTATTTTTTCATATTCATACTGAAAATATAATAATTATTAAGAATAAAAATTTAATTCATATATGTAAATCTTACCAAATATTTTGAAGAATTTTAGAAATTATCTTTCCATATGTTATAATCTTTAATAAAATAATTAAAAATTTTTTATGACAGTAATAAAAACTTTCACATTCAATCTATTTTAATACTTTAATTAATTCATTTTTATGCTTTTTTTGAATTAATTTTTAAAATTATTGCCAGATATTTTTTGTTGCTATCCAAAAAAATTCGCAACTTAGTACACGAAAGCATTTTCTTGATATTTTTTTATATATCGTTATTCTTTCAACAATCAACTCAAATTTATGCCATGAAAGTTTTTAAACACATTTGAAAATTGCGATTGTTATAAGATAATTTATTATAATTGCTTCACCATAATTAAATGGTATTATGCGAAAATTCAATATGATTACTTCAATTTACTAAAATGAATAGAAAGGTTTGTTACACTACGGTAATTAAACATTCCTATGCAGTCACTTATAATTATTTTGCTACGATTTTGTAATAATAATTATTTTTTTCAATTTTTTCATTCCTTTTCGTTCTTTGTTTCTTTCCCTCAAACTCTTTTTTTTTTTTTTTTGATTTTTTCAAAAACATTTTTCGTTATTTTTTCGCAGAAATTTTTTTTTCCTTTTTTTTGTATTCGATAAGCTAACATCAATCATCACCAGCAAGCTCATTTGCATATGTCGAGTGAAATTTATATTTAACCAGAGTAAGACAAGAAGAAAAAAGGAAATTGAATATTGTACCATATTCTATCCCTTTTTATTTGTCATTTTTACTTTTTCAGAAAGAAATTCAGATAAATTAGACTAATATTTGTTTAAATAAGTCAGCTAGTCAAAAAAAAAAAAAATTTATCCAACAGCATAATTAAAAATTATATTACGTTGGAAAAACAGATAATTTTGTTGTTTCGAAACGAATACTAGCAAGATATTCTGCCCAGAATATATCAGAATGGTATTTGAACACAAATTAGGCAATAAGTTAATTGAAAATTAATATTTAGAAGCTTAATGATAATAACGATGCTGAAATGTATTTCATTTTCAGATAGTAATGATTATGAAGAAGAATCCGGAATAGAAACAATTTCTATGAGAACCAGTACTGAAGTATATGTTGTGCAGAACATTAATAATCAGCCAACTTTACAATCATCCAAAAAAGATGATCTCAAAGTTACAACAAAAGGTGATAATCAGCATTTACGAATGAAAATAATAAAAAAAATCTTCATGAAATATAAAATATGTTGAATTACATCAAAATTTCAATTTTCAAAAATCAAAATTTTGTTTATTTCTTTGCAAAATTTGTGTTCTTCATTGTTTATCTTACAAATTCATTTCAAACTTGAATAATCCATTTATTTCTTATTTTTCAAACTATACTATATCATCTTCATTCCTTTCTGTAGAATTCAATAATACGAATCAAAATCTTCGAAAACATCCAAATTATGACCCCAAATTGATCGAACCAATAAAAACAATCAGAATTCCACCATCAATTGATGATAAATTGAATCAAACTAAGGAATATTCAAATATTCAACATTCTCGAAATCAAAACGAGAGAAAAATTCGACACAAGGAAGTCGTCGGATCACGGGCTGTATCTTTGCATATATCGAAATATTACATGATACAATTGCTTTATTTTTATCTATTTTCATAATCCTGTAAATTGATGCTTTGGAAATAAACTAACTTTTATTATTAAAAATCAAATTTTTCAAATTTTTAGATTAAAAAAAAAAGGAATAAATAAAATTTTTCGAATTAGAAATGGAAAAAATCCATAGTTGACTTTTTTTAAATAAAATAAATTCTTATTTGAATGATGACATTGTCGAAATGTGATATTGTTATTAAAAATTAAATTTTGAGGTTTCTGGATAAAAAAAATAGAAAATATTTAAATTAGAAGCCAAAAAATTTCCAAAATTTCTTATCTTTTACTCTGCATATATAAAATAATTTTCACTTTGCATTTAAATTACAGCAATAAACGAATGAATTCTTATTTTGACAACTGAATTTGAACTAATGTAACTTTTCGTTTGAAATGCTGAAAATGTAATTATTGATTGTTAACATATCTTGTACGCCAGAAAATGAAACGTTCACTTATCATAAACTCTCTCTAGCGAAATTCCAATGCTACGAAAATAGCAAACATTTATCCCGAAACCCGAGATATTCTTTAAATCGCACACCATACTTCTGATAATAAGCGATTAAAAAATACTCAAATAATTTAAGTCTTCATTTATTGCTTATATTATTGAATTAATTAGTTTAATCGATAATTTTTGAAAGAAATTATCTTACATTGAAAGGAATTAAATTAAACTTTCAATTTAATCGGTTATTTCATTTTATCTCTCGAAATAACAGTAGGTAATAATTTACTACTCAATAATCTCAGAAATAGTTCATTGTTAATTTGATATATCTTCCACATTTTTACGAGTAATAAGTAAGTTTACCACAAAATATATTGGAACATTTTATTTATCGATTATCTCATAAAGAAAATTATGGATAAGTATAGAAATTTTTTTTTTTTACTTAAAGAGCTATTTTTTTTCTGTTTTTTAATCGTTAAAATAGACTTTAGCAAATAGCAAAGTGATCAAAGATAATTTATAGGCACAAACGGAAAGGAAATTTTATTAGAAGAATTGCAACTTTTAACAAATTTTTAATTTCAAAAACAAAATTGGTAAAAGCGGAAAAATTTTTGTTGCAATTTCTACGGTTTCAATTCTATTTCACCATTTTCCAACATTTGTCGTATTCGATATTTTTGTATCTTGGTATTTATCCGTGGAAAATCATCGACAATTGCAAATTTTTCCGGTACATTTAACTGAAATTTTCGGATTTAATGCACATTTTAATAAATTCATTTTATCACTTCTTTTCATCTACATTTTTTATTCTATGCTTAATTTTTATTTATTAATTAAAATTCAGTACTACCATTACTATTTGACTATAATTATATCAAAATAGTTGGAGAAAACGGGAAATGTTTCAGTCATAATACATCAGTGTTATTGTAATGTTAACTAAAATTGAAACTATCATTCTCGACCCATTTGGTACAATTATCTTTGGATTACAATGTTTCTAAAAAATTTTATTAAATCCAACAAATTCTAAATTTATACTCAAATACACAAATATTTTCTTCTTCAAATATTTTAAATCGCTTTCTGAAGTTCGATTAGAGGAATTTCGCATTCCAAAAATATTTTGAATAGGACAATTCCCGCCTTTCGTTTCCAAATGCTTTTCCATATTCAACATACTTTCAAAATGTTAGGAAACAAATAAACAAGCAGAGAAAAAACGGTAAACAAGTAAATAAGGATGAAAGTGAAGTTAAACAAATTTCTAAGTGAAAAATTAAGCATTTTATCGAGTAAATTAACAAATGTATCACTCAGTTAACTTCTGGAGAATATGAAATCTTCATGACTGTAGCAATGAAAAGTTCGGAAGATGATGAGTTTCCAAGAAGAAAATACGAAATATCAGTATAAGTTGCTTATTTAAAAAAAAAAAAACCTCAAATAACTAACAAGCGATACGAAAGATGAAATATCACCTCTGTGATTGTCTATGCATGATAAAAAATAACATACTAGCGATCACATGAATTTTCAAGTGATGACCTTTGACCTTTGACACGTAAAAGTATTACTGCTTGAGCTTTTCAAAAACAAAAGATTGATGCATGCTTTTCAAAAATCCAAATATCGTTTCGATGTATCAGTCGTATGCCTTCTTTTCCTCATCTATACTTGTGTATATGCACGTATATGTGTGTATATGTAAGTGTGTGTGTGTATGTGTGTGTGTGTTTGTGTGTGTGTGTGTTTGTGTGTGTGTGTGTGTGTAATATGTGCTTAAACATTGGTAACAAAAACAGCAAAGTGCTGGTTAAGCGAGAGTTTTCTTTTTTGCTTTCATGCGTATAATCGACATAAATTCCCAAGGGACTGAAAAAAAAAAGCAAAATTATTGCGAAATCAAGAAATAAAATAAGAATTCATATTTGAAATTGGAAATCTAAAAATTAGGACGGAAACTCATATTTGAAATCGAAATGCTTTCGTTTACTGTTGTATTATTTCGTGTCTTGTTTCGAGTAATATATATACAAATAAATGGCGAGCATTTGACAATATGATAACAGCTCTCGGAAACTATGATAATGAAAATTGAAAAAAATTTGAAATTTCCAAAACTAAAGAGAAAAAACTTTAAATGATTAGCATCTGTATTTGAATTCGCAAGGAGAATTAGTTAATAGGATAACGATTGATCTTATCAGTAACTTTAATCAATAAACCAATTACATATAATATTGAAATTATTAGTAACTTAAATCAATAACTTAATTACATAAAAGAATTTGATATATCATTTTGTGAATTTCTTCCGAAATATTACTGTTACGAAAATATCATAATATGACATTTAGTATTAGTAGTAGTAGTAGTAGTAATATTGCCAAAAGAAAGAATGTCACACAAAATAATTAGGCAAAGTCTTGATAGGAAATTGGCAAATTCAAGTCAGAAAAAGATCCTAAAATTATTGGTAAAATAATACGTAAATTAGTATCAAGAGGAGAAATCTGCATGGACTAAATATTAAAGGTGTAATTAATGAACAGAATCGGAGTTAAGGATAGCAAGAACAATATAAAGAAAGTTCATTCAGAGGATGTAAATTACATTAAAGAGTTTGCAAATAGCTGCAAAAAATTACTAAAAATTTATTAGCACTAGAAATAACTCTTTTTTTGTTGAGTCATTAAAAAATCAATTTCTTCGTTATTTTGCACATTTCATGATGGCAGTGGGGAGATAAACCATTAGTTATAAATTAATAACTTGAAAATATGAACGGAACAGTGACATAAACAATGAACCATTAATGAGATCGCCCTATTTTCTTCTAAAATGAGTAAAAATTATAGTTTTGGCAAGCAATGATTGAGCGGTTGTCTATCTGTTAATTTTGAAGAAAAAGATTGTTCTTTACTTTTGAATAGTTGTGAATGCAATATTTATCTCTGCTAGCACTGAAAATAAATATTCCATAGCATATTAAAATGTTATAAATGGCATGAAATTCCAACGACGACGACGATATCATTCTTTCACCAAACATTGATCAAAGTAACATTGATAAGAGACTATTATGAGTGGATGTGAAGAGAATTTAAATTTCAAAATTGTTCGAACAAGTGATAAATTGCAAATGAGGTGGATGTAATTTGAATCAATCCAATTATGATACGTTGTTGTTATCCTTTGGCAATGATGAATAAACGAATTTGAATGAATGCTTGGGATCAAATTATTTGGTTATTTATTATAATTTTAGAAGAAATTCAAATAAAATTGACTATTTGATTGAATATTTTTTATAAATAATAATGCGGTAAAACGAATAAAATTAAATAGATTATTGATTAATTCATCTTTATTTTTCATTGGGAATTTTTTATAATTAATTATAATCATACATGTATTTTTCAAGCTTTTCATACTAATGCAATAATTGATTCAATTAAAAATCTAGGCATATAGTGGTCTGGCCTAGTTCATCATCTAGGCCTAGCAATATTTTTGTCTTCTATACTTGAGCCTGAGCATAAGTTCTCAGCAGTCATCATTTTATGTGACAACATTGCTTGTCCTCTATCTCCCACGGGCAATTTAAATAACTGACAGTTGCAGATGTGTCTCTTTAAAATTAGCGAAATAGGCATAAGATTTCGCGGATATATTAACTTGGGTTGTTAAAGTAATTGCATTTTTGGGTAAATTGGAAATTTTAAATTATTGTAAATTTAGGGATTTGAATTTCAAATGATGATTAAAAATATTAATCAAATGAATTTGAATGTATATATTCTTATTAATAAAACTAAAAAAAGGAGGGAAATCATCACAATCAATACATTTTAATCAGCAAGAAATAAATAAACTGTTTTTTCATTCATGTAAGGGAAAAAAATTTGCAAATCGAAATTTAATAACTAACAAAGCAGTGGGATTTAATAGCTAACAACCTGATGTCAAATATGAGTGATATGAATATACTAGTAAAAGCAAGGTTTAAAAAAGTTATTCAGTCACAGTAAGTCTAAAAAGAAAAACATTGATTGCTTCTGAATAAGTCAGGCGCATTAATTGTTAAGAATAATTAAACCTTTTTTAATAATTAAAAGAATTGAAATTTATAATGCATCGATATTCAACAAATCACTGAGCATTATTTTCTAATGTGATGATTTTATTGACATTTAAAAAGTCTCGATACCACTGACAACTGATTATCCATAAAATTAGTATAATCTCTTTTTCTTTATCATATTAAGAACTCTTATTCGATGCTTAAAAAGTAAACTAAACATGTTATCAATCGTTGTATGGAAATTATTTGTTTCTCATATCACAGTTTGATTATAAAATTATTCCATTTTATTGAATAAAATTGGTTGATAATTCAAAATGGGACTTTGACTGTCAATTAGTCAATTAATGAGACACAATTTATTGAGCTTTTTTTTACTTCATTCCAATACTTCAAGTGTTGAATGATCAAGATGTACAACCAGCATTAAATTTTTTCACAATTTCTTCGCCAAATTGTGAAAAAAATTTTTCGTCCTTTGGTTATAATTCCAGTTCTTTTTGATTTCAACATTTTGGATTTTTTTACAAAATCCTTTTTTTCTATCGCAAAAATATTGCATAATGTATATTTTTTCTCGTAAATTTTAGGCTTTACTATTTTGTTGTTCAAAATTACCATGCTATTGTATGATCTATTTTAAATTTTAAGAATCAGAAATAATTTCGAATAAAGACATATTTTGTGTGATATATCATATAATTACTTGATATATTATATAATTACTTTAATATATCTCATCACAAACTAACAAAGTTTAACACCACAAAAACTTTTACACTAACCTAATATTGCGGACAAAAAATGGGCTGAATAAATATACTATTGCAATGAACAGAAAAAGTCAAAAAATTGAAGTATCTAATGTTTGAGACAAGAATAGACTGAATGAATGGAATAACGATAGTTCGGATTTATTTTGTACTGAACACTATCGTAATATTTCAAATTTTATCAGTTAAAATTGAAAAACGTAGTGTTTGAAATATGGATGGACTGAATAAATATACTGTATCTTATCGCAATAATTCAAAATTTTGCTAAAATTGGATACTCAATTTTTGAAACAAAGATGAACACTGTAATGACTCAAATTTTGTCACTCAAAACTGAGAATTAAAATAATATTGCATAATTTGAAAAATAGAAAAAATTAAGTAATTGAAAAGGATAAAAAAAAGTTCATAAAAAAGGTTGAAAGAATATATTTGCTTTTGAAATAAAATTGAAATTTCTACCAATTCCTCTCATACTTTTTAATTCATTTCAAAATAAAATTTTCTATGCGGTGAACAAAAAAAAAAAAAAAAAAAAACGAAATGATAAGAGAAGAATTTATTCAACAGGTTTTTCACCTAAGTCAGATTATGAATAATAATTAGGCTCTGATTTTTAGCAATAATAGTGATAAATAATGATAATGTTGACTTAATGTCGATGAAACAAAATCATGATAATATGCAATGAATAAATCGATAGTGAAATGTAACTACTACAGTTATCACTGCGAAATTTAATCTAAAGCCTAATATAAAGATCCATTTCTTCTTTAATAAATCAAAATTTTAAAGCTGGTTGGATTAGTAATTGCTCTGTTACAACAACTTGAGAGTGCTATTTCAAATTTTGCTAGAATTATAAAATAAAACGATAGGGCATATTGAACAACTGAGGGATAGTTATAGCTAAGAATTTTTCACTCATTTTTTTGAGTTTGTATTAGCAATTGTCATTCATTTCCTTTTCTCGATTTCCTTCTTCCTATTTTTATAAATTTCTTTTATACTGAATGTAAATTGTGAAAATGTTTGCATTCATTAATGTTCTTTTAATTATGCAAGAATGTTTTTATTATATAATGCTCGTAATGCTTTTATTCATCACAATTTTAATTGCAAAGAATGTTCTTTGTTCATTATGTGTTCATCTATTTCTCTAATCGTACAAATAATTACAGAAATAAATGAATGCAATGACGAATAAGAGATTTTTTATGATTATCACAACTGGAATAATCAACTACTACTGTAAATAAATACCTTACCCCTAATCATATATATGTGAAAAAAAAAAAAGAAAATTCAAAAAATAAAATAGGTATCTTATTATTGCAATGAAAATGATCGATGCAAATTATAAATCCATGATTTTAATGATTGCAATTTTCATGATTATCATTTCTTATCTCATCTTCTACTATTTATAATATCAATAATTCATCAAAAAGAGAAAAAAAAGTTGGCCTTGATTTACCAAGTTTTTGTATAAAAATCAAATAGAACAAACAAACCTTATTATTTTTGCACAATGCAATTAAATCTGTCAGGATGATATCCACATTAGTTTGAGGATTTTTTAAAACAATCAATGCATATAATGGAGGTTTTTTGCCAAGTGCAACAATCTGAAGTAATCGATTAACAGTATGACAAGCAAAGCATTCTAATCTTGGCTTATTATTTTTTGATAATAAATTGATGGTTTTTAGTTTTAGCAATAGTATCATACCATACTTTAAAATTAAATTATCTTTTGATACAAATTGATTTCATAAACCTTTCCCTTCTTTTTTTTTCTTTTAAGAAAGATAAGGAAATTTTGAGGCTTTATATACTGATATATTTCGAACTAAATTCAATGCAAATACATATATTTTGATAAAATTCATCTTAAAAATCTAAAAATTACATATTCATTTGAAATACACATGCATATGCAATTCAAATATTGTTATTATTATCTTCATTGCATTCTTCATTTAATGGGCCACCATAATTATTCATTTAAATTATTACCAAATTTTTACAAATTTAAATGAGTGAATTCTTTCGCCTTTTAGGAAAACAAAAAATTAAAACTTCACACAAATCTAACTTAAAAAAATGGTCGATTAAATGCTGACAATTCCAATTTAATCATCTTCTGGAAATTTTTTGGTATTTTTATGTGAAAAAAATTTTTCAATTTCTTTCTATCAGTTTTAATGGCCAAACGAAAACATTTAATTTTATTTGTTAATTCAAATCTCACTGAAAAAAAAAATAGTTTTTTCTAATCTGTTACACTACTACTTTGTTAAACTTGCTTACATTTACACACGAAGAAAGGGAGAAAAATGACCTGTGCCCCTTTGACCTCATTATGAGAGCATATTGCTTTTTCGAGAAGCCAATGTTCGATAAGTTGTCCACAATTGTCCACAATTAAATCTTCCTTATTAGTGATGACCTCAATGAATCCAGCTTCATCCACTGTTACTACATCTCTGCAATTCTTTTATTTTATGAAAATACAAAAATGAAATCATATCGTTACAATGTTTTCTGTAACAGGAAGTTCATCAAATTGAACTTCTTAGTATTTTCTGGAAAAATCTAACTCTTTTAATTTTTTTTTTTGATTAATTGAAGAATAATTTAATCGATTTCAAAACTAATTAATTACAGTTTTCAATAAAATTTAGTAAATATTACCCTGTTTCGATCCATTCCTCACCTCCTTCATACGGTGTTTCATAGCCAAGAAATTTTGATCCTTTAAAAGCTTTAATATAAAGTTCACCTGATTGCTTATTAATACCTTTCCAATTTGCTTGAATTCCAAGACTACGAATTTCTACCTGAATGAAACAGCAATAAATGCAAAGGAAAAAGATTAATTAAACATTTAATTAACAGCCTTAGTGTTTCTTCCAAACTCAAAAGATTTTAAATTTTTTTTTAACTTTTTAAATTTAATTCAACCAAAAAATTATATCTGTTCGTCTTATAAATAATATCATCATAAATAAGTCTAAAAGAATGAAAAAAATTTAAACTAATTTTTTATGTTATATTAAAATATTTTCATACATTTCAGTTATAATTTTCGATATTAACATTTATATTTGATTGTTGAGATTTTAGAATATATTTATATATGTATATTGATTTAGGAAGAGGAATCTTTGAGTGAATGGAAATTAAAAAAGAAAAAAAGCTAAAAGTCTTCATTACAAGTATATAAATTTCTAGCTGTTAGCAAAAGCAATCTTTGGAAGTAAACTTTTAATCGATATTTCCAGAAATTTTATCTTTGCATTAATTTTTTGCATTATAAATTATATTTAAATGAGTGTAAAATTTTATATTTCAGTCATTATGATATTTCGATCGGAATAATCATTCATTTTGCAATTAAAACTTCCAAAACTAAAATAAAAATTAGAAATTTTAATCAAAAAAAAATTTACGCTAAATTCATCCAACGGTTTTCCAACACCCTTAACATTCATTGTATCCCATGTAAGAATTGGTGTTGATGCAACTTCAGTCAATATGTAACCATTCTAAAATTTAAAAATTATCTTAAAAATTTTAATAATTTATTCTCATTTCTTTTCGAATATGAAAAATAAAATTTCCAAATTATTAAAAAATTTTATTTTGTGAAAATATAAAGAACAAGATAAATATTTAATTTAACAAATCATTCATTTGCATTTTGCTTTCCTTTTTTCCATCAAAATTCTGACGTACCATAACTTTCTGAACGTTTTCAAATTGTTTGATGATATTTTTGATAACATCGGATGGTATTCGATCACCAAGCAAAATAATATTTTCAATCGATGGTAGACGAACATTTTGAATTTGTGCAACTCGTAAAATTAAGCCTAATGCAACAGCATTAGATACCAAATGAGTGCATCTGTATTGAAATATTGGTAATAATGAATGAAAATTATTGGAATATATTTGGTTATATCAGATTGAAATGAAAATATTGTAAAATACAAGGCAAATTATGGGTGAATTTAAATTTAAAACTAAAAAAGGTAAAAATAAAAGCAAACGAATAATAATATTTCAACAAAAATGTTAACATATGAAAATTTAAAGAAGATTAGAAGAAGAGATCAATTCAAAAAGTAATGCAGGTCTAAGATGAAATTATCAGTAGATTAATCAATTGGCTAATTAAAAAATATTAATAATGCTAAAAATTCAGTATTTTAAAATTTACTGAAATTTCTTGACAGATTCAAAGAGAAATTTTGGAAGTGGTGATGGTGATGGATATATCACACGTGTATTTGTGATAAATGGTACCAATCCGATGAGCGAAAATATGGGCATTTTGAATAATGGTAAAGCGCAACATATACAGCTCTAGAATTGAAATAATTCAATTATTAAGGGTGGGCATCGGTAGGAAATTACCCACAAAATAAAAAAGCAATGGAATTTTTCGGTTAAAAATATGGGCATATTTGGCCACAAGTATTCAGCGAATAGATCATATTGTGGTAATTAAAATTTAAATATTTCGAAGAAAAAAATTGATATTAAACTAGTGTGATATAGAACATTGTATTCGAATAATTAATTTAGAATTAAATTTTAAAAGGAATTCTTTAAATTTAAGAAACAGTTCACTAACAATATCATTGCAACCAATAGCTTTTATGACAGCATGACAACCATTTAGTAACTGATAATGTGTTAAAGCAACTAATTTCGGCGGAGCTGAAATACCCTGAAAAAAAAAATTTTTTTTCAAAATTTTCATGATTTAAATTATTTCATTTATTTCATAAATATAAGAAAAATTTGCGGAATTAAACATTAATAGAAAACACATTAATGCAAGCATACAAAATATATGAAAAACTGTGTAAAAATTTTTTTCAAATCAAAATAAATTAATTTTCAAAAACTTCAAAGTTCATCCATAACATAAACAATTTTTTAGATCTAGTAAATTAATTTTCGAGAAGTTCCATTTTAAACGTCATTTTATTATGCAATTTCTTTCGAGCATTCTCAATAAATATGAAAAAAAAATATTGGCAAAAAAATAAATTTTTGTTACGGAAAAAAGAAATCAGCATGAATTGATTAAACTTCTGTGCTAGTTATCATTATTTGAATTATTGATTATTCTTCTAAACAGTAAAATTAAATAAATTGATTTAAAAAACAGAAAAGATTATTGTACCATAAAATATATGGTAAAATAATAAAGAAAAATCCATAAGCATGTGGTATTATAATTAATTTAACTGTTACTATCGAAAAATGTAATCATTAATGAATATATGTTAAAAATTTTCCATTTTTATTATTCGAATTTTTAAATTTGTAAAAATTCACTCATTTTCTTTATTGAATTCGACCAAAATTGTTTAGTTTTTCATATGAAATGATAACGGTAATAAATTTTTAGCAAAAATTCTCGTAATAATTTAACTTTTTGGAATTAATTTTAAATTCATAAAATTTTTCTAGAACAAATTTTAGGAATATTTTTCTTATCATGAATACATCCTGTCGTTTATGCATTTCCTGTGAAAATTCATTTAAAAAAACAAATCTAATTCATCGATCAAATAAAAGCGAAATATGAAAGAAATTTTTTTTGAGAGAGAGAAAAGAAGAGAAAGAGAAGGAATAGGAAGAAGAAGAAGGAAGAAATCAAAGTAAAAGAGAAGAGAAGTGGAAAAAGATGGTGAATTATTATTGAAAAAAATAAAAAAAAAATTTCCTAAAATTTAAATTGAAGAATGTAATAAACCAAAAGTTATTACTGATGACATGTAACGCTTACAAAGTTTTTCTATTGTTAAAGTTCATCTACATGCAAATAAAATTACACGTGAGGGGAAAGCGACAGATCGGCAGAACAAGCAGTCAAATGAAAGAGGAAAAGCAATGGAATTAGTTTTTCTTTTTTTGAGGGAGAATTCTTTTTGATTGGCTTGAACGAAAGGCTTGAGGTCGATGAAATACACATAATTTATCCTTCCAAGTACTTTAAATTGAAAGGTCTTTCGTTTGCAGTTGACTGAATAGAAAATTTGAAAATCAGCGCGGAAGAAAATAAATTTTGTATACAATGCATTCATTCATTCGTTCATTTAAAAAAAAAAAGAATGAAAATTAGGCATTGAATTGAATTCGCACATGCTTTTTTAGCCAAAATCTTATTCTTTTCGATTTTATATCTTCAATTTTAAGACTTAAATTAGCTTAAAGTTCGTAATACCAAAAATGAAAGAACCAGTGATTCTTCTTATTTCGAGTTTTTTTCTTTTGCTTTATTGAATAATGATTCGTTAACCAAAAAATATTTGTTTAAGATAAATGAGCAACAGGAAATAAAACTATTTGCCGTTCTATTCCTTGGCAGACTAAAGTTCAAAAGAAATGAAATTTTTAAAATAAAACATGAACATATGACATACAGACGTGAACTGCAGCGCTGCAAGTTTATGCGTATCCCACGCTATAAAATTGGGTAATTTGTCGATTTTCTCTCGATTACTTCGTCCATAAATTTCGGATAATGTAAATGTACCACTATAACATTTATAAATATATATATATATATATATATATATATATATATATATAT
>KZ270021.1:254712-341766 GCA_002249935.1 Onchocerca flexuosa | reverse complement strand
AAATTATTTCATTTTTAATTTTATTAAAAATGTAAAAAATTTTTTAAATATTAGAGAAGCTTACGCATGTTTATGCTCTTCTTCAGCCATAATTACATGGGTTAATTTCGGTACCGCTTTACTACATAATCGACCTTTGGCTGAGTATATCAGTTCAGGTGCTATTTCATTCAACAAATTGCTCAAAAATTCCGCTTCACGATTAGCCGGAAAACAAATTATGGCACGAAATTCACCCTAAAAGATCACATTTATTAGTTTTGTAATTGTTAAACTAATAAATTATTCAAATTTTTAAAATTTAAGAATTTTTATGAAATTAAAAACTTTTTGCACAAAAAATTCTAAATTTGATTGCAATAAATCAGCTAATATATTTCTCACTTACTGCAGCTACAGTATATATGTATTATGTACAAGTAAATTGGATTGCATTAAGAAAACTATTTTAAAATTTTCAGTTGAAAATTCGAATTTACATTTTAAAATGATGATAAAAAAGGAAGAAGATGAATTGCTTCCAAATTACAGTTTGAAAAAATCAAAATTTAAATTTTGAAACGAAAATAAAATATGCCTTAACAAGTGCATATTTGAGTTGCTCAGCATTCGCAAAATTTGGACTCATTAAAGAAAAGATTAAATCAGCTCTTGCACATGCTAGTGGACAAATAAAAAAATGAGCTGTATTAGAGCCACAAATAAGGACACGATCTTGTGGCCTAAGACCTGTCGATAATAAGCCTGCTGCCAATGTATCCATCTGCAAAACATTTTTGCATTAGAAGCAAAAAATTTGTGAACTTCAACAAATTCCAAAGATTTTTAAAATAAAGAGAAAAATACTCAAAAAAGGATTAATTTATTTATCAAAAACTTGGAAAAGAAAATTTTACTTCTTTTTTTACATCTGCAAATGTAAAAGTGATTTTTTCATGATCAAATACAGTTGCAACTCGATCGATTCCAGCACATTTGTAAACAAATTCTGGTAATGTTCCAGATAATAAGTCACATGTGGCACTCATCTCTGACAAACCTTGCAACTGATTAATGATTAGAATCATATTAAACAGTATCAACGTGATAAAGATTGAAAATTCTTATCACATAAATATCAATTACCAAATTCAAGCCACTCGAATGATTCAAGCAATGTGATAAAAATTGAAATTTTCCGAGAATGAAATATGGATGATCCTAATAATTCTAACAAATTATTCGTATGAAATAATGCGGATGATAACAGAGAATAAGATCAAAAGGACTTTGTTGTACTTTTATTGTTACAATCTTGAAACATCAAATAGTTGAGCTATTTTATGCACTATTTGTACTGGAAGAAAATCCCGGTGATTTCTCGATAATATTAGTAAATTGTCATATATCAAGATTTATTATAATGGATGACTATAACTTTAGCCAAGACATCTTAACAGTCATTTATGGGAAACAAACGACACCGGAAATTTTGGAACGATTTATCGATAATGTCAGAATATGAAAAATTGAATATTTTACCAATAATTATATGATGAGGTCTTAAAAGGATTTTTTATTTGCTATACTGAAGCAAATGACCGTCCGAGATACTTTCTGACAAAATAACAAATTCGAAAGTATATCTCAACAAAATATTAGATTTTTTATGATTCTCATAGTCAAATATGATATCTGAAAGATATCTGTAAGTTTAACAATTTTTTTTAGAAACATTTTGAAATTCATAAATTCAAGAAATAATTTAGATCTTCGCTGTAAAATGAAATAAGAGACAATTGTGAAAAATAGAAGCTAGTTTAACGCCTGTGCAAGGGAACATGTTCATCAGTTGTGGCATTAGCAATACATCTGGCATTACGACAACCAATCAATAAGATGTCTAACTAGAGTTCGAGCTTTTGTTAGACTTGAGTTCCAACTACTGAAAAATTCACTCCTCAACAATCACAATGCAATACATATATTTCAAGCTAATGCTCTGTTGCGATAATTCGCTTCGATTTTTCCCGAACATTTTTTGATGGATTGATAGACCACCGAACCGCTGATATTGTTTCATTCCTTAGTTTTTTGACAAATTTAAACCAGTACTGACGGACTACAAGTAGCAGCAAGCAAATTCATCAAATTTCATCTAATTTGAAAGTTAATTCACCAAGATCTTTTATTAGTTTATATTGAGCAATACACACTAGAAAACTTGCTTCTCTTTGATGTAAATTTGACTTTTCGACATAATTTAGCCTTTTTTATCACGGTATGATCGATCTAATCGTTGGTTTGTGTTTTTCAACTGATCTTCAGGAATTATTAACTCTATGCAGTTTTCATTTTCATCAATAATTTTCATTTTTTTTTTTTTTCAATTTTCATTTTCAAAACTTTTGAAATTTCTTTTCCCTGAAAATTTCTTTAATTCTTACTTCTTTGTCAATTTTAGCTGACATATAATATGTATAAATATGAAAACCTGTTTTGCAGTCAATAGTTACATCACCGTAATTTTTATGTTGTTTTTGGCTGCAATGTAGTTACTTAATTTAAGCAAATCAAAAAAACGAAATATTTTATCGAAACTAAATTTATTCAAATTTATCACCAGGTTGAAAGGTAAAATCGTTGAAGAGATTTCATTTGTTCCGCAAGATCGTATCGTACTTTTTCTCGCATATAAAAGATTGGACAATCTCTTCTGAAAAAAAAAAAAAGAAAAATAAATTGAATGAAAAATTGGCTCAGATTATGAATTATGAAGAAAAAATGAATGAAAAATTGGCTCAGATTATGAATTATGAAGAAAAAATGAATGAAAAATTGGCTCAGATTATGAATTATGAAGAAAAAATGAATGAAAAATTGGCTCAGATTATGAATTATGAAGAAACAGCTAATTTCTAAAAGCTTGGAAAAATCTTTCTAAATATTGCATGTTTTTAAGATCGAAAAAAAAATGCAGAAATATTCCGTTGATAGTCATTTAATTCCCAGATACAATACGGAAATAAGAGGCAAAAATAATTGTGATTTTTAATGAACAATGAAACACAAGTTTGGAAAGAAAAACATGAATTTATCTTATTTTTGAAATTCCGAAATTTTTAAAAAAAAAGTTCTCTCTATTTTAAAGAATGAAAATTTACGCAGAACAAAGCACTTCCTCGTTCATTGTTCCAGAACAATTCTGACATTCAGTCCATAATCGTGCAAAGCGGTTTTCAATGGCATTCATTAGAGCTAACTGAAACAGCAATCGATAACATATGAAAAAATTAGTTGGTAGCTCAGAATAATTTCAAAATCAAAGTCATCAGTTCTTTTTTTTGAAAGGAAAGAAAGTTTGTCCAAAAAATGTGAAAGAACGAAGCTAGAAAATTATAATATTCAACACTAACATAATATTAAACGCTTTTATGCGTTACTGTAGTACACATATTAATATTAGAAAAAGATATATTTTTTGCAAGACATCTTTTAAAACAGAAACTGACTTGAAAAAAACACTAAAAAAAAGAAAAAAAAAAAAAAAGGAATGAAGCCGCATGAATGCATGTTGTTTAATAAATAGCAATATTCGGAACTCATAGATCATGAGTAAAAAAGTTGTACTTACATGAGTAATATAAATTTTCCCTTCATTTGGTTTGCAATGCGTACATGTGGCATCACTTACGCCTTTTGGTAAACTACTCTTGCATGAAAGACACCGTTCAGTTTTCTGGAAAAACTGTGACAATCCGGATTTCTTCGATTGCACCACTGTCCTAACCAGCGTATGTACACCAGCTTAAAATCAAGAAGAGCTTTTTCGAAAAATTTTTCAATATGTTCTTTGTTAATCAATGGAATTTTCGAATTTCAAAACATTACTTGTTAAAACTGATTCAGCTTTATCGCCCAAAATAGGCTCAAAAATACGAGCCAACGGTTTGGCCAATTGATTTTCCAAATAATAAGCTGTATCGATGGGGATGTTGTTTTGTAACACATATATAGGATCTTCGGCCTTTTCATAAGCTGGGATCTAAAACAGGATAAAACTTATCTTACTCATCTAATCATGCAATTATTACCCCCAATTCGTGGTATGTTGATTCTAGTAATCATATGAAAATTAGAGGATTTACAGATTACCTTCTGGCCTTTGGCTACAATAACATAAGGTACACGATCACCCAAGCGTGGTGCTGATCCGGAATCACGCTCTCGCATTCTTTCTGCTAAAACCACATGAGCTTGTTTCGCAGCATAAGCCTGAAGTAAAAAAATTGCGAAAGAAATTTTGCATAAGAATTGTCAAATACGGATGGTATAGAATAAAAACAAATATGACCAAAAGGCCTGCAAGTTGAAATAATGCCTATCCAGAAAACTCACATTACTTGACCGAGTTAGCTCTTTCGTAATTATGAGTTCGGAGATATCAATTCGATTGCAAAGAAGATCTGATATAACCTGTTTAGAAAATTCCGAATGTAAATTTAAAATATGAAACAATAAATATTTATTAACATATCGTGGAAAAATTAAATAAATCCACTCATCAAGTTATAAAATGTGGAAAAAAATTAATCACTTTTTTAGCATGTTCTAGAGCACCTGTGACATCACCATCCAACAACATTTTTTCTAAACATGTACTCAGAACTTTTGAAACTAGCGGGCAATTATCACGCCGAACTGTTTCCAATCCTTTGCAATCAATTTTGTCATGCTTCTCAGGACGTGTAAAATATAAACCAGCATAGCGTTTCTTGTTTATCAACAGAAAGGGTGAGTAAACCTGTAATATAAAAATTTTACAAAATTGATTAAAATCTATTGAAATTCTTTTTTATCAAAATTTGTTCACTCACTTTTTAAAACAATTTCATTGATACTTGTATTGCTATTATTTTTTTTTTAAGTTTCGAAATTATTTATTTCTAATTGGTATCAATCAGGCTTATGATATTTCTGTTGATACAAACATTTTGTTACTTTGTATAGGCTCTAATTTTATTAGCAGATTCTGTATCGCTCAACTTATTAGGTGTTTTGGATTCAAAAAATAAATCAATAAAAAATAGATATTTGGAAGTTAGATCACCTTTAAATATTTGAAGTTAGAAATTCTGAAATTAGAAATTTAAAATTTTGCCATCCTCATCGACCGTTACTCCAGACCGAAAAGAAAAGTGAACCTTTTCAAATTCCAATTTGATGGGAGGTGTGAATTTTTTACTAACTTCTGTAGCAGCATGTAAACCAAGTTCCATTGCTGTTTTGACGTCTTTAACACCAAATTTTACCATTACTGAATCGGTATCACCATAGATAACCTAAAATCAACTAGAAAAAAAAAAATAAAAGTACTAAAGTATCAAAACTGAAGCAATAAAGCTAGCAAAGTTCCGCTCTATAATTTCTGTCTTCCTCGACTGCACAATTAAAAATTGACTTCTAAATTTCAGGTCAAAATATAATCTCTTTCATTCCAAATAACAAAATATAATTTTTTTAAATTACATACTTTCACCAGTTTGTTACTTAATTGAAAAGATATATCACAGTCCAACTTATATTTGGAAGAATACTGATCTGCCAGTAATATAATTTTTCGAACATATTTACCTTAGCATTGCATGGACATTTGCCATTCAAATAACCTTCCTTGTAAATTTCCTCAACTGCATTTTTTGTCAAATCAATCATTTGACGACCATAAGCTGTTACTGATTGAGAGATCTCCAAGCATGGTAATTTCCCAATCGAAGCGCCTGTAAAACCATAAACCGAGTTTGCCGATATTTTTAACGCAAGTTGTCTACCGTTTAATACCATACGTCTGAAAAAAGTTGTTTTCCCCTATAATATTTTCAGATTCATATATTTTAAATATGAAAAATTTACTTCAGTGAATCGCAAGAGTAATTAGATTTTCAGCAAGAACTAAAGAATAGCCCTCATATACTAACCATTCAAAATAAAATTGCTTAATTAATCAAAATTAATCAGTGCCCATTCAACAAATGATCCAATTTCAGAATGAAAAATTCTTCTACCGAAATGGATCCTGCTCATTCTTCAGATCATTTTTTGCTTGTTTTCTGGCATTTAATAAGTCCTCCAGAACTTGAGGTAACAATCCACGACGAATATTCGACTTGACGAAACGATTATTTGACGGAGTGACTTCGAAATCAGAGTCAGATAAACTAAAAATTTTTTAAAAAACTATGCTTTTTGTACTGTTCATACTTTACTACAAATAAATTAATCATGCCATATAATTTTTAGATTATTTATGTCTCATCGCTTTCACAAAACTTACTCATAAGCTGTATTTGAACCCCGAATCAGTGTAGTGTAGCATAAATTGTGAGCAATCATAATAGATGGATATAGGGATGCAAAATCAAGCGTTGCAATTGGAGTATTATAGAAGCCTCGAATAGGATCGATTACTGTTGCACCTTCGTAAGTATCATCAGCTTGAATGACATCAATAACTGGCAAAAAGAAATGCATCGATTTTGCCTAAACTTTGCGAAAACTTTTATTTCTTTACAATTTCTACTATAACTGGACTGAACAACTTTCATCTAAATAAGTAGAAATTAAAAAGAAGAAAAAATTTGCATTTTCCTTCGTATCTTTTTTTTAAAAAATCATACTTTTCGCAGAATCTGTGACATGACTTTGATCTGCTGACCTCTAGAAAGCAGATAATCAAGAGGAACACCGGTAACACGTGCCATCTCAATATAATTAATGATGGACATCAATTTTTGAAGCAACTTTAGCGGTAAGTATGCGTCTTTCATACAATAAATAGCTAATCGACGTCGTGTAAAAGCATTTCCATTCTGAAAATTCTTTCAAGAAAGTTCAATATTAACGACTTTCATACATACCTAAATCTATAATCAATAATTATGCGAACTTATATTGCTCCTTCTTTTTTCTTCCATTAGTATTATTTAATAACGAGTAACGTTAATCCACTACTCAGTGAAATGAGCAACATTCTTGCTGTTCATAAAGCTCATACTCTCTCGAGAATTCTCGAATTAACACATGAACGCCAATTTTTCCTCAACATTATGAAATTACTCACCTGCAAATCTGCAATCATCGAATAGTCTACATCTTCCTTCTGCTCGCATAAAAAGTGATAACTGACACTGTTTAATGAATAACTTCGTAATTTGTAATCTCGCAAAATGACCTGAATTCGCTTTTCATCAGTCAATATCTACGAAGTGTAGAATGTGCCGAATGCAGGGATCGAACCTGCGACCTTCTGTTTACAAGACAGACGCTCTAACCACTGAGCTAATCCGGCCACGTCACGAAACTCTTCGTGTATGGTTGAAAATTAATAGATTTCAGGACCATAAAAAATTATGCAAAGACAAAGTCGATTTCAAATCTGAATTAGTAGCGCAGCGTTTGGAAATAAATCTCTTTACGATATTTAAGCTAATAAGCTCAACGCGTACTTGTAATTAACCATTCATAAGCATAATAATGACTCAAATCATTACCTTGAATTCACCGATCCATTACTTTACCAAATCTGCCTACATGATATTGGCATATATCGATATATTAATTGTAACCTTATCTACGAAATCATTGCATTTATATGAACCAACTTACTTGAATAACATCAAAAACAACCCGTCCTTCAACATTTGTTACTTTATTCGTTCTGTTACCAATTTGTTTACTGGATAAAGGCATTTCTCGAACCTTTGAAAGTGAACTTGGAATGCGTCCTAGCATTGTTGCTCGATTTTCAATCTAAGTCAGTAAAAGTTACAATGAATTATTTTATTAATCAAAATTATTTTTAGTCAAAAAAAAAAACAACAAACCTTTAGCGCTCGAGCACGTTCTACAATATATGGGAAATCAAAATTTTGGATATTGTAACCAGTGATGATATCTGGGTCAACAACACGAACAAATTCTGCCCATTTCTGAACATAATTGTAAATTGATAAAGCGAATCCAGTAAGTAAAGACATGAATCAACATCATTTTTACATTGTAACCAAAGTTTTAGAAATACTCTCACACTAAGCAATTCTTCTTCCGATTTAGAAACTATAATTTCACTGCCAATGACCGAAGCAGTTTCATTAATTACAAAGCAATTCCGAATGAATGGTTCATTCTCGCCTTCAATTTTAACCATGTTAGCTATTTGTATAACAGCATCCGTATGAGCTTCCGGAAATATTCCTGAAACCATACAAATTAGACATATGTGACCTAAAAATTTGAATTAGAAACTAATAGTCGCAAACTTTCCGACTATTGGAATAAGATGTATTAATTCATGTGGAATTCAATTTAGGATAAAATGCATTCTAAAACGAACATTTTATATATGATATGAAAAATCAAAATTAATTATTTAAATGGCAAGTGCAGTTTCATTTACAATAATACGATCCAGTCATTATGAACTAAAGAAGTTGACAACAAATTTTTTTAAATAGGAGATTTCTTTTCTTCTTTTTTTTTACCTTGTCGATTCGTACATTCGATATCAAACGAAAGAATACGTAGTGGTGCTATTGTCGACCATTTTGGAGATGATTCAGGCGAATGAATAACGAGATCTGTATTGTTTATCGAACACTGCAAAATATTTTTACGATTAATACTCAATCATTCTACAACATTATCTTTCAAATAATATGAAAATTGTAAGAACACTTTAATATCATGCAATCTTGCAGCGACAAGGTCCAAAACAATGACATAGTATGACATAGTAATGAAATAGTACTTTCTTGGTTGCTAGGTATTATAGAGGTATTAGAGCATATTATCTCTTAATTGCTAGACATTACAGAGGTAAATTATCTCATAATAATATGATAAATGACACTAATGCATAAAATATTCTGTAGAATGGTACAATAAATGATATTAAAAGTGAAATATTTTGTATAAATTTCATTCGCAATTATGTGCAATAACTTACTTAAGTTCAAGATAAGTATATACTAAATTGTCAATAATTTCAATAAAATGTCTAAAATCTATTATACTGATGATATTTCGATACATTTCTAGAAAAACTGAATGAAAATGAACCTCAAACTGACAGCGACTAATCATTTCTTTTCCTATAATAATTTGGTATTTTTTCGATGGCAAAGTAACCCAGGCGCAACCAACTAAACCGTGATCTGTCATAAATCTAATCTCAAAATCGATATTTGTTTCAAAACATGATAACGATTCGATTTGCCCTCCTTTCCTCAAATTCACTCCATTGGTAAATATTCGCCGACCTAGAAAAAAAAAATCAGTCCATCATATTGTAATTAAAAATAATTCCAAAAACTTCAGGATAATAATTATCAAAATTGCAAAATTCAATATCATGAGTTTTGCTTAGCAAAATTCCATGGCTTACAGAGATTGAGAAGTTTCGGCGAACGAACATATACTTTTAAAAATTTCTGTTTCAGATCCTTTTTATACTCATAAATACTGGCACCATGAACAATGTCGAGATTAACAATTAAATTCTCAACGTTCTTTGGGATACCAATATTTGCTGGAACTTGAGCCTGAAAGTTCATAAAAGTCCAATTTCGAAATAATAGTTATAGAAATCTTTCCCGAAGTTATTTAATTTAATTAATGAGAAAATTATAACATAGCTTCTAGGGAACTGAAAAAAAAAAAATGAAAATTCTTTCAAATTGAATTGATTAACCTTAACAATATCATTTAGATACTTCTTGGCATATTCTAGTTGTTTTTCATCAAACGAACTTTCTAATAATACATAAAAATAAGGAAGAAATCCATGAACTTGCACGCAGACTGAGTTCTGACCAGCAGTAACTCCGAATAAACGAATGACAACGTTATTTTCAATATCTAAAATTGAAATGAAGTAAGCATAATTCAAATACACTAGAGTGCGATGTTTGTCAGAATGGCGATTCAGGTTATACTTTCAGTTTGGATTAATCTAGATCATTCAACAGCAACCGCTATTTAAATTTTGGGACAATATTTTTGGAGCAGATATTAGTATTCCCTGCTTTCTGATATATAACTGAATTACATCTTAAAAATTTTTCCTTACTCATGTAATAATCGACATCAACAACTTGAAAATCGATTTCCAGTTCATTTGTATGTAATTCAGCAGGAAGTGGTGGACGAGCCCAAGCACGATCTAAACAGACATAAATGTTCAAATGAATATCAATACTTCATATATGAATAAATTCCAAATCATTGTGTGGAAGTCTAAATAATTTTGTAGGAAGTAAACTAAGATAACAAACAAAACATAATATTCTCACAAAATATTTTGCATATTTTCCATAGTGCTTTGTTTCTATACTTAACGTTTTGCCATGAACCATTTTTTGATCATATTCGAAACGCAGGATATTTTCGATTAAAAGAAAACTGACTCGTTTCAAATTGGTTGATTGGAGTTCTTGATGAACCCCCATCGGACGGTGTTAGCGAAGCAAGCTGTGTTACAAAAACTGATGGCTCGTCCTCAATAAGTCTGCAATTCAACAGTTTGAAACCTGATAAAAGCAAGGTTATGAAAATGGTTAATAAAATTGTACAAATAACTCGATAAGATGCTTTCCCTGCAACCAAGACATCAATTTTTTATTTTTTCTTATGTCATCTCTGGAGAAAATAAAAATTCTCTCAAATTAATTTATCTCACTATCAATCTTCGAAAAGACTTGCTCATATAAAATTAAATTCCGTGTCTTCAACAAAAATTTTCCATATTTAAAAAAGCAATTCCATTTAAAATTATTTATTTTATGTCTGATTACGTAGTTTTATGTATGGTATTATAAAAAAAGAATGGGAAATGTTAAATAGGGTAGGATCTATTCCAGAAAGCTTCATATAAGTTGAAAAGATATTTCTTAAAACACACCAGTCCTTTAAGGAAATAAATGATACGGAACTAACCGGGAATTCAGTTATGAGACGAATTAAATCAAATATTTTGGATATTCTTTCAAATTTCTACAACGGTTCGATTACAAGTCTATATCACACTGCTACCAGAAAGCATCAAATTAATCACAAGTATGCTTTTTTTGTATCATTCTATGAGAAATTTCAGAAGTGAACACATTTATAATCATTAATTCCATGAAATTTAAACACGTCAAACCTGTTCCGTTTTGCTTTTGCCAATGATGGTGCTGGCCGTGTTGTACGTTTACTCATTCGTAATGCCATCACATATCAAACACGATACAATTCAGCAATAGCTATTATGAATAAATCATCAATCAATTTTCCTGAATTCATTTCTTCATCTATATGATCCACAAAAAAAAAGAAAAAAAAAAAAAAAGCTGCAAACAAAAATTCGACTTTTATAGAATGGAAGGTAATATGACGAGTCAGAAAATAAAACAAATTCAAATTTAATGTGTTCAGTCAAAGCCTGATCAGAAAGCATATCTTAACAATATTTCTTCGATCCATGATGCTTTCTCAATTGTTTTATTCCCTGATGTATTCTGCCCCTTGAACTACGGTACCTCATCGAGTTCAGTGTATTTTAGAGTAACGATGATTCTCCGGGTTATTGTACTTTGTTGAGTTGCAGCATTTATTAGAGCTATAGCACCTCTTCGAGTTGCGATACTTATTAGAACTACGACCCCTTCAATCCAACCAAACTGTACTTCTCATGCAAAACCACAACCCCACTCCCCCCCCCCAAAAAACTCAGGAAGAGCCAGGAGGAGAAAGAGCCGAAATTTTTTTAAAGAATTCAAAATTCGCGCGACAGTTTGAAACATTTTCGTGCGACTGCTCGCATAATTCATATGAGAGAATAGTTCGCACACTTCTTCACGCGTTTACGCCGCAAAGTTCATTTCCAGCTTCGATGGAGTTTTTTGGATTAAGTTTAACTTTGCTGGGATTTGCTGTGATCTGCGGGTTGAGTTGAAAGTCGAGTTTGGCTGGAACGACCTAAATTCAACTGCTCAATTATAATTAAGTAGCGTTCAGTTCGAATTGAAAGTAACAGCCAAACTGAAACGGAATTTATTGAAGCATACTCAACTTAATTCACTTACATCTGTAAAGAAATTCGAAATTTCAGCCATCTAAACATTTAGTTTAATTATGTCTTGAATTTCTTTCCGTTAATTGATCAATCCTTTACAGTCTTTAAGTTGTCTATACATTTAGCTTAATAATGTCATAAATTTCTTTCCACAATTGTATCAATCTTTTGTGATGGTTACAAAAATCCAAAACCACTCTTAATTCCATACACTATATGTACTCAACGACTAAGTCTATTAAACATTGTGCAGTACTATTATTACATTTTACTCTCTCGTTCGGATATCACTTCCTCTGTTACCAGTTATGATCGTCACCCTTTTTCTTTTTCTTTTTTTCCCAATTTTCATCGAATTATTATTTTTCCTAGTTATTGCGCCGACAAATTGTAATTGTAACATAGTTGCGGCGATAAATTACGTTCTAACTAGGCCTTTATTATACAAGAAACACCTACATTGAGAAAGCTTCAATTCTTTAAAACTCTTCCCAATTCTTCTTAATTTCACGACAATTTTCTGGTGCCAAGAGCCCGGAACATGTCAACCAGCTTAAAACAAATCTCACAAAATAAGTGAATAACGGACAACAATATACAATTTCTATGGTTGGTTTGGAGTGAGATATCAATCAACCACAAATCTCCTGCTGGTCAAAAATGAAGCAAGGGAATGTTATCTGACTTTAACAACACCGAGCAGTGTGACACACGAAGTGGAAACTGCACCATTAGTATCAACATTATCTTCTGGGACAAAAAGAAAACCACGAATCACTGCTTATATCGAAAGATAGGGAAATATTATGGGCTATGGAAGTCATGTTGTTATAAATAACTGCAAACTTTATTTCAACAAAGGAAATGAGACATTCACAGACTCGAACTGTAATTTCACCGAATCATATTCAAAGAATGACGATATTATTATCGATAGAATACACACAAAAATTGTAATCCAAGATTCATAGTATCAACCACAAAAGAGGTGATTATGGAAGAGGTAAGCGAAGGACAAGAAATCGACCGGAACAAATCCGGCCCTCAAAATATTAAATTTCACAATCAGAATTTAAACGACAATTAGCAAATGTACATCAAAGGAACTGCCAGAATAGAAAGCACGTCGATAATAACTGAATGGTTACTAAATTAAATAGTAATTTAACCCTAACCGCCACCTTACTGCTGCAAAGAACAGTGTAGTTTAAAGCGAGAATATTGGATACATTCAGACCTGAAAGAATCAATGCCGAATTAGAAATATTGACGCAAAACCAAGAAGCAATTAAACCAGTCTTCTATCGCCACAGGAATGATTTTCTTTGAGAAGAAATAAGCCCACAGAGAGAACTTTTAGAGCAGCTGGAAAATAATTTAGGAGAAGCTACGGAGTTCACCGATATCATATACCACTGGAGATTGATCACTAAGGGTGTGTTTATTCTTGTAGTGTTGGTTATATTAAGTCTAATTCGACTAAAATTAAATCTAATTAGACTGCTTATCTGTCACTGCTGTAAAAAAAAACTTCAAAAAGGAGAGATAAGAAATTTTCATCTAAGATTCAAACTATTTCAAACAAACTAACTTCTTTTCATTATGTCCCTTTTCCTTCCATCAGGAATGTCAAGAAATTAGAAATTTTGTTGCTTAGACATTTAGTTTAATTATGTCATAAATTTCTTTCTAGCAACGGTATCAATCATTTGTGATTATTACGGAATATCCAAACTATTCCTGTTCCAAATATTGTATATATTCGACGATTCAATCTACTGAGTATTTGCAATCTCACTACTATTTTCATTCTCGCCATGCGAATATCACTTCTTCTGTTACCTGTTATGATCGGTCCCTTTTTTTAGATGTTTGTATAAAACATTAAACAACAATAAAATTTCGCCATGGTTATCCCCGAATTTCTGTAAAGGCTTCATATTTATATATTAAAAAATATTAATATATATTTTTTCGTCACGCATTCACTTCATTGCAAATTCAGGCGGTAAACGTATGTTGCATTCGCTATTTCCAAATTTGTATAAGGTTCATAAATAAATTTTTTTTTTGTTATGCATTAATTTAATTACAATTTTAGGCTAATTGGCAGCCATCAGTCGATGTGATTAAGAGCAATGTAATTCATATGGAAAAACTTGCTGAATCTTCTTATCGGCATTTACAAAGTAGTCACGAAATTCATCCTGAGCCTAGCTAGCCTATCTGGTCAAATAGTTAACTAAAAAGTTGCAACTAATCTTGCCAAAGTGAGCTTTGATATCCAACCTGAATCTCAAGAATCTAGAGAAGATTACAACAAAAGAGACTGAGACCTCTCGCCACAATTTCACCGGCCGCGAGCAATCCGATCGTAGTTGTGGGTTTTTTGTGGATAAATTAGCATGACTTTAACAGTGAATTAAGTGGTTATGCAGTAGTAGGTATTGTTTTTGAAAGAATAATACTTAATAAATTTGAATATTTCTTGCGCGCTGTTAAATAATGGAATTATGATGTGCAGATATGATTACTTATTATATCTCAGCTGGCACAAAGTATTTAATTACTACCATAGTTTCGTAAACTTTGATCTCTTTAAGAAGTTTTTGTCATAATCAAAACTGACAAGATCTCGCTATTCGCTGAAAAAGCTAGTTTGAACGTGATGATATAGTATGTACGGTATATGCATAATTTTACTGATGCAGATCAGTCATCTGATCAGCGTTATCGATCTGTTTGGATTCTGATGATTTTGACTTTTTATAGGCTTTTCAAATAGAATCAGTTGACCGAAATGAAATTGGCTAGAAGTTATTTGAAATTGATCAACAAGTGATAACATATGAGGACGATGGTTATATGAAACATTCAAGAGCTGTTAAGTTTTTCCAATAAACATATAAATAAACTGATTATTAAGCCAATAACGAATAAAAGAAAGAATAAACTTATATATGGACTACTTATTTGCTTCATTTTGAAACTTCGTTAGAATACTTAATAAGTTTGATTAAATAAAAACTTGTTTTACAAATTGAACATTTTTCTCACTATCATTTAAATTGCATACATATCTTATTTGTTCGGTGTTAATGATAAAACAGGATTATAGATCATCCTTTTTTCTACCATCAGTCATTATTAGACTCAAAGATAGTACGTCATTAGCTGATTACTGATAATTACTTTATTATAATATTAGTCATTATTCGAACAAGTTTTAATTTTTTATACAGACATTGATACGCATATTTAGGTATGGCACTGAGTCGTAATTTTTTGATAAGATGGCTACTTTTGGTTGCTTTAGTTGCAAGTATATTTACAGTATTTTATTTCACTTTTACTCAAAATGAGCAGGTTGGCATTTCAAGAAAAATTTCAAACTAGTTGCAGAGTTTTTGTGAAGAATTTAATTCTTCAGAGTATTGTTCTCTTTTAATCTTCATTTTAACCATACTTATCGCAAATTTAAAATACTGTTCGAAAATTTCAGCTAATAAAGCATCCGAAATTTAAATTACCAAATATGATGAAGAACGAATCAACAGTTGAAAAATTTGTTGCTCATGTGAAAAGTGAATCAGCCTCTGTAGCATCGCATCAATTGGAAGTATGTTTAACTATAAAAAAATGTGAATATTCGTAATGAACTTAAAGCATAAAGTAAACATAAAATAATTATTTTCGAATTTAAAGTGTGTAAATAGATAAGTAATCATTTTCAGAATAATGGCGACTATTCGGTACAAATATTCTATTATCCATGGTATGGAAATCCAGAATTTGATTCCGGGAAATATTATCATTGGAATCATCGTCTTATTTCACACTGGGATCCGAATATTGCACAGAAGTATCCTGCAGGTAATTAAAATTTTCTCGAGTGCTCGCTTCTTCTCAGGGATGATTTCTTAAAAGATTCCTTTTTTGTTTTTGTGAGTCCTTTAATTTTAATATTGCTTTTGATAAACTCTCTTTCCTGTCTTGGTTATATATGCAAATGTTTCCCAAACTTGTGATAAAAGTATGATAGAATCTTTACATTGTTTGGTTGTATAAGATATTGATAAATGGATAATTGAAGGATAAGATTCCATTCCAGGTATTCATGTTCCACCATTGGATATTGGTTCGAGTTTTTATCCACTTTTGGGATCATATAGTAGCCGAGATCCAGCAGTAATCGAACAGCACATGAAATGGATGTCATCAGCTGGTATAGATGTTGTTATTGTTTCATGGTATCCTCCAGGAATCTCTGATGAACAGGGTATGATCGTCTATTGCTACGTCATATTTCTTATTCATTGAAAAATCAGTTTCTGTGTTCTTTGATTTAGTTGCCTCATTTAAGGAAATCCGCTTCTTTAAATGATTAGAAAATTTTTATGGAAGTGGAAACAGCTATGGAATCTAAGCGGTACAATGTCTTACAAAATATTCTTCAAGTGCTTTCTTGATTTTTCAAGAATTTTAAGCAAGATTATTGAAATTCCATAATTCTGTTTTTTAGAAATTCTAATTTTTCAATTTTTGCTCATTATTTTTTAGGACATTCTTGGGATGATTTAATACTCATTTTGTTAAATGTTGTGGCAAAATATCGCATGAAATTATCTTTCCATTTGGAACCTTACAAACATAGGAATGGTGAATCGCTTCGTAGTGATATCGAATATATTATTGATAATTATGGTAATCATTCCGCTTTGTATAGGATGAAGCGGCCAAAATCAAGAAGTAAATAAATTTTATTTGTGTATTAATATTTCACTATTTTATTTTCTTTTAGTTATCATCATCTATTATTGTACTGAAGAAAGGTTAAAAACCAAAATTTGGACATGTATGCATTTTTTTCGTAAGAATCTCCTTACGAATTTTAATAACAAGTACAGCCGAATAAATTTTAAAGGATCATATAATTGCATCTTTGAATAATTTACATTTCATCGCTAATTAAACTTTCATTAATTTTGAAAAAATAATTAAAAATTTCGAATTATTCGTCAAGATTTTAGAGACTAATGATGAAAAAAATGGTCGCGATAATGGCTTGTATGCGTATCTACCGTTATTATACTTTTATGATTCTTATTTGGTATCCTCTGATGATTGGAAAAAGTTAACTGAACCTTCTGGGGAGCTTACTGTGCGAAATAGCAAATACGATGTTCTTTTTATTGGTAAATTTAAGCATGAATGTTTTTTAATTGATAAACTCAAGTTTTATTTCTTTTTTTGAGTGCAATTCTGTAGCATTAAGTCCTTAGTTCTGAATTTTATATGTTGGTTTGTTTTAGGAAATTCTATTTAATTATAAATAATCATATCGAGTTTCAGGTCTCTTAGTTAAATCAGAAGATAGGCATTCGTTGTTGATTGCTGGATTCGATGGGATTTATACGTATTTCTCAGCTGTAGGTTTTTCTTACGGTTCAACTCCTTCAACTTGGCCTTCACTGAGCGCCTTTTGTAGGTTTGTGTCAGAATTTTTTAAATTTAAGATGTTACAGAATATATTTCAGACAAAATCTCAACCTATGTTAGTTATAAAAATAATTTGCAAATGAGTTCATGAATTTTGTTTGAAAAGAATAGGAAAAAATATGGAATGTACATCTAATTTCAGACAGAGAAAAGGCAAAAATGGTGCGAAAATGTGCGATTTTAATCAAATTTAGTTTCTCAATTTCAATAATATCGAGAGTACGATTAACTATCGTAACTAATAATTATTATTTTAGGAAAAATGACTTAATTTTTATACCTTCGGTGGGTCCTGGTTATGATGATCGTCGTGTGCGACCTTGGAATGCAGCAAATTACAAGGATCGGATGAATGGCAAATATTATGCAGATATGTTTGAAATGGCGCATATTGCAAGGGTATGTTAGAAATATTCTAGAAATACTAAAAATTAACAAACTTGTTTTATATCTTTAGGTTGATAATCCAGTCATACTTCATTACTTGGTAATTCTTGATCTACATATAATATTAAGATGGTTTTTAGATGGTTTCTAAAAAATTATCAGTGGAGTGAAATAATACATGACATAAAAGAGTTCATGAGAATTGCTAAATATCGTTCACTATTTCCCTATCTGTTTCCGTTCAAAAAACTTCATTTGCACAATAAAATGAACAGCCATTGGCTTTCATCATCATCCTTGATTTTTTTTTTTTTTTTTTTTTTTTTTTTTTTTGCAGTTAGAAAATAGTTTAAGAAAAATAATAGTTAATCGTTTTTGTCTATTTGTCTCTCCAACTTAATTTTCCAGAAAGGATTGTGGTGTTACTGGTCATTGTTAGATGAATAAGTTAAAACCGTGAATTAGTTTGAATCGACGGAAAGAAAAATTGATGTTTTAAGGCAAATATCATAACGATAACGTCATTCAATGAATGGCACGAAGGTACGCAAATTGAACCAGCTATGCCATTCATCGATAACAACACGGGTTTTGTGTATAATACCTATGATCAGGGACCGGAACAGTATCTCCACCAAACGCTTGATCTTATCAAGAAATATTTTACTCCAATGCATAAAATTGCACCTGAAAAAATTGTCAATATAGTTAAATAATACGTATAATATACTAAAACTTGGAATTATGTCAATTTAGAATGTATTTTGTATTTTGAATGGATCATGTTACTTTTGAAAATACTTCATATTTCTATGTTTTGCATAAGTCATTAATATGCTTAAATAAGTATAAAATAAACATATTAAGATTTTTTATAAGCATACTGAGATTTTTGTATTATTTAGTACTATAATCTATATAAATAAAGATGTAAATACTATTTGTTACTTCGCAATGAATGCCTCAAATTCTCCACCCATTTTTTTCAAATTCTGACACAACTTTGCATTCGAATAGATGCATCTTCTTATATAAACGCACTTACTTTTTTCATGTATTACGTGCGTGACAACTAAAAATACGTGAGAGGGCGGATTTTATTGACTCCGCCTTCCTTTTTTCTCTCATTCTCCCTCTTCCTTACATCTCTCTAATAATAATAATAATCTTTCCTTTTTTCTCTCATTCTCTCTTTACTTCCCACCTCTCTCTCTCTACCGCTATGCATATTACATTATGTGGATTTATCCAAGGAAAGAAGGAAAAAAAATGATAAAAAGAATTAAAATACTTTCTGATACGGCATATAGACATAAAAACTTTTACATTTGTAACAAATCTGAAAAAAAATTTAAAAGCTTGTTAAAATTTGAATTTGAAATTCTTTTTTGATGAAAATTAGCTTAATTTGCTTGAAAAAAGGATGTAAAGAAATTTTGTTACATCGAATCTAAATATTTGTTAGGGTCAGTCTTTTTGCTTAGTTAATCTTCTCCGACTTAATTTTGATTTAACTTAGTTTGTTGTAAACTTAAAGTTAAAATATTAACTCAAAACTTTCTTCATTTTCCAAAGATTAAATATTCAAATCCATCAGAAGTATTGCTGCTTTATAATTTAATATAAATTTTATTCGTATTATACTTTCATTTGTTTATTTTTATCTGTCTATAGATAACTTATGCTTGAAAATCGCGAAGAAAGTTCTCAATCAATTGGGAATGCCATTACCGAATCGATCTGCTGTTGCTTTGCTCGACGAAGAATTGCTTCGCGATCAAAATTACAACATGATTGATCTTTTCTCATATGTGCAACCTTCCTAAGCTAATGTTTGAACAAAAAGGTATTTACGATCAAATAATGCAAACTGTCACTAAGGGAGTTGGAGGAATCTTCTTTTTAGGTGCTTGACTGTATTACAAAGTCGATTTACCATATTTTTCGTCACAACTTCATACAAATTTATATCGACGTCATCATTGGATATTTTAGCGTATATTATATCATTGATTTCGTTTGAAGTGGAGTCAGATTAGCATACGTATATGTGATAGCCCTCTCTTTTGCCATTCCACTTAGTACATTCAATAGCGCATAGACCCAGATACTTCAGGTTTTATCATAAAATCCATCAGCGATTTTAGCTTCTGTTTGAAAACATGTGCTATGATGTCATGCCTATCCATGGTGATTGCCCACACGTTGCTCGCACGCTTGAACACCCAAGAAGGGAATTCTGGATATCAAAGGGGAGAACCGAAATGAAACGAATTCTGAATAAATGCATGGTTCAAACTATCACACATGGCCAATTCAAACTATCACACATGGCCAATCTTCCAAAATCTCGAATCAGACGATCAAGATCCTTCTCATAAGTCGGATTAGACTATTTAGATCCCGCTTACTAGGAATAAAATCCGCTTAACAAAAATTAGGAACGAAACCGGTTTAACAAAAAGATGGGTAGCACTATTTACGTGTTTCACAACGAGAGCTGTGCATTTAGAATTCGCAGAAAATCTGCGGAAAGTTTTTTGCATATGTTGAGAAGATTCATGGCAAGGCGTGATTACTTTCAATTAATCTTAAGTGATAATGCCAGTCAGTTTCAACTAGTTTATAAAACTGAAGCAAAAATTAAGCGAATTCTAATTAAATGAATTAAGCGAATTCTTAGCAAAAAGAAAAATGATTTGGAAGAATACAATACCAAAGACCCCGTGGACTGAAAGAATGTATTTTTAAAAAAAAATGATCGAACTTACAAAAAATATAATAAAGAAAGAAGGAAACTGTTATGGGAAAAAGAATTAATAATCTTGATGGTAGAAATTGAAGATATACTTAATGTTCGACCATTAATTTAAGTAAATTTCGGTAAATGCGTCACATTAAGCCAATTGATTTGATCTCTTTGAACGCCTCTCTAATCATGCCAAATAATTAGGACAGTGAACAGGAGGAATTCATTCCCCATAGATTAAATACACAGAAAAGGCTCATTGAGCATTGGTAAATATTCTTAAAAGCCTCGATTCCTTGGGGATATTTGGAGAAATGAATATTTGACCGGCCACAGAGAACGCATGCAACGAGGACATAACTCTTTCAAAATTTTTAAAGCAAGAATTCCTCGCAAAAAGAAATAGTACTGGTAAATGAACAAGAAGCTCCCCGAAGCATGTGGAAATTCGCAAGAATAAGAAGAATAAAGAAAATCAACAAAGGCAGAGACGAAAGTGCAAGAAATTAGCAAATACAATTACCACATAGGAAACTTATCAGCATATCAATAAACATGCTGGATCCTATAGAATTGAAGAAGCCAAAAATTCAAAAACTCAGTCAACAAAGGAACTTGGTCCTTGATCCGAAACAATGGAAGAACCTATCGCGTTACGAACTAGAAATGCTACCAAGGAATGAATATAAACAGAAGCTGAATACCTTTCATTATATAAGGTTCAAGAAGCGCCTAGTTTAAAATGGACCAACAAGCGTTAAACTTGTTTCCCTCCAACGCACTTAACAAAGGACGAACATGTTTCGCACCAAAACGTTAATCAGATTCACGACCGGAAGAGGAAACATATTTCATAACAAACGATAAATATGTTTCCCGCCGAAATGATAAACGTGATTCCCGTTTCGGTGGAAACATGTTTGTCCATTTGTTTAGTGTTTGGAGGGAAACACATTTACCGACTTATTGGTACGTTTATGACTAATCGCTTCTTGAACTTTATCACTCTTTGCTTTTATTGATTATAATTTCCGGATTTTTCCGACGGTTGGGGAGAAACAGGAAACATTTACATCTTTATTTATGTAGATGTAGAATATAAATTATATATTCTAATCAAATATATCACTAAAGCCATACTTTTTTAAAATATTTTTTAAAAATATAATGTAAAATATGTAGAAAATACTAAGAATTGTCACAGGAGCTCTTGGATTTAGTAGAAAATTAATCAAAATTAGAGACGAATTCATTATCCAAAGATATTGTAAATCAGATAGTGGAAAATTGACTGTTTATAATTCGTACTCTTTGCTGTTTAATTTTTGTTTTAACGAATATTTCATGCTTTTAATCACATCTTTTTAATTTTTTTCATTAAATTTTTTCCGTATTTTCATTTCGCTCTGATTTAAAAATGGATTTCGAAAAAACTCACCACAACTTCTTTTAATTTTGTGTATAGAAATAAATATTAAAAAAAAAAAAAAAAAAATTGAAGTCAAATTAGCGCCAATGGGATGCTTTCATGATCACATCGATTCTTCCATGAAACTTGCTGATTTCAAAATTTCAAAAGGTTCGATTTACTTAAAATTCAGTTTAACTTTTTAATCAGAAATTAAATTAAATTCAATAAGATGCTTCAATAATTGTCTTTTCAAAAATTGTGATAAATGAAATTTGTTAATTCCAGGATTTCGGAACTCCGGTTTACTTTGGAATTCGATTTCAATAATGATTTTCAGTTTTGTTCATTTTTATCATAGCAGTTTGAAGAATTGTGTGCTATCAATATATTATTCCTATTCCACTTAAAAAATCAAACTGAAAATGAATTCGTTCAAAATATGAATTCATTTTCAGTTTGATTTTTTTTTTTTTTCACATTATATTTCCATATGCAAATATAATGTGAAAAAATTTGACTGAATCTGTTTGCTATAGCAATGTACAAATGCACGAATAAATGAACATATATGGAAGTTTAAAGGATTAGGAAAATTTGCAGAAGAATGAAAACTAAACAAACTTAAACCGTTGATGAATCTGATTGAAACTACTTTAGTATTTTACATTTAATATTTATTTTGCATTCATCTGAAACTACGATCACATATAATTATCAGTTGTGTTGGAGGAAAAAAGGGAACGAGAAATGCAAATCATTTAACGGGAGAAGGGTGGCTGAATTATGAGGAGCATTATCAATTCAGATCAAAGATTCCTTATTCTTATAGGTGCTGCAGTTTGCAATGTTTACTATCAAAATCGATTACATGCTCAGATTATTTTTGTATACCTTCCTCTGTCGTTTTAGAATTCGATTTTTTATCATTTTCAATTTTATTTTGAGATGTTTTGCTTAAAATATAATAAACAGTAGGATAAATGGACAGAGCTAATGGATCATTCAAATTTTAAATCTTAATCTCAAATATAATTTTACTATAATAAATTAGCTGAATTTTGATGAATTTTTCTCACTTCAGTCACTACATATAAATTGTATTTGATATTCTTCAGATTGCTCCTTTTTCAGTGTAACATTAAAATCCTTCCGGACATCTGCTTTTTTTCGACAGTTTTTTTTTTTCGATAACAACAATTCAGAGATTTCTTTTTCCAAAAAAAAAAAAGCAAAACGAACAGAAACATTTTCTCTCTACCTTGCATTATTCATATCCAGGAAAAGAATGGAAATGTACATGAACAAAGTATAGTGAAAAGCCTTCTAGAAAGTTAATACACGTCCTTTAAAACTCTCTAGAAAATTGAGATAAGTTTTTTAGTTAGAAATATAGTACAGATGATTTCTTTATGGATGGGAATTATGCTTTTCGACAAGCAACAAAAGAGTCAATTAAAAAAAAAATTGGTTAATCATATCAAAAAAAATTCCTCTTAATTACTGCATTAAGACATATTTATATGTTATATATATATCTTATGGTATTATAATATTAATTCATTAATTCCTTCCTTAATTCATTATTTATTACTTTCAACGCAAAAACTGAAATGCCAGTAAGGCTGACTTATTCTAATTATTGTAGTATAGCTGAGATCAAACATGTTTCATTTGAGTGCTTCGTTAAAGAAAGTTTTGTTAATGTAAGTTTGTCTGTTTGGTGTTAAATTCGAGACAATTGATTATTGGAGTTCGGTCAGAGATCAAGTTGTAGCAGGTAGCTTTCAATATTGTCAGGAATTATTCATTATCATTCTATATTTATTATTTCAAGTTAAATATAACATCTTACCAGATGAGTGGGAACATTTTTTTAAATTTTATTTTATTGTTAGTGATAGAAGAGAAATAATTAATTTGATTAAATTATGAATTAAATGGCAGATTCTTTTTCTTGATAATAGCTATGGCTTATTTCAAATCAAAATGGATATATGCCAATTTATAAACTTTTCTGTAGATTTAGTAATTCTTGAATAAATACTTATTGATCGAATATGATTCCAAAGTTTATTTCTTATCTTTCTCATCTCTATCCACCCATATTATGTCAAATATCTTCAATGTTCTATCAACCCATTAGAATGAGGATGAACAGTTTAGGAAAGAAATGAATATGAAGGATATCTAGCGGCATTAGGTGGATAGAGATGAGAAATCATATATTACTTATTTCTGATTTTATTTATACAGAGGGGAATATACAAGCAAAAATGAAAGATTAATTATCGCTTGGTAAACTTTATTAAGTTGAATATTCAATGATTTATATATGAATTTGGGAATTATTAATGTTTAAAGAAATGTCCTTGCCGTTTGGTGAAGGAACTAGAAATGTTAGTGAGTCGGAACGACGAAATGGTACATTTTTGGTAGCCACAAGGAAATGTAGTGATAATGATATGTTATGATGGAAAACTCAACTCATTAGTTTTACATATTGTGCGGAATCTATTGTCTTTATAAAGACATGTTTTATTTCCCTAATTTCTTCTTTTTTTTTTTTTTGCAGAATAATGTTTGAGAAGTTAATTTGGAAACGGTAGAGGAAGATTTTTCTTGTTAAATGCTAATTTTTGAAACTACCCGATGTTTAATGCACATAGTTAAATCAAATTATCAGAAAAACACTATATATCTAATACGTCGTATTTCATACATTATCATGCATCATTCGATAAAAGTTCATTTCTCCATCGTTTTATCATTTATTTTAATCGATCGTTAGTTGAATTGTTAGCGACGGTGGTATTAGTTATGGTGCTGGTTGAATGAAGTGAATCATTGCATGGAAGTGACTAATCGGTTTTTTTTTTTTTTTTTTTTTTTTTCGGGAAGTTATATCAGTATTTTTCAGGTGCGATGACGCAAAAACTGATGCGAGAAAAAAGTAATGGTAGTGCGGATACGGAAGAAACAGATGACATTGCATCGGCTGATCATCACAGTCGGCATCGATTATCCCGAAGTACTCGACTTATTATTATGCTAACAATGACATTCGCATTTTTTGCTGTTGAACTGGCATTTGGATATTTATCACACTCAATGGCGCTTATCGCAGATTCATTTCACATGTTGAGCGATGTTATGGCACTAACAATTGCGTTTGCATGTTTAAGAGTAACAATTCATCTTAACTTTGCATATTTCTTTTTTTACTTTCGTTGTTTGGAAGATTGCAATCTTATACTTTAAAAGTTTCAAATTCATTACGGAAATATTTTGAAATAGAATTTTAGCACATTTTAGAAAAAACTCAAATAGTATGACCTATTTAATTTGTTCTATTTTACAGATTGCAGCCCGTTCATCCAAGAAAAATACTTTTGGTTGGGTACGTGCTGAAGTACTTGGTGCTCTAATCAATGGTGTATTCCTACTTGCCTTATGTTTTTCAATACTGATCGAATCACTTACTCGACTTATCGAGCCACAAACGATCAAGCAACCGATTAGTGTACTTGTTGTGGGTGTTATTGGATTATTTATCAATCTGATCGGGATGTTTATGTTTCACAGTAAGGTTTTTGTAGTCAAACTAATTTCTTTCAAGCTTTGTGGATTTTTTGTCTGAATTTCTTTCTTTCAATTTGCCAGACTGTATTTTTTAACGAAAAAGTTTTTTTTCGAGCAGGTCACGCTCATGAGCATGGTGAAAGCGGCAGAGATGCGCAAGCACTATCGCAGGTAGGTCGAAGGCAAACTCATGTGACCATTGATGGTAACGAAAGCCAACATTTAATGTCTTCTCATCAGGTATATTTTTTCGCAGCTGAAATAATTGAATGAATATTTAAGCCTAGTCGTTTAAACTAGTAAATACTTGAAGCTTTTTATTTAAACATTTATTATTGTTGTGTTCGGTTATATTTTCCGGAATAAAATTAATCTGAAGATTTATGCATATTTCTAATGATGAGTTACTCTAAAGACAGCATATTTGCGTGGCACTTACTATATATGGAAAGAAAAAGCTTTTATTAAACCAAGCAAAAATTCCAGGATCATTTTCTAAAGTTGTACTTAGTTAGGAACGCAAAACGGCATTTGCAGCAATAATGATTCAAATACTTATTCAAACAATCTGAATAGAGAGAAACTCGTTTTGATATTCAGTATGACCGTAAACTACAGTCACACACGAAACCTACAGTTAATGATTTTTGCAACGATAAAAGTGTTAAACATATTTCAAGTTTTCAATAATTCTAATCTTATGTCAATTCCAACGAACAAAATAATCTATATTATGGCACGTAAAAATGTGGTAAATTAATGTAGAGAAACCACTATATGTTTTTTTAAGGTATCAGTTCAATATAGGAAAGCATATTTTAGAAACATTGGAGATTAATATGAAAATGAGAAGCAGCAATGGCTATTGCAGGAAGCAGCAATGGCTATTGCAAATCTTCAAGAAGTTAATCCAAGAGATTCCAGTCTTATAGCACAGACTCATATGAAAATTGACGAAAATAAAGAAAAGAAGAAAAAGAGTAATAGTTTATGAATAATTCCTTTATTGTAATAGAAAGAATAGTGTGGATAGATATCTTCAACATAATACAGCATTTTCTAATTTCATTAAGAATATTCGGGATTATTTTATTATCATTTAACCTTATTGGCATTTATATGTTATGTTTATAGAACTATCAAAACAGCTAAATATGCAAGGCGTTTTTCTTCATGTGTTGAGCGATGCAATTGGTTCAGTTATTGTTATCATTACGGCTCTTGTTTGTTGGCTTGTTCCTGGTCAAGAAGCTCTCAAACTCTACTTGGATCCTACTTTAAGGTTTTTCTTTTGTGTCTTTGCTTTTTCTACTTTGATTTTATTAAATCGCTATGCTAGCATCGTAAATTGCTCGCATATGCCATCTTTTTGCTTTGTCATATCTCTTAACAAAGATGGACTCATAAAATGTATCGTATATTAGCATGCTCTAATGCTAAGTTCTATAGAAGCTATTGTAAGTTTGTTTGGCAATGGTTCGTATATTTTCAGAAAATTTATTTTCGAAGTCTTTGTTTTTTCATTTTTTTTTTCTTTTTTTTTAATAGTTTGGCTATGGTTGTTTTAATGATTGCATCAACATTTCCGCTTGTGCGTGAAACGGCTCTGATTCTGATGCAGACTACTCCTGGTTTCATTGAAGTCGAAGAAATCAAAAAAGAGTTGCTCAAAGTTAGTTTTGCAGATGATTTAATTATCGCAAATATGATTTATTCAAAAAATCAGTGACGTCTTAGACTTTTGAAGAATTTTACATAAAATCATATTCACCATAAACGAAATATGTATGTATAAAGCTGGAAAGTTGTAAATAGTGAAAACTGATGAAATAAAATCTTACAAATATTCATTTCTCATTGATATCAGTAAGAGCACTTTTGTTTCAGTTGCAAAGACGCACAAAGAGTCCGTTGTTGCCAATGAATTTGTATAATATCGTGTTTAAATTGCATAATTCCATAAAGATGCCTACTATGTTTTCCTAAAAATTTAGATCAAAGGAATAGAAGCAGTGCATGAATTCCATGTCTGGCGGTTAGTAGGTGAGCGAATTATCGCTACAGTGCACATCAAATTCGCCGATCTTAAATCATATCTAGCAGCTGCTGATGAGATTCGTACATTATTTCATAATAATTGCATTCATAGCACTACTATACAACCCGAATTCTCAGAGGTATTCTATCTTTTCCAAAATTTTTATGGCAAGTTAGTAATATTTGAACTTTCTAGAATTTGATATCCTTTTTATATCCTATAATGAATACTAAAGATTTGAATTCCTGAAATTATTACGCTTTTATATCTTATATTATCATTTCCCTCAAACTCTTATTCTCTTACTGGAAGACTAGATTCTTGATCCAAATAAATCTTTACGAATCTAAGTGCAATATATGTATATATGTATCATCATTGCTATTTAGATGGCAAGCGCTTTGGGAAATAATGGTACTAGTTGCGCATTAGCTTGTCCACCCGAGAACTGCAAGAGAAGCAATGTAACATGTTGCAAAAGGACTGTGAACGACAGTTATCTTTCTTCGAATCATGAATCAGCCGTATATTTTTAAAACATTGAGTAGATTTTCTATATAAATATATATATATATATATATATATATATATATATATATATATATATATATTGACATGAAGTTTATTGCAAAAAGAGTGATATCGAGTAAAATGTTTTGCAAGATTTGGATTGTTTACTAGGGCTACGTTGGTTTAGCCGTCTTCAGACTACAGTTCGCTTTATTTATGACGAATTTTAATCATTTTATATTAGATTCACTTTTCACTTTCAACAGATTGAACTTTTTTCAGAAATACCGTATAAGATAACTGAATAAGCTACGTTTTAGTAATTAGTCCAATTTTGCAAAATAGTTGGATATCATCTTTCACACCAAATTTTGTATTAATGGCTTTTGATCTCCGTGAATTTTAATGAGCCTTTCTGTATATATGGAATGCAGTGAAATGCAACTTTCCCTCAAATGATTCTAAATAATTTGGTTTAATCAGGATTGATGTTTTTTCTAAATATATATATTCGTTCTTGATTCTTATGAAATTTCATGTTTAAAGTATCAAATTGAAGAAATATGCATTTTTTTTAAGCATTGATTTTATCGCAAATCTTACAATTTAAATGAATCGCATTAAATGCATGAATTACTTGACAATCAATGGAATTAAATCTTAAATATTAGTTATTTTGCATATCTTTAAAATATTTATTGTTGCTTTTTTTTTTGTAATTATCAAATTATATATTATTAACATTTTTATTAAAAATGACATTTTGGTGGTGAAGATTAAAAATATATGATTACTTGAGCGTTAAATCGAGAAGATGTTTTTCCTGTCATTTAATTTTTGTTTCTTTTTTTTTTTTGGTTTTTTGTTATCTGTCCTGAAATATTACTCATAGCTTGAAACTTCTATGAAGAAATTTTAGAAATTTTTTCATCCTTTGCTTAATTAACTAAATGTGAATTTTTATAGAAATTTCTTTTGTGAATTATTTCCTGTCAAACACTAATATACAATTGAAAAAATATGATATGCGAATTTAGGAAATATTTGCCGACATATAATCAAATAATAAGATAGGCAAATATTTAATGCAAAACATAGAAAATAGAAATCCTCATTTTTAAAATTTGGAATAGAAATCGTCATTTTTAAAATTTGGAAATTTGGAGCTTTGTTGATATGTAGTATTTCCTTTTTATTTTCAGTTCTGCAGCAGAAATAGTTTTGGTGAGATCCTTCATTCTACAAATCTATGCAAATTTGATGTATTTCTTGATTATTATTTATGTGGAATTTCGTCAGATTATTTTTTCTTTTTTTTTTCATTGTGGAATATTTTTTCGGCATTTATCGCTTAGTCAGTGAATCGATCCATTTATCATTTGCCATTTGGAGATACACTGCACTTAATGACTTGATCTTCAATGAAGGAGTAAATGAAACAAAATTTTTCGCCGAATAATTATTAACCAAGCAAATGTTATTTGAATGTTGAATGTTGTTCTTTCGATTGGATGTGAATTTTAGATATTTTCAAATTTTGAGATATTCTGATGCTCTGTGAAAATTGTTTTTTTCAGTATCGTCGTTGATTAGCAATGATATAAAAAGCGTTTGAGCTATGCTTGCATCTTTTGATTCTTGTCAATTTTCTTGTCTTTTTGCATATAAAAATCGTTCCGAAGAGTAGCCCACAACTTATCACGCGATCATCTACGTTCTTCAATCAGCTTCAAGTCAGGAAAACAAAGGATTCCTGTCTTTTGTTTTTGATTCTTACAGAAAGATTTCATTTTGCATTCGTAACTGACTCATTGGTCCCTAATTTTTTACACAAACTGTGTTTGACTTAAAATACTGAGTAATCCCAAGTTTTTTGTGCTTCAATTACATTAATTACCAGTTTTTTTTTTTTTTTTTTGGAACGATCTGATATATTACTTCCGACAAATCCACTTGATTTTGATAATTATAAATACAGCAGAATACCGATGTCTTAGATATCGAAAATCAATTTTATATTTTTATGAAGTCTAAATGATTTACTTCCTTCGCATAGAAAATAAGAATTACTTCATAATTAATAAGTCACGCAACTGGGAAAAAAATTGTCTTGCTGAAACTTAATTATCCATCAAAAGAAAAAAAAAAAAACAATTCAAGCCAAAATTAAGACATCGCAGAATAATAATATCTTGGCGAACGACATATACTTCGAAGATGATATAATCCTTAAACAGCTCTTAGCTCTTTCATCTTAGGAAGTTGCTCCTCATGAAGCTAGAAAGCATTTTTCCCGAATTCCCGTATATGACATTGATTTGAATAACAGTAAGGAACATATTTCCTTCCTCAAAGACTGCATGCGCTTCGCATATAAAGATATTTTTCTAATTACAACTTTCTAAATAAAATTTTATGAACACAAAAAAGATTCGAGACATAATCTTGTCCTAAACTAAACATTTTGCATTCGCTTAATAAGCAGCAAAAACAATAAATAACAAAAATAATAATTACAAAAGTTGATAGATTATTGAGCACTGATAATACAAATTAATTAATGGGAGCAATTTTCAACACAATTATTTCTTTAAGCTCACTTTCATAATCACATACCGGCAATTTTTTGAATTGCACTTACTTCTTATAAAGACATCATGCCATTTAGATTGTAATTGAGGTTTTTTTTTAGATGAGATTTGAATAGCATTAGACAGAAAAAAGAAGCATAATATTAACCTAGCGATATGAAAATCAAATTAACTATTATTATGCCATGCATTAAATTTATTCCCACAGATAGAAAATAGATAATTTAGGATGGTTACTTGCCAAAGAGTTCTAAAATTTAACAACAAAAATCGAAAAGGATTGCAGTAAGCTCTTTAAACATATTCCCATTTGCTACATCAAAAAATAATATCTTCACTCGTAAATTACAAGAAAAGAAGCAAGAGAATGAAATTTTATAATTTTATATTTCGAAAAATTAATAAATTTGTAACTGAAGCACTATGAAACGAAGATTTTTTTGTTGTAATTAATTGAAGCAATGGAAAGAAATGAAGAAATACAAAACTGAAATGAGGAAAAGAAGACCTCAAATTTCTGATTATGAATTAAACCCGAAATTATTAATACAAACTGAGATGTGCATTTTAAAAAGAAAAGTTTTTAGAAAATACTCGAAGAACATAAAGATATGGTGAATACACGATTTGACGACATTCTATCAGCAATATCGTCAGCTGTTCTAAGCATAAGATAAGCTTCGGGAGCGTCTACGTATTTTACCAAATTGTTGAAAATAACGTTCACCGAGTATATTTGCTTCTGTCCATTGCCTAAACCTGAAATTATACTTCCAAATGATGGCTTTTCTTAGAAAAACTTCGAAAATATCAAGAAAAAGTCTAGATTTTGTTGCTGTTTTTGCCATATAAATGAAAGTATTTACCTTGTTAAATGCCTGAATAGACGGAATTTGGTAGGTCGAGCCCAAACATTACCAACTAAAATCTTCAAGCATAATAGGTCCATCTGTTCCACATGATATAACAAATCTACTGATACCGCATAACTAAGCAATCTAGACAGATGTTGCAGCTGGTTTGCCTAAAACTTCAGTTTATTAGCGGAAGCATAATTTAATTTATTCAGACTGAATCAGTAAATATTCAAAATGATATAAGTTTCGATTCAGTAATTCTCTGAAAAATGATAACAGGAGATTGACGGATCTCCTATTATCTCCATCCGTCAATTAATTAATAATTTTTGCAAGAACTTTTTTATCTAATATTTATTTCTTAAAAACCAAAGAATACTTCTCGTATTGTCATCAAATCTTGCAATTTTGAATAATTATTAAAGAAAAAGTTGCCTTTGATATAATGGATAATTTCTTCAGATTCGGGAAAAAAGGTGCATCCGGCAAATATATCCGATGAAGCGGTGTAAGTTTTAATTGCCGATTACGTGTTCCACCACAGGAACAGTTCACTTTTCGCGAAAGGCTAACCATTTCGATCAACATATGTATTTGTTCTTTATTAATCTAAAATAAAAATTTTAACAAATATTTTGAAAATTCCAAAATGTCAGATACGATAAAACAACTCAAATAAAATAATTTTACAAATATTTCAAGTATTTATGAGCAAATTCTTCATTATCAAATATTCAACTTATTAAAATAGAACCTGTGCGACAAGTAGCTCAATGATTGGACTATCGATGAATAACTGTTCAACTTTACGTCTCAAAGTAAATAGCAAGTGAAGCAAAGCAGTGACGTTGCTGGCTTTTAAATCAGAATCAATTGCTATACCAAGATGATTTGGCTCCAATTCCATAATCATTAATGCCAAGGATGGATGCCAATCATATTCTGCTAAAAATATGTGCGCCATGTATTACTGTTTCCTTGCTCTTTTTTTAAGTAGTAGTGAATTTTAGTAAAATGTTTTTAAAGCAAACAGGTAATACTAAATTTTAAATAAATTTTAAAGTTTATTACCTTTTTAATAATAAATTTCATATTTAAAACTTTATTATCTTTTTAAGCAACAAATTTTATTTTATAAATAATAATGAAATTTTGTTCCAAAGAAAAATTTTTAAAGAATTAATTTTCGTTATAACACTTCAACAAATGTTATGCTGAGAATTATAATACATAAATTACAGATAATGAAAAACCTACTTTCAGCGCCAGGTTTATATCGTAATTGTTGTAAACCATTATATACTTTAATATCAATCATTGTATACATATCAAGCCGCTTTTGAGCTGCTCTTTGAAAGCCTTTCGATATTTGTTGCCATTTGATTATATCGAATAAAGATGACTAAATCAAAAATTTCCCATTCATCACAAACATTCAATTCGTTTCCATCAAATTTTATAAACAAATGATTCATGGAAAAACGATAAATGATTGGATGAGAATCAAGTGATGTTTAAGAAATTGAATAAATTAAAATGTTCCCTGAAATTAATTTCGTTTGTTATTTCAAGAAATACTTATTGGTAAAAAAAAAAAAAAAAAAAAAAAAAAAAAAAAAAAACAAACATTAAGCATAAAAAAAGTGAATAACTTACTCGGTTGACAATCAATTCGATAATTTGATCAGGAAAAGCTGAGGTACCAGGATGATTTGAACAGCACCGTTGCACACTAGCAACTACATGAAGAGGTAAGGTTAGTGCCATTAATATGATTTGAAACAGCGAGCTAATCAATAAATTGCTCCTTTAAATATTGCAAATTATTATGCATTAATTGAGGTAAAAGTGAAAGCAAAAAAAAAAGACAGAAAGAAAAAAGGAAAGGAAATGATGAACGAGCTGGGAAAGATATCAAATTACGAAGGAAAAAAAGCGAAAAGTACTTCATGATGTGAAGCACTTTACACATAAGATATTTCATCACTTCATATTCTGTGAGCAAATAATTCGCAGAAAAAATATTTTCGCTCTTTTTTTCAATTAACAACAACAACGACAACAGTTACGTCAAATTTTAACTTTATTGCCATATTGATCATTCAAGAAGTTCTTTTGAATTGTTTGGCAGAAAAATGAACGATCCACCATGTACTTATTCTTGGCAGCAAAAGATTTCGCTTAGGCAATGACGGAATTGAGTACATGCAAAAAGTTTATTGATATGTCATCTTATTTACAGCAATATCTACTTTCCTACTGTTTACCCATCTCAATAATGTCAACAGTTGGTGTTTGACCAGGAAAGACTTCAAATCATTCGATATTTTCTTTTTTTCACACTTTTAATAAATACACTTTTTCCTATTCTATTATTTTTTAAATACTGGTCGCATGAAAAAAAAAAAAAAAGAAAAAAACATTTAAAAAAAACGACTTCTTTCTATTTACCTTTTAAAATTACAAATAAAACAATCATAAGGACAAAGTTTTTTTTTGATAACGAAATTTTTCAAATCATTCGATTTTTTTTTTATTCTGCATTTTTGACAATTATATTTCCTTTTTACCTCTTTTTTGTCTTTCTACTATTTTAAAAATATTGATTACTTTTCGTTACTCCTACTTCTTAAATTACGAGTGAAACAATGACAAGAAAGCTGTCACCTTAAAAAAAAAAAAAGAAAAAAAAAGTGAAATTTTGAGTAAATAAAATCATTGAAGAGTATTTATTTCACTTACTTACTTCATTTCTCCATCATCATTTTCTGGCTTTTCCTTTCTTATTTTTCCCAATTTTTTTTTTTTTTTTTTTGAAAAATATATTTCCTTCCTCTTTTTTTTGCTCCTCTACCACTTTTTAAAGTATTGATCATTTCTGAAAAAAAAAAAGAAAAAAATGACTTCTTTCTGCTTATAGTTTCACCTTCTTGTAAATTTTTCAAAAATTTACAAATTTCAATAGTTAACTTAATTTATACAAAACAAAAGTTTCCATCACTTACTAATTGAATTTTTTTTTCAGGACTTATTATATAAAATGAAAACTCCCCTCTATCAAAAATAAGAAAACTAATAAATGAGCATCGAATACATTAAAATATAAAGCTAGCATTGGAAATTTAAAAAACAGTTGACACTACCGGAGACAAAGAACAAAAAATGAATTTAGTCATTTCAAATGCTTCACAATTCAATCCTTAGTTCATTCTCTGATACAGTAGAATGCTATTTCCATACCTCATCTCCCACAAATTTTCAGTTTTTCCTTTCAATCAACGCCAAAATTCTGTTCAATCATTTCAAGTAATACATTGCACCTGCTGGGTACAAGAGGTTGGTAGGAAAGGTAAAAGTATATGGACTTACTGTAGGACAGAAAAGATGTTGAGAGTTACCTTTGATATCTCTATTCAATAATATCAAATGCTCGTTCTGTGAACAATAATAAATCATTTCATCATATATGCGTTAAGATTTAAAGTTTAGAGAATATTAAAATGAATTTGATTAGGAGAGGGACAGAGAAAAAGGGCGAGAGGAGGATGAGAATATAAACAATACAAAGCATGAATTTGAAATTTACGGTTTTTAAAACTATTAGATGTTAAAATAAGGCACTGTAAATATTAGCAAAAGGACCAGTCTGTTATCGATGAATGATAGCCAAGGCATTGCTTCATTGAATTCTCGACGTGTGTGTGTGTGTGTGTGTGTGTGTCAAAGGCTCACTGTAGGCCTGGGAAAAAGAGGGGACGAGAGGGCACACTAATTTAACAAAATATTTGAATCAAAATATGCTTCAATGAGAAAGAAAGTGAAAAAAAAAGAGATATCTGACTCGAATCTAAAAGTGAAATGAAATAATGTCTAAAACGTTCGAATTGTTTACGGCATTGTTGTCTGTCCATACGTCCATTCGTCCGTCTTCCACAAGTCCATTCCTCCGTCCATCCATCCGCCCACGTCCGTTTGTCCGTTCCTCCATCCGTCCATCCGTACGTCCGTCCATCCATAAGTCCGTCCGTCCGTCCACACGCCTGTGCACCCATACGTTCGTCCGTCCACCCGCACGTCCGCCAAATGAAGACGTCGTCGACAGCCACCTCTACGACTGAACAAATGACACACTGCTAGGCAATATGCGAGCTGTCAAATTTGCACACAAATCAACAGACACGATGATATATAAACAGAGACAGGCGCAGACAGACATACACATACACATGGGCATACATACAGACAGATGAACATTTCAAATGAGCATTCAATTAGTTAAATTTGAATTTGCTAAGGAATAGATGAATTCGTCAGATATAGAACCAGCATAGAGCAGAGAGGAATAAGTGGAGCAGAGAGAACTGGTGAGAGTGACCACGAAATAGCCTTTTCGGGGAGAGAGAGGAAGGTCAACTATTTCCATCAATAATTTATTGAATTGAAGAGCTAGCAATATTAGCTAATTATATGAGAATATTGATTAGGAAAGTACTTTATTGCTGAAGATTAGACGACAAAGGGAGGGGCGAGTAGATTAAGAACAGGATTCTGAAGGATTCTGAAGAATTGACGAAGAATTCTGAAGTTTTACATTTTGAATAGGCTAACTTGGCAAGAGAATTTGCCAGAAGATATCAACAGATACATGCGTACGGATTCGTTTCCACGATTAGTCGCATGAGTCATGATAATTTCATAACATGTCATGATTGCTATTATTATTATCATTAATTATTAGTATTAGTTCTATTATTATTACTGATTATTATTATCATTTTTTATCATTTTACAATCATGCTAAGAGCAGTGGCAACAGTGATAAAATAAGTACCATTTGGATTATTATTATTATTATTATTATTATTATTATTATTATTATTATTATTATTATTATTATTATTATTATTATATTAATTATTATTAATCAAAAACAGTCATTATTGTTATTATCATTATTATCGCCAATATAAGTAATTTTAACATTATTTATTCGTCGGTTTCTTTGTTACTACTACTCTTATTGCTTATTAATTCTTGTCATTAATGTCAGCATTTAGTATAATTCTAAAGAAATTAGCTGGTTGGAACGTTTTATGAAAGGAGTAGGAAATTATCTACACATTTCATTTTCCATAAGGATAAAATGAATTCCATAGAAGGTTTTCTTAGTTATCAAAAATATTCGAATCAAATGGATAATCAAAGTTTTCAAAAACTTCTTTGATAAGTTAATAACATGAAATTATTTTTCATTTTTACCACTGCATGTTTAATCATCAATTATATCTTTTACCTATCAGATTTTTTCAATTAATTTTTAATTAAAGCATTCCTCTCTTTCTTTCCGTCTTTCTTCTTTCCATTTCAATTTTATCCGAATTAAAATAAGCCTATCTATCAATATTTCAAAGTGACAGGTGATAGATGTATCGCCAAATTTTAATAATACTGTAGAAATATTGTGGAAAAGAAAGAATAACCTTTTGATTTTCTTTTATTAGGTATTTAGCAATGCATATAAAAATAATGAATGATTTCTGTCATTACTGTTACCACTTTTCTACTAATTATCTCATCTATAACTTAGAATGAATGGAATGAGTGTAATAGTATCAGCTCATTTTTGAATTATCCGCATTTAGTTTACAATCGTTCGACAACAAGAAAGCACAAAGCATTTTTCATTGAATGACTCAAAAAGCTGCCGACAATTCGACAAATATCAGAGCCAGTCGCGAAGTTCTACTCGGTACTTTTTGACTATTTTTGAATTTCGTTAAATTTTTACAAAATTCTGTGCAAAAAGAAATGAGAAGACAAGTAGATGAAGATATTTCGAGTATTATTATCATTTGATATTTGACAATTAAGCAAAATGAAAGTATCATTTGTTATTTGCTGAAGTTTATTTACTTGAAATTCTTCTATTACAAGTGTTCGCTTGATGAAAAGCATCTTTGTAGACCAAAATATAATTATTTCTTGAAGTTTGCATTAATGATTGGATTATTTCAAATTACTTTAACTTATCATTAATGCTATCATTTTTTGTTTTCCGGCCAGTATAATACTAAAGTAAGGGCCAATCGGAAACATGAAGTATCTTCAATAGAAAGAAGTATGCCACCTGTTTTCTTCAAGTTTTATTGAAGAATAAACACATCAGCTGTTGTTTTTCCGGATGATAAAAAGACAAATGTGTCACTCACGATTTGTTGAAATATATATTCTTCTTTCCGCCATATGCTTTTAACTTTCCAAAAATTAATCATTAACGAGAATTTATAGATCAAAAGCTGCTACTCAGTTTTTCATGCATAAAGTAATGAATAATTCGAGCGAATCAAAATTAACGAATATGTTTGCTGCAAAATTAATTGCTTGAAGAATGAAATACATGACATATTTGCTAGAAAACATATGCATGAATGACATAAAACTATTTGTTATAATGAAGATAGGTCTTCATCGTTTATGTATATAATATAGAAAACAATCATAAAAAAATTTATTTTTGTCTTTTATAATTTAATTCTTACCTTTTATCAATTAAATCCTTGCATTTTACAATCTAACCCTCACATTTTAATCCTTACTTTTTATGCAGACAATCAGAAATTTGAAACTTTACGTTAATTATTATTGTTTCAATGTTATTAGACAAACAGGACAGAGATATATTTTAATATTTATACATTTTCACTTTTTTTTAAAGTGAGAATGCTGTAAATGTTAAAATATATTAGATGAGAGAATGCTTGATGGAGGAGAAGAGTGTGATGAACGAGAAATTGTCACCCAGCATCAAAATTAGATCAACTGGATCACATACTTTTATTAATTAATGATCACAGAATTCAAAGCAACATAATACTGGTTCATTTATTTATAGATAATTTATTCGTTCATATATATATATATATATATATATATATATATATATATATATATATATATATATATATATAGTTATATATATTATATATTTACTTCTTTTATAAATATATTTTTTTTTTTTTTTTTTTTTTTTTCGGCTATTTTTTGTTGACCTTTGATTGATTAAAAGATGGATTGAAGATTTTCTTTTCATCCACACTTTTTCGAATGAAAAAGAAAAAGCAAACCAATAGGAAATAATTATAATGCCTTCAAAAATTTAAAAAAAAAAGAGAAAGAAAATTTGATAATATTATTGCTTGAAAGAAGAAAGACGAAGAGAAAGGGTGAAAAATTTTTTTTTCCTTTTTGGAGTATTGAATAAAATTCCAGTAGTAAATTGAACAACAACTTGAATTATCTATTTAAAGAAACTTTAATTAAGAAAGTTAATTTTGAAAGTTGGAAAATGAGATAAGTTACAAAGGATATGTCATGTTAGACAGAAATAGTTTACAATAGTAATGAATATCATAAGAAATCAATCGGTAAGATTATTTGATTGATCTGTATGCAATTTTCAGTCAATAAAAATAATACTTGAAATGGTGATACTGATAATGATTATGAATATTAATGATAGTATACAGTAGTAATAATGACTGTAATGATAATAATTTAGAATATTACTTAATAATAATTATAATAGGAATGAATATTTTTATAAATTATTTGTAATAGCTTTCTTTTTTTATAAACAAATTTTTTTTCGAAAAATCATGGTAATTATTATTAAATTATCGTAATTAGTGAATTTTATAATTAATTGCGAATTAACATTATGTTATAATATCATGACATCATTAAGTCATAAGACATCACATAGTCGTAAAACTTTATCATCATGTTTTGTTAGTAGTTAGACAGCTGTTTCGCCTCACCAAATTCATTTCTGAAAAATTTGTAAACAACAGGACGATGTTTCCAGATACTTCTTATCCTCTCGATCTTTGATCTGAATAAAAAATCATTTCTTCAAAGATAAATTTTCCCTAAGAAATTCGTATTTTTTTTAAGAAATCTGGATTTGTGCTATTGAAAAAAATTCTTTTTTAAAATTGGATTTTCTAAGTTCCATTGTTCAGTTAATATTATTAAGTTATACAATATTATAGAAGTATGATATTGATTTCCGAAGATGACTTTAATACCTTGTAAGCTAAATTTAAGCACCTTATCAATGCTATAAATATCTCATACGATATTGCCAGTATCATTGACGTTCCAGACATAGATCAATTTTGGAAGTTAGAATTAATCGGCATTCCAGGAGCGATTCTTCCCAATCCTATAACGCCCAGAAAATTTTTCCCACGGGAAGTTCAAATTACTTATATTGTCTTCACCCTTTCACGGATTTCGCTTTTACATTGTATTACTTTCCTCAGATGTGCGTAGGATTTTATATATATGATAGTTCTTTTAGATGTGTAATAAAAGTATACATATTAGTTCTCTTACTCTTTCGTTTTAATAACAATCCAACAATTGCAGTGAACAGAAATGAAGGATTTCATTCAAACTCATCAATGATGTGAATGAAGTAAAAGATAGTTGTTATTAGATTGACTTTCATTTTGAAAAATACGGTATCATTTGAAATGTTTGGATATAGTAGGAACATTACTCTCAACATCACTGTAATGATTCATTTATTAGACAAAATTTTAACATTTAATAAGAAAAGATGAATTGTTGATTTGTGAAATTCACTCTTTTAAAGAATTTTGAAAAACTCCACTGACCGTACAGCAAAAGATTTTTTTAGTGTTACTTAAAAGACAAAAATTAAACCGTTAAGGTGACTTTTGTGAGAGTAATTATTAAAATTAAATTTTAAATTATTCGCTCGTTTAAGATAAATCCATCTCTCATTTAGCATAAACTATTCAATACATAGCCGTCAATATTTTAGTGTCAGTTACAAATGAACAGGATACATATAACTGCTAAGGTCTGTCTGATATTGTCTTTTTTTGAAATGTGATTGTGTTCACTGAAAGAAGTATCATCAAATCACAAAATGTAGAAGAGTTTATTAGACCATTATTTCATATTTCATGCCGTAGCTTTTTAGTTTTTCAAAAAATTGAAAAAAAATTTGAAAAGTTGAGTGGAACTAAAATGACTAATCATTTAACAATGATAAAGTGTAGTATAAACGAAACCACAAAATATTTATCAGAATGTAACAGGAAATGGAGCAGTGGCTTATGGATCAAATTGTAAAAAGAATGAAAGATTTCTAAAAGCACTAATTAATCTTCCCTTAAAAAAACGATAATTTTTAAATTCTACTGAAGAGTATTTTAATGATTTCACGCAGAACATCATTGAGAAAACTCGGTAATGATCGTTTCTTGATCTTCTGTAAAAAACTTGTGATGCATGGTATCAAAACAGTCTGTTCAATTCAAGCATATCGAGTTGTGCCGGAAAACCAACTGTATTGAAAGAGCTTTATCAAATTCATTTTTATCTGGTTTATCAATCCGAACGTTTTTTTTTATTGGAAATCTATGAAAAATTTGCATGAATTTCAATATTTAAGAACAATATATTAAAAATTCTAGAACACAAAAAAAAAAAAAAAATTCATTTGTTCTTCGGAAATTCTCAAAATCATACAGAAAAGAGGATTTAATAACAAAAAATAAGAATAACAAAAAGCAAATATTTTGAGCAAGATCAAACAACTGAACCGGTGAATGAGATAAAGTATAAAAAAAGGAATATTGAAGTAACCATAGTAACAGCATGTAAATATAAAAATTGTTCTAATATTTTTTTCCATTCTGATTAAATTACATGCAGCCAGTAATACTCCGTAAATACGCCACTACTTCTTGAGTTTTAAATTACAATACTTTTCATTACAAACGAGAAATTAAAAAGAATAGCAAATAAAGAAAGATATAAAATTAAAAGTAAATAATTATGAGTACTTTCAATAAATGAAAAGTTCACTTTAAAAAATGACTCCCATTTTTCGCGATACTTTTCATTGGAATAAATGTCCTTTTGAATCAAATCTTTTTCAAAATTTCCTATGTAAAATTATTTCCTCATTCTGACACAAAGAACAGTAGCAATTGCAACTCTTTTTTACTACTCATTGCTCGATACGTACATACATACAAACGTAAAACGGGAATTTTGAATTTCATTGTTAAGTCTGAACTAAAATTTGAAGTAAGTGTATCTTGAAATGAAAGATCAGAATAAAAAAATTATATTATAATGCCAGAGTACCCTTTTGCATATGCACCTCAAGCACTTTCCATGCCACCGCTGGGTTATATTCTTCCATATCACGACACATTACCCATACGTGATGAACACGAATTGGACTGTTCTGAAAATCCCATTAATTTTCAAAGCTAATTGAAACTTTAAGTGAAAGCTGAATCAATTAGTCAGAATCAACTATATATTATTATTATAAAAATATAAGGTTGTTTCAAAACTCTCTTGCACGATACTAGAAATACTTGAAGCATCAACAATTTCAAAATCATACAATTCAGGCAGCAATTTTTCCAGATTATTCAATCATACGAAAACTTTTCTTGATTTTTTAGAAATCCCGATCTTCAATGAACCAAATGCGAATTAATTTTATTTCATCTTCAAAGGATAATCAAAATGAGGAACCTACCGGATCACCTTCGACAACTTTGCCTTCCATATTTCTGACAACATTTATCATATAAACTTGAAATGTGATTATTATTACTGGTCCGTGTTCCATCATTTTACCAGTAACCATCTAAAATATTTTCAGTAATATATTCAATAGTTAAAAAATTACAATTCTAATTAAAAAGCATCATTATAAGGAATCTTGCATAAGATATTTCAAATGTGAATTAAAAATTTTTTTCATCTATCGTATATCATTTAAATAAATTATAAATAAAATTTCACTAAGACTTTTTTAAATTCATAAGCTTTGCCATAAAAGTATTTTCAGAATTTTTTATAAATTATACAAACTGCTGAAATACAAGACAGCTGCATTCTTTATTCTTTCAAGCTTAAAATTCGAGAACACATAACCGCATTCAACATGCAGTCATGTAGCAGTAAAAAAGGCATTGTTTGAAATAAGTGAGCAGTGAAAATATGATGATATGAACCTCAACTCTATCGATATCAATGACGCGACTATCTGCTGTACTGAAGTTGACCTTTTTGTATTCATTGACAATTGCTGACAAAATATTATAAGCCTGGAAACTAGTATTTCATAAAAATTTTATCCATATGCTATAGAATTTAAAAAGCTGCGAAACTTCAAAAGTATTCGAAAAGGAAGATTGAAAAGATCCAGAAAAACAAACTCTTTCGTAACACCAATCTTTGAGAATTTTCAAATCTCCACGAATAAATGCTTCCAGAACATTCGGGATTATTTCTCTTTCGCAAAAACGTAACCATTCATTTTTATCGAAATTCGGATCAACTTTTTGAATTTCAGAAAGTACTTCTGATATTTCACTGTGCCCTCCTGAATTTGAAATTGTTTGAAATGTTTTGTACAGATAATACGACTGCTTTCTTCAACTTTTCGTAGTTGTAAGAATTAAAAGTTCTTTAAAACACATGCAAAATCATCTCGCAGTTCGATGCTATTCAAGCTAAACAAATATTTGATTCAAATGAAATTTTTCACATTACGTATTATCAAAACACTTTGGAAATCTTATGTGCAAGATTATTTCCATGATGCAACATTGCTATCATTAACAGAAATATGCATTCTACCAACATCAGATGCCTCATTAAACAATTTTAATTTAAATAAACTTCCAAATAAAAGAACATACCAAGTAGTGAGGAAATTTTGTCAGTGAAACCACGCACCATTCTTAATGCCAAATTATCGCTTTCATCCAAACGCATTTTCCAGTCCAAAATTTCTAAAATCAAGTAATTATGTCACAAATCAGTTCAAAATTGTATCATTCATTTGAAAGAAAAAATAATAGTGATATTGCTCAATCTAATTTTAATAAAAATGTTGTTGATCTCATTAAGTTTCCTCACATGCAAAACTAAAAAATAAATTTTTTAACAGTTTCAAAATTAGCAATTTAAAACTAAATTGTAACAATTTAAAATTTATTAAAAGTGCAAATTAAACATACTGTTATAATAAACATTATTTTCTGAGAAAGTTTTCCATCCGGCATACCATTTGGATTCTTTATGAAGCTCTACACCAGTTGCATTTCTATAGAAATTTATTTATAATTGTAAAAAAAAAAATATAAAAGCATGAAAAATTTTGCTTCATTCGACATGAGATCTTCCTCAATAATAAAGAAAATTCAAGAAACTGTGATTATTGTTATCTGCATTCCGCTATTCAGTTTATTCTGAAGGGCATTGCATCCATTTGGGAAATTTTTTTTCATATGGGAAAAATCAGCACTTTTAAGATTATCCTAAACATAAATCACGACCAAGCACTATGAAAAATGATAATCGAAATTAGTAATGTCTTTAAGTGATGAAAGTGATACTTACGGATTAGCTTCTACAATCCGATCAGTGCTAGTGGAAAAAGCTGCAGAGCGCATTTTTAACTGATCTGAAATATTTTTCAAAAATTGAAATAGCACAAATATTTTTCAAAAATTAAATGGTATATTCGATGAATTCTTCAGATTCATAGAAACAATTTCTTAAAGAAATTACAAAATAGAAAGCATAATTGTTATCAAACGAGAAGGAATATAACCTGGTCGAGTATACATTCGTACATCGACAATACTATCAACTTCGTTCTTGATCATTTTTACTGACTGTAAATTTTTGAAATCAAATTCTTTTTGTGACAAAGATCAGAAGAATATTCTATAGTGACGTGTCAGAGAGTACTAGTATTGATGCCTCAAAAAAAGCTCATGATTCAATCACCAATCATTCTAACTCAAAAGGTGAAAAATCTTTCACAGATTCAAACCACTTGATCTTCATCGGTCAACAAATCAAAATATCTGTTCCACTTCTTTGAAACTTCTAACATATACGTCTCATTGTGTCTACATACTTTCCAATGTTGTCAATTTTAGAAGAAATCAAATGCTCGTATTGAATCATGTAAATTAAAATTATAAGAAATGAGTTTTGTATAAATATTTCATGGACTTACCGAACTAACACCCTGATACAACTGGTTATCCCCAACTTGTTCTGCCGCTTTCTCGATCATTTCTGCAGCAATCTTCGCCTGTTTCAGTACTTCTTCCGCAGCCAGAGAAAGCTTTTTCCCCGTTTCTGTTTTTTGCACTTCCACTATCATCTATAGATAACAGCAATTAGAATTTTAAGATATACTTTTCTTGTCAAACGATCTTATTTTGATTACATCCGATAGGAAAAAAATGTCCACTTTCAATATAAATGCCTCTGTGTTATATGCATATATATTTGCTTACTTACCAAAAGCCAAAAAATTCATTATCATAAGACTTTGCTTAATGAAAAGTTGGAAAAATTTTTAAAAACTCAACTTACATTTGATATATGATCATGGAATTCGCTGATCTTATTTTGAATAATTTGCGAACTTTTCAAAGTTTCTTTTTCGATTAATTCCTAAAATATTCAATGAATGCTATCATTAATCCATCATTTAAATGGCAAATAAATAGATTATAAATTCGTCACGAATAATGAAGTATTTTCTAAAAAGATATCGCCAAAAAAACAAATTTATGAAGAAAATAGAACTCACGAATTTCCTTCTGGCTTCTTTTAGAGCTTCGCTATCATTTAAGCTTCTCAGTCTTTCATCTAATTGTCGCCTATTATCCTAGAAAAAAAAAAGGATGGCAACCATGAGAAACATAATCAATACATCAATAACTGACCAACAAATTAACAAGAACAAATTAAACCGACATATATGACAGTTCAATAAATATTCTGTCACAAATGGCCAGTTGATTAATTGAGCTAAAATATCGTACTTGTCATTACTGTGATGTGAAAAAAGTCTTTTTAATTTCATTATAAAATATAAATCGGAGATTTAAAATTTTTTTATTTCACTCCATATCATGTAATGATTAACACTATAGTGACAAAATGAGGATAATGCATTATTTTATGTAAAGTTATTAAACTGATATTTTTTTATCAACTTTTTATTTTTATCTGCTTTTATCATCGTGAATTTTAATAATCTCGAAGAATAAAAGATGAAAAAAGAAAAAAATTCACCTGCAATTCTTTATTTTTTTCAAATTCTTCCCGTATGTTATCCAATAAATTTTTCAAGAAATTTCTAGGTCTTGAATGATGCTGCCCTTGTTGTGAAAAATATCGAACTGACTGAAATGATTGCTTACACTTAAAAAAAAAAAAAAAAAAAAGATATACACTATTTTTTCCGTTTGATAAGACAATGAAATGAAACACAGAAAAATATAATTCAATATCAGAAGAAAAAATTAATTCCCATAGTTTTTGACTACATTTTTAAGCTATCAAAGTTGTGTGCTTATCAACAGACAAATTGCATTTGCAACAAATTTTGGGACTTATAGTTTAATTAATATCAAGGTATCCTATTTGGGAAAGGATTAAGGTCACGATTAAAGTCATTACAAAAATATTCATCTAAGCCGAAACAAATTAAATTTCAAAAAGAAATTAAAATATGGAATTCTAAGAATTGAAAAAAAAAAAGACCTTAAATACTGTATAAGTAGTTGGTAACGTTTGGATAGGAGCAATAACATTGTCCGTAGTAAATATAAGCATATTCCTTTGTCGTTCCAAATTCCACAATACTCGACAAGGTCGCATTAGACGTTTCATTATTCCCAAAAAATATTTAAATTAAAAATCTATCTCAATTACCAATTTTAAGCCTTCTTAAACAGTATGTGTCGGAAAAATCCAAAAATTAATATAAACAAGAGGGTTTAAGAAGTTTAAGAAGCGCTTAGTTTCAAATGGACCAACAAGTCGGTAAACATGTTTTGCTCTAAAACATTAAACAAACGGACAAACATGTTTCCCACTAAAAAGGTAATCAGATTCATCACCAAAAAGGGGAACATATTTCATAGCAAAGGATAAATATGTTTCCCGTTGAAATGATGGACATGATTGCCGCCAAAATGCCCGGATTAATAGGGAAACAGGGAGAGGTCGACCAACCAAGAGACGAAACACTGGATATCAAGAGAAGAGGAGGAACGTCGAAAAGGTTGAAGTGGTTCGGATTTTGGAGCAGAAGCATCTTATTCCATAAGTTGGTCAACGAGCCCAGTATTCTCTACAACAGTATTCCATAAGACCATACCAACAGTCGACTTGAATCAACACGACAATCAACAATCAAGTAACAATCTCACTTCTACGAGCAACAAAGTTAGAATACTGAGTGATAATTTATTTGGATATTCTCGTATGTTCGTGACTGTTCCTCCTTTAATAAATACCTTTTTCTAACAGGTTTTTTTTCACGACAAATTGGTGAACTTTTCAAAATCTAATTGAATTAAGTGTAGAGACATTGAAATTCAAAATATTTTCCAAAATTTAAGAATATTTTCCGGGACTGAATTGAAATATACCGATTAGTCCAACTGAACTATCCTATATATCGCAAATCAAATTTTCTGAGAAAAAACTGATCAAATTCAAAACTTTGACACAAAATTAACGATTCCTAAAAAAATAAAAAAACTTAACAATCCTTTCCGGACTTTAACTCTCCGAAACCCCATTACTCTACAATAATTATGACATTAAGAAAATTTGATAATATTGAATTAAAACTAGAATTATATTCTCAATTTTTACCCACATATCCTCATTTATCCCCATCCTCTGGTTGTCTCCTATTATTCTGAATTATTTTCCCCGAAATTTGTCACCAGTAATCTTATGCATACAATCTATCATCATAACTCCGGAAGATTGGCAGAATGACGAAGGTTTGGACACAAATAGCGAAAGGATCGAAGGTCTCAATACGAATTGCGAACACAACAGCAACTGAATCGCATTTCCCTTACGTAGCAACTTGTTTTGAGTTCCTTTTTTTTTAAGTCATGCGAAACACATGTCAATATTGTCATAAGAATTCTCACATATGAATTCTTGATCTAAATTTTTAAAGTGTGGAAAATACTGATTTCTTCATGAATTTTCTATTGTCAGCCGAGAAACTCTTGAACAATTGGTCGTCTAATTTCTTGCTTCTTATTTTTCATCTTGTAAGCCGTCTTACTTTTTGGAATATTTTCTTGACTGGTGTCATACTTAATAGATATATTTCCTGACACATTTTCAGACTCTCTAGAATCATTTCTCACACACTGCTATGAACTAATATTGAGCTTCTGCAGTGGAACAAATAAATGAAAATAGGATTTTTATTGCGAAAAAACTGATTTTACATAAAATGGCACTGCAAATATGTCCAGAACTACTTATCGAAGCCGATACTAAAAAGAAAATCAAAGGTAATACAGCGATTTATATCAAGAAATCGAAAGAAACCGGTAGTGAAGTGAAAAATATAACGAATCTATATTTTAAGAGAAATTATTAGTCGGAAAAATCCCAAAATTTCCTCATTTCTTTTCTTTTTTCTGCAATAAATGCAAAAATTTCTTTAAAAATTTCACTTTGAGATATTCAAAGCGGCCGTGAGTGTAATAAATCAACAAAAAACATAATAAAAAGATTATCGAATGATATGCGACAGCGCAAAAGAAATAGCCATTAACTGTGCATTGAATTTTTTCTGAAATGAATAGCCTTTATTTTATGATTGAAAATTAGCAAGCATAAGTCAAAGAAGTGAATTCCTTTCATTTTTATTTTTTAAATGAGAAAAACGATGATGGAAGTTAGCCATGCTAAACAGTTAGAACAAACAACTATGCAGAGTTATTGTTTGGAAAATGATTTTTAAAAAAAATCCCCAAACAAGGAATTTCAATAAATTTCAATATTAGAATCAGTACGCATGCTAACAAGCATATGTTATTAGGTAAGATTTTTTTTCTTTAGTGAGCTGTCTCGACTTGTTTTCTTATTTAATTAATAAAGTTTCTATTTCATTTATTTGGGTTCTAAAATAACCAAATTTATCAAAAATAAACAAACATATCGACATATTTCAAAACGACTGTATCTTCTCTTCATCGGAGGAAAGTGAATTTAAAAGAAAATTATCAATTCTTTGTCTTTTCTTGGCACGAAACATATCTTCAGCCAGATTCTCAACAAAATGAAAAAAAAAAAAAAAAAAAAAAAACTTCAATCACCCTAAAACAATTTCGTATGATCGTCGCTCTAAGCCTTTAGTTATACCATAGTTCTTCACTATTACAATCGGTTCAGGTTCAACAATACCTCTTCGGTCAATCAAACTAAAAAAAATTACCATTCTCTACTGTAAGAATATTTTCGCAAACCAAGCATAATCTATATCATACGATCATTACAAGAACAAATGTTAGTGGGCCATTTTTGCAATTTAAAAAACAAGTGAAATTTTTGACTTTTAATAAAATTGACTTTTTTTGTTCCCTTTTTAGTTTGAGTATTTCTGACCTCTCAGAAATTTTCGAACTAAAACTGAAACAGAAAAGTTAATACGACAATTAGCTTTCAAAAATTCTTAACAAAGTTAAAATTCATTTATCCCTTGCAAAGGGAAGGACCTTTTAGATATGTCACTTGCATGATCTCAGTTTTCTTCCATCGCTTCTGTATTATTAATTTGAATGATGGCTGGCATATATATGAAGAGATTTCATTCTACCACAAGCAGTTAGTTTAATTGTGATAACAAGATTAAGTAAAGATAATTACAAACCTTGGAGGTTCTGGAGCACACAGTGTTCGAAAACAATTGGAAAATATAGAACCAGTAGTATACGGATTATGTACATGTGGTAACCGTTTGGAATTAAATGTTCCTTTGATATCTTCGTTTGTTGTCTGATTCGTTAATAGCAGATATGTATGAAAACCGGAAAGACCAAATATTGACCAAATGGAGAAAAAACATATTGAAGCAATTATAAGCGATGTAGGGCTTTGTCTTACTGCACCCAAAAACGCATTTTCCCGTTGTGACACTGCAATAATGAAAGATGCAATTTTGCGGACTGTTAACTGTAAAAAAATAAATTAATTAATTAATTAATTAAAGTTACACTGGAAAAAATCGGCAGAATTTACATAAAACTTCCAAGAAATCAGTAAACAACTTTGATTACGACATCTGCCACCCGATGTCAAATACCTGTATTTAGAAATCTACAACTTTCTCCCACAAAATCTGACCTGAATATCAAGAAGTTTAAAATATAATAATACAATATTTTGGCACACTTTAGTCCAATCTAAAAAAATGGTGAAGTAGACAAGAAATTGAACAACCCGACTCATGATCAATGCATGTAGTAAAGAAGAAAAAAGATCTTAGTTCCCTCTGATGAATTTTTTTTGATCTTACACAAAAACAGTGTACAATTGAACATAATTTGACATTCAGTTATAAAATTGTTTTCCACTACAAAGTGCAGCTGCTTTAAAAACGATATGCATTATAAGAAAAAAACGCAAAATATATTTGGAGAAAGCATTAGACATATTGAAATTAAAGAACGATTCGAACAACAATTAAATAAAGATATTTCGTCAAAATGTTACTGCAATTTTTATTCCAGAAATTGTAAGATCAGTGAATTATTTTTTAAATGATAATTTATCTTTTCAGAGATGACAAAACTTACAAATGATAAGATGGAAACATATAAATCAAAAACTTACAAATGACCAAATGAAGACAAACACATGCAAATATAAATAGGGTCAGCATGGTAAGCGATACAATAAAAAAATAAAAATGCCGATAATTTCGTTTCCCAATACAATTTCCGACCCACGGACCTGTAAAATGAATTATTTATCCAGCAATGAAAATTCTAAACTCAAAAATCATTATGGTATTTTTAAAACATGTCATGATAATTTTAAAAGTTTTAAGTGAATACTGCTATAATATTTTCTGCTCAGAAATTTAACAATTTTTATCTTCAGTTCTTTCAGTTTACCATCAATACAATATTTATTTTATATTTCCAAAAAAAGTAGTATGAAACTCTAATTTTTTAGTTTTGAAAAGATTCAATGATAAACTAGCAATGATGGTCGAAGTTTAAGATGCAATTGTCGCACACAGAACAATGAGAAGAACGGGGTGGACGAAATAATCGACAAGTGAAGCAATATTTCAATTTAATAAGCTGCCCGTTAATACGTACTGCTTTGGTTCGTGATGGTGTACGAATTGATTCCGATATACAACTGCTTTCTGAAGGATGTTCTGTCAAAGTAGAGTGAAAAATACTTGTGATCGCGGATCAGTGGCAATTCAAAACTAAGACTTCCTTATTATTCGAATAATAAACAACAAAACTTTAGTTAGAAAGAAGTTATCGGAATTTATATATCCTGCGCAATCTAAACTTGAAAACTGAACAGGAAAAACTATAGCACTCTTCAACAATTAAAACAGCATCATTAAAAATTACAGATTTCATTATGCAAATAAAAACTAATACGATGTTTTCCAAATTCACTCACTATGCTAAGGAGTCCAAAAGAACATGGATATTAGCAGACGGTTTAGCAAGAAAGATATTTAAGATATTTGCAATTACAGGTGAGTAATTCGGACAACTCAAGCTGACAAAGAGAATAGAATAAACAAAGTCCGAGTAATTATTATTAATCAAAAGAAGGCTACTATGTTTATAAATTTTGAAGAAAACTACCTGCAACATTTTGTCGATCAAGTTCAATACTTTCCAAATTTGTGGCCTTAGGTAGTATGCCCGGATCAGAAAATGATGTTTTGAATAAATTAATTAGTACAAGGCATAATAATATTCCTGCAACTATTGGAAGAGCTGGTGAGACGTTCCAAAATAGATACGGTGCACTGTAATATCATTATATTAAAATCAATGAAATAAAAACAAACAATGAATCACATCTACTACTAAAATTTCCGAATTGCATCCGATTTGAATTACTATGTTATAATCTTTGTCATATCATAAGTGATACACCAAAAATAACCTAGCAATACATCTCATAATTATTAAAATACGACACAAGTGAAAAATATAGGTCTTCTTTTATTGTTCAAATCTCTTCTTATTAATCTTTTGAAAGTGCAGTTATTCTTTTCTCAGAAAAAAAAAATGAAAGTATTCAAAAATGCCTTAAAGATGCTGTAATAGCTAAAGTTGGAAAAAATATTTTGAAAAATCAAGAAGTGTGAAAGCAAATCACAAAAAATAACAATATTCTCATTCTTTTAAACCTTCTCGGTTTTTTCAGTCCTTATAAATAATGTTTTTATTTTCTTAGGTCTTTTAGGTTTTTCAGTTTTTATATCCTTCCAACTGCCCATCCTCTCCATGTCTTCCTCATGCCTGTCTCAATTATGTCAAAAATTTAAGCTAAAAAACTAACTCAAAGACGAAAAATAGACCCATCGTTCCAATGATAACCATCAAAGTAAAGAGAAAGATAGAACTTTGTCGAGCCATAATGATGCGACCATCACACCAAAATTGATTCCGTCCACGATGATATCGCCATTTACGCGTTCCAATCTTAGCCGTCGGTGATTCATTTCTTTCACTTCCCAAGCCTAATCCATCCAAAGGTCCTCTTTGGGTATTTTCCTGTTTTGTAATTATTTACAATAAATTCAGCTCCGCATTGTTAGCGTCGCAACATTTTCCTTATTCTCACTTTTAATTATTGCAAATTCTTCAGTCATATGGGCCGATGATCAACATAAGTAGTATTGACAAGATATCATTAGGAAAAAATAATGACACAAGAAGAAAAAACTAATTCATTTCTTTCTCTTTTATTATGAAAAATTTTTTCTCCACAAAAATCATCGCCAAATAGTTTGACTATAAAAAAAAGAATTCAAATTCCACGAAAACTTTTAAGATCTGTAAAACATTTAAATTTTAAAAGCAATAAACCTGGTACTGTTTCATAAGCTGACAATAACGATATCTTCTGTAGTCAATTTCAAAACAGTGCAATTTCATGAAATGAGCAATGCAACAGAGCACAAAACTCATCCCTTCTATAACCGTACATTGTTCTTTACCTGTAAAAACAAATTCCACTTTTCTTTTAAATTTCAAAATGGAGAAAAAAACCCAAAGAAACTAATGCAATAAACTTTTGACAACATTAACATTTTTGTTGTTCAGAGCAGTAATCCGCTTAACATTCTGAAATATTCCAATCCATAGCATAACTCTGATCGATCAAATCGAAAAGTTGCTAATAATTAATGTGATGACCGATTACAGATATGGCTTATTGAAATATTTCTATGTTAACTTACACAAATATATAAAAGAAGATTTGCTTATATCATGCATTACTTCAAATACGACACTATGAGAAACAGTCATCAGTTCTGATGTTTTGTCTTTCAAAAAAACAATAATAATATAAACAATATAAAGACCGCAGTGTCGCGGGAAATAGTTTTGGAGAAGAAAAACAAAATCGTGGGAATAGATTTCGAAAAAGAAAGAAATGTTCGACTAGGAGACTGACAAAGAAGAAAGTGTACCGAGAAGCTCAAAGAAATTGTATAGCATGACCGACCATTCCAACTTTTGCTTCCCAACCAAACATCCATCAACCCATCCTGTACGAGGTTGGTAATTCACGGACCGCGTAATCGTTTAGAGGTGTAATCCTGAGATTTCGCTTTTCTATATTCACGGGATTTTGTGTTTTCAGGCTTTTTTCCTCGACTAATGATTTTTCAGGTAATGGAAGTGAACCAAAATGATTACTAAAAGGTGATGTGAAGATTCTGTTTTGTTTTCTGATATCAGCTAAAAGTTTTTCTTTTATATATTTCGAAAGGTGGGTTCGGACTCTATTTTCGTGGAAAATTTCCGATTGATGAAATTGGAATTGGAGAATAATGAATAAAGAAAAAAAACTGTAAAATAATGCTTTCAACAACCTTTGCAATGATAAAGCCAGAAGCTGTCGCAGTACCACATATTACCAAGGTTTATTTTTTCTTCTTTTCACTATCATTCTTTATCGATATCGGATGTTCGAATATTGAATTAACTATCCTTTTTCTTATTAGCATTCATTCTTCTTGATTTCCTTAAATTGAGAAAAGAAGAAGAAGGAATGTGATACTCATTGAACTTTCAAATTCACGAATTTTGACATCGTAAAACTCAGCAACTGAATGATTATTAAAATTTGCAATGAAACTATTGAAATTCTTGAGAATTTATTTGTCGTATAAAAGTCGTTATGACATATTTTATCAGTTCTAAGTTGTAGATCTCCTAAAATTTTCAGCCACACACATACTTTTTTAAATTTGACATTTAATAACTTACGAAATAATTAAAATTTAAATAAATTTAATAGAGTAATCAAACATATTTTTTTTCGAATGTCTGTTATTGCAGTAGTGCACGTACTTTATATTTCCTTAGATTATTTGGGATGAAATTTTGGCTTATGAGCTGGAAATTATGGGAGCGAAAAGGATATGCATGAGTAGAGATATTGCTGAAAAATTATATTCAGTGCATGAAGGTAAGCTATTTTATGGTCTCTAAAATGATCATATTTTAAATCAAGTATTTTTATTCTTTGTAAAACAGCAGTAAATTAAAAAAAAAAAAAAAAAAAGAGCATGAGGAGAGTATTAGATGGTTGCTGATATATCAATTATTTGAATGGGATGTTTTCATCAGTTAGTTACATTTTGTAAAGCAGAATTTAAGCCATAAAAGTTGGCATTAATTTCTACTAAGATATTGATATTAGTTACTGCTAGGATTAATAAATAATGATGTTAAAATTCTGAAAATCAAGTCTTAAAGGTAAAATTATGATAAATATATAGAAATTCTACAGTTTTGCTGATTACAGCTTTACTTTCTAATAGTTTGAAAAGCTTGGCATTATATGCATGGTGCTATATTCACCATTTTATATCACTTTAATCTAGCAATATCTTTGCGATCGGAAAACTTTCCAGCTCCTTTTCTCATATTCTAAATATATTTAGAATTAGGGTTGAGCGAATAAGTCTCTTTGATAGTTAGTAAGAAACTAATTGACAGTTTGGTTAATAATTTACTGAAGATACGGAAAAAAAGATAATGAGAGTAGGTAATTGAAAAAAAAAAAATTTCATTGGTTATCACACTTTCTGGAAAAGCGATGTTGGTTTAGAAATATTAACGACATGCAGAAGTGCATTTTTGCTCACTCTTCGTAATCAGTCATAATCATTTGCTTTTATGTTGTATGTTTTATTCTGATTTGCTTGAGTCGATTGAATCGACTAGAAAATCCATGATGAATGATATCTTCATTTAAGATAATTCCAGCACAATACTAATCAACTGTAAATTTCCTGTTATTGTTATCGTCTCATTATTTTTAAATTTTCTTCTGCTTTAACACTTATTAGTTTGTTCCAGTCTAAAGTTTAATTTTCATTAGCTTTACCACAACTTTTTATATCTCCACTCATACTTAATCCTGATTTTAAATGATATTACTTAATTTTTCCTTATTTTTTTCATTATATGTAAAAAAATCAGTTCTTATCTTGAAACTTAGAAGTTTATTTAAAGCAGTGAATAAAGCAGTGAAATGGGGTATATAGCATAAGAGACTATTATTAAGTCATGAGAACCTGTGAAAGTGATGAATCAAGAGTTAAACATTAGGTAGTTCCCCGCAATTTTATTGACTTAAATGAGAAATTAAATTTAATTGAGTCTATTTAATAAGGCATTTTTAATTGTTAATTGTTATACTCTTCAACTAAAAGTTTTTTTTTTTTTTTGTTTGAAAGAGAAGTTAAAAATAAAAATTAACAAGTTTTTTTTTCTGTATTTTTCCCTGCAAGTAATTTTTTTTTTTTTTTAATATTTATATAGAAAACAATCTGTTTTTCAGAAAAATTTTTCTACGAGCGACTCATTCAGCATATCATAAGGTAAGTGATTAAAATAGAAAAATGTTGGAATCTGAGGTTGGTAAATGAGAAAAGAGAAGAAAAAATGAAAAAAGACTTTTGTTTGAAAAGTAACAAATGTACAGTTTACACAATAATGCTGACAGTAGCAATTTTCACAACACAATTAGAACGTGACGAAGGTTTTTGTTACAGCCAAAAATTAAACCTTTATGGACACTGAAATATGTCATTTGTTGTAGGAATTGCACCGCATTTTAAAATACTTTATGAGGTGCCTATTTATGAACTTATAGCCAATAAGTTTGTTTTGGATATCATCGATAAGTAACATGCAGGAAGATGAGCTTCAAGCACATCAAAAAGAATTCATTGTATGCGAGTTTGCGTAAAGTTTTTTCAATATGCTTAATGGGTCATTAGCAGATTATTCATTGAATATATCGATTTAATAGTATGTATCATGAATCTGAAAAAGATCAAAAATGGTACATATGATTTGAAATATTATAATTTCAGTGGACCAGTGATAGTGATGAAACTTGGATGTGCAACAGGTAGTGCAATTGAACGATGGCGCGCATTGATGGGGCCGTCAAAAATGTTGCGAACAGTGCAGTCGCAGTATAGTTCATCATTACGGGCTCGTTTTGCACTTTCTGATACCCGTAATTTGGTACATGGGGCCGATTCACAGCAAACTGCCAATTACGAATTGAGTTTATTTTCACCTTATCCAAAAATTCATCTGCAAAGTATACTCCAGAAGTTAGTTGCCGAAATATATCTTTAAATTATTTTTTTCAATTATCATGTTTCTTTATCTCTGTTTTCATTAGTTGAGAAAGGTTCAGGTTATTCACAAATAATGATTAAGGCATTGCTTCTACAAATCGTCATTGATGAAAGATCTTACAAACTTAACAGAAACATTATTGTTTGCTTTTAGATTTTCACACTTTACTGCTTATTTTGTTAATGGATCACTGCAATATTTTTGAACCAAGTAGTTGTTTCAGGATAAGAAAGCTTGCAGAATATTTTTAAAGAAAACTAGTGAAAAGTTAAATTTTCTGCATCTAGTCTTATCAGAATTATTTAACGCAACATTTTTTGTTTTAATTTTTTCTTTCGGACTTTTCAAAATTACTCTTTCTTCTTTTTCGTCGTATATTTACTATTTTAATATTGAAATTCAAAGATGAATATGCACAAACCCTGAGGAATGCTGTACCGAATTTTTTTTTAAATGTTTACATAGCGAGTAAGTGAATTCATTGCTCTAATTTCATCAATTCATCCTTTCTTTCAGTTCCCATCATCTTTTTACCTGAATCATGAATGATGTGTAACAGGAAATAGAAGAGGGAAGCGACAATGAGAACAGAGAAGATTGGCGAATAAATAGTCGAATGGCCTTAGGCAATGTTGAATGATGATATGATCATATTTATAAGTTTGTATTCTTTTGGAATCACTTTGCTGCCTCAATCTATCGACTAATTTTGAAGCATCTGAAATTAAGTTTGATGAAAATTGGCAAATGATTGTAATAATTTTTTCCAATTTCGTCTAGTTTCGAAAGTGAAGGCATCATTTTTCAAATTTAAAATATGATTGCTTGAGATATGCAGGATAACAGATGTATGCGATAAGTGGACAGAAGCGAGCATAACTGACAAACGTGGATTCAAAAAAAAAGTAGTCATTATAATTTGGAAGAGAAGTTCGTACAACGATTTCCTTATTTTGTTTATCATACATCGTCCAATGTCGGATCTCTTCCATCTTCTCTTTTAATTTCTTTATATTCCTTTACAATTTAACCCCCTAAGGGTTGATTCCGACATCTTTTTGGTCGATTCGAAAGGCAGTGAAAAGAAATGAGAAAGAACAGAAAATTTTCCACCAGTTTGTTGAATCTATCAAATTTCAAGACGCTATTAAAACGTCACTTTCTCATTCTTTTAAATCATTGAAAGAGCAGTTTGTATCATGACTCAAGTAATTTCATTCCTCATTATATGTTTAGGAAATAATTTTTAGTAGAAATAGCAATAAATACCATCTATAGCAAAAGTACTATAGATCGAGTTTCAAGAACAAAGAAAAAGAGCTTAATGAAGGTATTCCTATCATTTTATGCCTCCTACTCAAATTTTATCATGTTATGGATATCATTTATGAAAAGTATCTTTGTCTACATCCGAAATTTAAAGCTTACATGTTTTAGCCAATTTGTTTGATATTTAAATTAGTTCCAGAATAAAAGTTATAAATTGGAGAAGTTACTACTCACTTTTTTGTTTGATATACCTACAAATGGTGATATCTTTGGGAAAACAGGTATTCTGATTTAAAAGTTTCAAATCTATCTTAATACTTATCATGATAAAAAAGTCAGAAATCTATGAATTTAGAAGTGTTTGGATGGATATCAAAATTTTCTTGAGCATATTTTTAGTAAACAAGAATGAGATTGAATTCTATGAAATTTAGTCTTTTGAGTGAAGTAAATCTTTTAGATTGTTAAATATTTATTATTCCAGTACACCGGTATCTTTCAAATTTTTTGAAACTACAAATCTAAGCAATCGATTCTATTGATTTCGATTGTTACTGCCAAAAAAAAATTCCCATGAAACTATATTTTATCATCCTTAAATTTTTTTGACATCTCACTGTTTTCAGTTCTAGATTTCTGAATGGTTACTCATAGTTGAAACTAATTATCAAATGAGTCAGATTCAATTTATAAATGAAATTTTTTGAAATGTATGCGAAGAATGATGTTATACAGTAGAATTATGGCAAGCTATTAAGATTCACTGATTAAAAAATCAAAAAATTGGTTGAAAATTTGTAGCACAAAGTTATTTTTATTTCGTAAACATTATATTTTCATTCTTTATTTACAAAAAAAAGGAAGAAAGAAGGGAAGGTAACAAAATAAACACATAAAATTATGATATCATTAATTAAATTATGTATATATGAACTATAATTACCGGAACGTGACAAAGGATATACGCATACACTTGCGTAGTGGACAGGCTTGCGACTAGATTTCTAAGCGAGGAATAAAAAAATTTCGGAGAGAAAAAAAGCAGTGAATTGTGTAAAATCTAATTTCCATTATTATTATTGAAGCAGAATAAAATTATTGCTATTATTAATTTGTTCATGATCAGCTTTAATTAATGAATTATGATACGAATGAATGTTTTTTAATATTTCATTCTTCAAACATTTTCATTATCATATTTATAGCTATTGTTATTCCATCTTTATCATTCCTAAAAATTCAATTAAAATTTAACTTCCATTAATTTTTACGTTAAAAAAAAGTTAAAACTTTTGTCTTTTTCGAATAATTATTTCAGATGTTGGAAGAAAGGAAAATAGAAAAAAAAAAAGATAGATAATATATCAATCGAGAAAAAAAGCGGCCGAAAAAAAATAAAAAATTTAAAAAAAGAGAAATCACAGATAGAGAAGAGAAATCACCAGACAACAACAACAACGAAAAATACAAATTAATACAAATTTCTGTCACTATGTTAGACAAAATTTCCATAGAATAGTTTGGAAAATATATGCTTCTTCTTACTGATCGAAATATTTCAATTTCTTTTTTTATGATAGGTAAGGAAAAGGAAGCAATGCAAGCAAGAAAAGCTAGATTGGAAAAATGCTTACTTTTAATTTTGTTTTTTTTTTTTTTTTTCTCCTGAAAGACGCTTTTATGTGAAACTAAAGTCATAAAATTAAAGCAACAGAACAGTTAGAGAGAAATCAATAATCGTGAATTTAATTGCAGTATGAAAAACTTATTTTTATAAAGCCAATTCGATCAGCAAGAACAAAAAATAAGTAGTATAACTAGCGACACTAAAGTACCTAGCCACTTGCCTGCTGAAGATCATTTAAAATTTATAGATGATGATTGATTTACAAGTTGAATCACAGCACATATTGTTTAAAATTTTTTTTTTTTTGGTTAAGGGAACGAAAGAGGTTAATAATTATTAGATAAATTTGGAAAATTCTTTGAAATTTTCAGTTTTCTTTTTTTTTTTTTTGTTATTTTACTAATTTTTCCTAAAGATTTTTTTTCTTCGACCTTAAAATGTTCCAAGATCAATTAATTATTGTCAATAATTTGAATAGTGCTGGACAAAACGCAATATATATTACACAAATACAACTTATTATAAACATAATGCAATTTTTTGGATTCGCATAAATGCAAAAAAAAAAAAGAAAAGGCATGGAACAATCAAATATATCAAAAAAATTATCACGATTTTTAAAATCATAGGAAAGCTGTTACATTTTCAATTTCAAAATTGTAAATGAAAAATTATTGTATGATTTTGCAAATATAACGCAGAGTTACACATTACCAAGAAATAGATAATTGTCCATTTAATGATGGCTGACTAAAATTAAAGAAAAAAGAAATTAAAGCATTAGCAAGTGAAACAAATGGAAAAAAACGATCAATTTTCGCAAAAAATTTTTTCTTTACTGAAACCATTTCATATGAAAGGGTTTTTTATATTTGAGAATTTTGATTTTTCTTTTAGAAAAAAGTAGAAATTCGTAAACTGGTGGTTAAAAAAATTTTGCCTTTTTCCCAAATAACTGTACGATAATTTAAACGATTAAAAAAAAATAAAACAAGAAAATGGATTTGGTTAATTATGTCGATTGGGAAAAATGTGAAGGTGGTAATTCAACGAGTGTTACTGTACAACATGACGGATCATCCTGGGCTTGCTCGATATCAATGATAAAAGTATCCTCATTACAGTAATGCTTTAACATATCATCATCCAATTTTACAGTTACACCTTTTGTGCATTGCTTAAATAAACCCGATATCTGTAACAGAAATTAAGCAATCGCTATAGTAATAATAATATTGTTAATGAAGCGAATAATTAGTACGATATCTACAGTAATTATATGCATATACTATAGCAAAGAACATATCGAATTTTGCATTGAAGAAAATAATTACAAATTAGAGCAATTATTCTCACAAAAATTCAACTTTTATACCAAATTTTTACAAGAAATTCATAAAATTTTTCAAATAACTAAATTTCAAATTTAACTATGGCAACAAAAAAAATTCCACTTTTTTCAAACATTGTAAGAGGTCAAAATTCAATTCACTTCTTTTTTCAAACATTTTGAAAGGCTAAAGCTCAAACTTTTCTGAAAATATTAACTAATTAGAAATGAGAAAATCTGAAGAAAAGGAGCAATAATTTATTACCTTTTCACTTTCAACACCAAATTTCTCAACAACTGCTTGTATAAGACCGGTTAATGAGGGAGGTATAATATGCAACGGCGTATAGATTTGTTCATCTCGTTTTCTTACATATAACATTACTGAAATTACTCAAACAATTATCAATATAATTTTTTGGCATTATAATTAATTAATTAATTAATTATAAAAATTAATATGTATGTGTGTATATTGAATGTTGACGATAAATACCAAATATTTATTTCATAATTTTGCAACAACTAATCATGAATTTAAGAGTTGTTAAAACTTTTCAGTCTGTCCAAATACACTGAAATTCTTAAAAATTGATGAAAAGCAAAAATTATATATACTGGTAATTAATTTAATTCAAATATATAAACATAAAGATGGATGTACGTGTGAGTATGTGTATAAATGTATATGTATATGCATTAATTATTGACAATAAAATATTTGTCTCATATTTTTGCAGTAATTCATTATTAATTTTAAGAACTGTTAAGATTTTTTGGTTGTTTAAATATATCGAAAATCGTAAAACTGATTTAAAAAATTTCACAGAAGGAATATTAAAAAAAAAAAAAAAAAAAAAAAAGGAACGGAAGAATGATGCAAACAAAGAATAATTTAGGAAAATTTCTTGCAGAAAAATCAATAGGAGAAAATTTTGATAACAGATCAAAATCTGGCCAAAAAAAAGAAAGGGAAGACAAAGTAAAGAGTGACAGTGTACAATTGAATCAACATAGATTTGGCATCCATCGTTTCGTTTTTCAGTATTTACAAAATAACATCTGGAAGGTTCTTTCAACGAAAAAAGAAAGTAGAAATTGCGAGGAGAGAAAAAAAGCATGCAAATATTCAGAAAAGGAAGAGCAATGGTCATTGCGTGTTAAATCTTGATTTTATTTAAAATTTTTATGATTTCATCCACATGAGAGTCGAATAACCTGAGAGAGATATTTCTATTCGAACTGAGAAATGATTGCTAATATATTCTGGTCGTAGGAACTATTATCAAGGTAAGTTATCGAAAAATTTAAGTTATCGGTCATTAGTGTAATAATGCACATGATATGAGTAGAAGAGAGAAAATGGAATACAGTATCCTTGAAAAAAAATTGTTAGAGTGAAAATGTACCATAAGAACTAATCATCACATTGCTGTCATGTCAAGCAATCGTATAAAGTAGCTTTTCATAGGTATACGGTATTCACTACCAATTGAAACACAACCAATCAAAAATCAAACGAAATGCGTTTTGAACAATCAAATTTTTTTTTCAAAAAGAAATATTAAGATTGCTCAGATTTACAGATTCCTGATAGCATTCAGATAAACAAATTTTCGCATTAATTACAAATAAATTAAAAACTACCTGTGCCAAACAACTTATCTTTGAGACCAAACAAAAATATTAAAAAATTTGAAACAGTTATTCCTGAAGAACTAACAAAATTGTCCCCACATTCAATTTATTTAATGAAATTGAATCAATGAATCATTCTTCTTCTTCTGCCTTTTTTTTTGGCAACTTATGTAGTTCTTAAAAAGAAAAGAAAAACATCATTTTCTATTATTACCATGGTCTTAAAAAGTTAGAGCAGCAATATTTTCACGAATATTTTAATCATAAGCTTTTATTCAAAATTATTTGAAAAAAAAAAAAAAAGTAGAACTTATTAGTTGATTTTTGGTTCTCTAAAAAATATTAATAAATTATTAGTAATAACTAAAAATTAATAAAAAGAAGTAAAGAGTGACAAATAAAAAGTGTAGTAAAATTATAACGAACTTACTCCTTTCCGATGTTCTTGGCCGTTTTGCGACCGGTTCTAATTCCGATAATGGATCAAAGGCAAGACTACTTTCAAGATAACGCGAGTCATATTCATCAGGTCCAATAAATAGAGCAGCTCGTTTAGTCAGATCACTCATGTGATAAAACTCCGAGCGTTCGCATGGTTCATGATATTCGCCATCAGATTTCTTGCGTCCTGTAAGATTGTTTATTTCCAGTATGCACGTAAACAAAAATAAACATTTAATTACATATGTTAAAAAAACATGAAAAAAGCACCCAATACTATACACATATGTATGAAAGGATAATTTAAGTAAATAATTTATTTCAAGTCCAAATCTATCATACTTTGGAAACATGCAAATACTAATAATAAAAAAAAATTTTGAAAAATTTTTAAATTTAACTTAATTTGGCTCAAATCCAATAACTCTTTTTTTCTTTCGTTTTGCTTGATCAACTTTTTTAATTTAAAAGAAAATTATTACTGATATTTATTTTCTTGGATGCTTTTCTCATTCAAATTATTGCAAACATATGAAAACAAATGACGTTAAATTGACGTGTACAAGCGTAAGAATTTGGACGCAAATATAACAAATGGACAGAAAAAATGAAAAAAGTTAAGGGAAAAAAAAGAAAAATTTGATAAATAACCTTGAAGCCTGCGTTTTTCATCTCTTCGAGTCTCATGTAGCATTTTTCGGTTAGCACCCTATAAAGCCAACACCAAGAAAATATTGAGGCAAAAAAAGTTTTAAAAAAGCACTTGTTTTGTTATGTTACAGTAAGCTTTGCTAAAAAAAACTGCAGCAAATATGCAAATTAACTGATTTGAAGCAATCTGCCTTAAAAATTCCAATCCTTCAATACTAAGATGAGATTTTTCATATAATTTGCATATCCTAGAATTTCATGTTGCTTTTATTATTATTATCGTTTTCGCTGTGTTGTTTTTTTTGCTGCTGTTATTTTGCTTGCTGTTGTTGTTGTTGTTGTTGTTGCACAAATAAATTACGCATCACAAAGACGATATGACGACACAAACACACAAAATTACCAACAATAATTTTAAAACATAATAGCCAAGCGAGAAAAAGATTATTGTAGCCAAGGATATCGATAGTTTAAAATTTAAGTTTTATATTTTAAGCAAAAAAAAAAAACAGTACACAAGCAAATATGAAGAATATTGTTGCTTGAATTTTAAATCGAAACTTTGCTATAATATACTTGGCTATAACAAAAGCGTTGGCAATAAAACCGTCTGCAAATTATTATGCGCTTAAATTTTTTTTTTACTTTAATTATCTCAGTTACCTGTTAATTTACGTTTTTGAGCCCTTTTGTCCTCGTCACGTAACTTTCTTTCTGCTCCCTAAGTTGAAAAAAGAATTGTTTAAATTTTCAAATTGTTATTTAAATGAAATTAGTTTATCATGAATTTTATAATTATAAGTTTTGCCTCAAGTTAAAGTCATTCGTGACTAAAAAAGTTAAACAATAATTTTCTACCACCGATGTTAATTCGAAAATAAGTTATAACAATAATGCCGAAAAGATCGAAAAAACAATGTCTTTTTAAATTTAAATGAGAAAGATAATCTTGATGAATCACTTCGTCGAAAAATTCCATAATGCGATTCTTAAAAATCAAAATGATCAAAAGAGTTTCTAAAATTTTATTTAATTTCAATTTTTTAGATAAATCGACACCAATATTTTTATCAAAATCCAATTTCTATTTCGAAAGAAGAGCAGATTTTTCAAATTATTAAAAAGCTGAATAAAAATAGCAAGATTGTGCTGTAGGCAACTGTAATTTGTTGATACAGTTTCAACTCTTCAAGAGGTCAGAAAAGATATGAATAATAATAATTATTTTTAAAAATTTTTTGGGAAATTTTTTTTAGTTTTGAGTTTTATAAAAAACTATTGAAAAATTGGATTGACATATATATATCAGTGGGATATTTTCACAATTGGTAGAATGCTGTATAAGACAATCTTCTATTTCTAAACATTATGAAAGAATTCTATCAAGAATATGAACTAATTTTAATCACTGAAATAGAATTTTTAACTTTCATATTATGTAGCTTCTTTCTAATTTCACTTGTATTAGTGTAAATTTTAAAATTAGTGCACTTTTATCGAACTTTTCAAATTTTACTGGAATTTTCAATCTGAAATTTTAAATTTTTAGCGAACCTTATCACAGAATACTTTAATTTGGCAATATCCTCGATGGAACGGAACATCAGTATTATCATTTTCATCGTAAGTATCAATTTGAATATGAAGTGGAAGACCTTTGACACCTTTTTGATTACTGAAATCTGTTGACAGACATTGCACTGCGATGCTAATCTGAAATATTCTGTGAGATAGAAGATGAATTGCTGAATTCCGGCTTTTAAAATTATAAAATCTGAAAACTAAAAGAAATTCTGGAAAAGAATCGAAGGAATCAAATACTGTAAAACTGTTGATCAAAAAATTGCTCGTCATAATTATTTGAATTTAATTGCATAAATTTGAATTAATCAACCAATCATTTTAGCAAAATAATATTATGAATACAGTATACTAACTCAATTTTTAAATATTAGTATTTTTAAAATATTTTTAATTCCCACTAATGAATTAATTATTCCTTAGACACAATAATTTAATTCTTTTCTTATCAAATTCCAATTTGCACTAAACTATTTAGAGAATGAAGCATTTTCTTTCATTTCTTAACTTAGTTTTTTTTCGCTCTCACTTCATTTTTAAATCTATTTTCTTTCTAGAAATCTCCACTGTCAAGCTTTCATATACCAACTCTTTTTTTACACCTTTGCGTTCTTTCGCAGTTTTGAAGTAGCTATTAGTATTAGTTTGAGTTGTCACTGAATTTGAGATAGATAAAGTGAAATCAACCAAATGCGCGGAGAACGAATAGTGTGATAGCATGAGCAGAATTGAAGCGAGGCTTGGAAATTAGGCAAAATTAATTACTACTGCATTGTAATATTTTAACGAAAATTAGAAAACAACTTGGCTGACATTGATCTAATGAAATCTGTCACCTAAAATTTGATCAGTAATAAATTAACTAAGGAAATGATTAGTTTATGTTTTTAAAATTATTAATTTAATACATAATAAAATTATCTTTAATCAAGTGAAGTGATTTGAGAGGTTTGATGGAAATTAAAATTTTTTAAATGAAGCAAGAGACTAATCATCATGAAAATGCTGTGACAAAGTTAACCTTAACGCTTGATTGTTCGGTTGGATTCCAATAAAACTGTATAGCATTATGCGCAATTTCTTCAATTTGTCCGATCATACCGGAACTATTTTTAGCATCAATTTCTAAAATTCGTTGTTTTACCGAGTGTTGCCTGGAATGCCAAAATTGCCATGTTTTAATTTCTTCTTCATACGTTTTATCTTCTCGAAATACGATCATTAATTGACTCTGAAAGATCATATCAAAAGTTCTAGTATAAATTGAGCAGATTTTACATTTTTAAAATTCATTCGTAAGGAATCAAATAATTGATTCAATAAGTCAGAAAGAAAATAGTGAATCATTATAATTATAAAATTTAACAAGTCAGAAAAAAATTAATAAATCAGAAAAAAACAGTTTTTGGCTGTAGAATCTTACTTAACTAAATTAAATTATATGCTATAAATTGAGTATAAAAATCATTTAAATTTTTACAGAAATGAGGAAAATTGCAAAAATATTTAAACTTTGTCTGCTCAAGAGTGAACGTAGCACGCTTATCAAATATTAAGCAAATCATCAAATATTAAGTGAAGAGTGAAGAACTTGGCCAAAAAATGGATCTATCTTAAGCAACTAATAGTTGGCGATGTAGATAATTTTAGTTAATTTTATTTATATTTTGAAGAAATCAAAGTGTTGGAGGAGAATAAAAGATATTTTAAATTGTAAAAATGAAACTATAAGAATTCAAACAATAAATAGGAGAAAATTCTATGTTTTAAAATATTTATTAGGAAAATAATGTGAATAAATGAATTTGAATTATATTTATAATTTTCAATTTGAAACGACATATTTTAAGAAATTTACAGTAAAGACAATTTATTTTTTGTTAAAAAGGAAAGATTTTTTAATAATTTTAATAATTTTCATGGATTTCTGTGAGTAGAAATGTGTGAATTCCTAAGTGCGTAAGGAAATGTCTGAATGACTGAGTAGAAATTCCAGAAAACGGGTCAGGTTTTCGATGGTACATGACTTTTTTCACACCCAATCCATCGTCAGCAAGTTAATCCAGCTTGTTTTTTTGTCTCACCGATACTGGTAATCAGTTGTGGTTGTTATTGTTGTAGTAATAATACTACTACTATAATAACCACTAACAAAACTAAGCGAACGGAAAAAAAATGTTATTCGCATTACATTAATCTTACTTCTATTTGATAATTTTGATTCTGATAATAAAAAAAATTCCTAATTTTAGAAAATTTTGCCCATACTTATGATTAATATACAAAAGACTTTCAAATTTCGTTTATCAAATATTGAAATTTAATAATTTAATCGTATTATTGGAAACAAAATATATATTGAAAAATTTATTAATTAGCCATTGATTATTACACAAGAAAATTTCAATTTTTGCTTGCATAACATCGGAATTTAATAATCGAATCATATAACTAAAATCAAACTATATGCAAAATATTATAGGAAGGAAAAATGATAAAAATGATAGAAAAATAATAAAAATGATAAAAAACTGAAAAATGATAAAAATGATAGAAAAAATGATAAAAAAAAAGAAAAAATAATAAAAATGATTAAAAAAAAATATTTTTTACGAATGATATATTTTAATGCATTTATAAAAAAAACCCGACTAGAAAAAGATAACTTACTTTAACTGTAGGACTTTTTAGTGGTTTACAAAGATCAGGAATGTAATCAAATGAGACAGTATAAAACTGTCCTTTATTGACGTACGTCATCCGATCATCTTCTTTACGAACAGATGTCGATATGGGAGCTTCCAAGACATATTGAAAGCCCAAACTGTTCTCTCTGTAATTAAATATAGTTATGAACAAGTTTTAAAGTAAAAAAGTATGCAGAAATACATCCAAATAGTATAATTTCCGACGATAATGAGGAGAAAAACAACTTCAACGAATGGCAATTAATGTATTTCATGTGAATATTGGCTATTTCACTTCGAAAAAAAATTTTTTTTTTTTTTAATTTGACATATATTGAAGACTTTTCAGCATTGTCATTTTTCCTTTTTTTGTTATGAGGAAATTCCATGCATTCATTTTTATTTTATTTGTTTGTCTCCGATAATGATTGAACTGTTAATTTATGAATTTGATAAAATCCCAAATTTTGGATAGATCAATAATGTCAAAATATGTGAGGAACCAGTTTTGCTTAAGAATAATGCAATTATCTATGTATCGTAAGAACATATTATTTCGATCAGCTAATCAATTGAAACAGCAAAGCAAAAATTTTTCTCGTTCCTAATTCTTGTTTTAATATAAATTTAGAACTTATATACAATAATTAAGAGTCAAATGCATTCATTAGCAAGGAAAACCATTGTATGTTATGATTCAATTAGTTTCAGTTGGTTTTATTCTATACGAATTCAAATGTATACAAGATACATATATATATATATATTTTAGTAATATATATTATAGTAACAAAAACGATTATAAATTTAGTTTTGTTGTACAAGAGTTCGCATGTAGATGCTAATTGTTCTTCTATATGTTTATTTGTATAATAATAAGGATTATTTCACATTTCCCGACACTTTGATCGATTTGATTTAATTATTCGAATGATATGAATTCAACCGTTTGTAATGGAAAAAGATATGTTTCGCTGAATAAAATCGATTTCATTTCGAATTATCGAATCATTCATGCAGTAATAACTGATGAATACATTCGATATGTAAATTCTTATGTATCAATGGTTGGCGATAAAACAAGTTTTGATAAAACATCATTTCTGTTTGGTATTTACAATGTTATGCATATTATTTGACCTGTATTTTTTGTTAGCATTTGCGTATTTTGATTGTGATGTCGGTGAATGTGAAAATTGGGAATTTGAAAAGAAGATAATTTAAAGTAAGATAAGCTATTTATTTATCAGATAGAAAAAAATCACAAGAAATATGTTTTTTTGTAAAATTTAAATTTCTCTATTAAATTATTTTCAAAAAAAAAAAAAACCAGAATTAAAAAGTTTTCAACCTCAAAAAAGACAAAATTTTTTAATCTCAGATAAACGAGTAAAAGAAAAAGTGGTTATGGAGAAGTGAATCAAATGAGTATGAGTAAATTGTAAAAAAATTGAATTTTGATTGAAAGATGGTGAAGTGTTGTGAAGAGATATCGGACGATGAATGATAAAATTGAATATTTGAAACGAAATATTAAAATAATGAAATAAAGGTACAGAGATCACTCTTACTTAATGACAAAAATAAGATTAAGGAATTTGGAAGACTTGTAGAAATCTCATATTTTAAGTTGGCAAAGCAAAAATAGATTTTATAATATATATGCATAATACTACTAACACTTGAAATCAGCTTTGAAATTTTAAGATTTTTGCAGAAACTTTTGTTTTTGAAGTTAATCTCAAAATTTAATAAATTTTTGAATTTTTGGCAACAACTAAACGAACAATTTAGGTATGACGACTGGTGAATCACGATGACTCAGCGAGCGCTCCGTTCGATCGCTGGTAGTTGATTGGATACCGTGTAATACTTCAGTTGCTGCATAAAAATCGTCGCTTTTTGTTGCAATTAAGGATAAATCGGCTCCGATGCCGCTATCTACCGGGGAAGGCATCTCGACCGCGGCTTTATATACCCGGGTCTCTTGCTGTTGTTGTTGTTGTTGTTGTTGCTGTTGTTGTTGTTGTTGTTGTTGTTGCTGTTGTTGTTGTTGTTGCTGTTGCTGCTGCTGCCGTTGTTGCTGCTGTTGCTGTGGTTGTGGTACCTCCTGATGGGGATACTGTAGGGCTGTAGCTCGCTGTTGCTGGTATTGTTGATAGTGTTCCATAGGACGCTGCCATTCGTGAGCTGTTACGGCGCCTTGGAATACGGTCGGATAATAAAGCGGAGTGGCGCTGGACGGAGCCGTAATAATGGACGTTTGGCCTTGCGCAAGTCCGATGGCTGCATAATCGGTGTATACTCGACTGTAGCTGGGCATGGAGTAATACTGCTCGATGGGCTGCATCTTGCTTAGGTCTTGCAGACTTGGCTGGCTAAGTGGTGCCAGATCGATCGGTTCACTTTTCGGCGAAAAATCATGCTGCTGTTGCTGTCCACGACCTATAAAATTGACAGATTATTGTTTTGGAAGTGAATTCACGACTCTGTCTTTGAGCAAAGAAACGAGCAAGTGTAGATTTTCAAATAGATGGATATTTGCAGTGTAATTGGATCTTTCATGTCTGCTACATATTTGTTTACCTGGACAATAGAATGCATAACAAATGAGGTAATAATAAGTGATTGAAATATATTCGGTGCAATGGAGTTATGTGTTGAATCTGTAGTGATTGTTTGTACAAGAAACTTATCTGCCTCGTATTGCTTCTAAAATGTATGCAGCTTTCCTTAGAAGAAAAGTTACACTAGCTCTTTCTTTTTGCTTTAGCCAATTTATTATTAACAGTTCTGTTTGTTGACCTGGAGGGGCAGTTTTGATAACCGATGATGAATCTAAATGAAATTGTTGTTGCTGCTGAGATTGCGACGAAGACATCGTCGCCGTAGCGCGGACTGATGATTGCGAATCGAACGACTCCAATTTCATTCCTTTTAGGACCTGAAAAATTTATGATTTTAGCAATATTTTCATTCCAAAATTATTTATTTATTTCTATTTTTATTTCTATTTTATTCACAAAACTTCATATACATATACTCTTTAATTTACCAAATATTATTGTTTACTGCAATCTAACCGTAATTACTATTTGCAGCAATAGTATTAATTACTCGTTTGTCATTGCTATCGGTTATAAACTAAGTTAAAATTTTTTTTTGGTTGATTTGTTTGTTCAAATCGAAAATTAGGTGCGGAATTGCGGAAGAGGTGTAAAAGAAAGAGATAAAAGTTGCTAAAAACTGTTTTTAAAATTAATATTGAAAGACAGGTTATACGGTGTATGTTGCAGACAGGTTTTATGGCTTTAGGCTTGTTACAAAATTTTATGCTTGGGTCAAAAAACGATAAGTACAGAAGAAATGAAAAGTCTTTCTTCTTTTTTTTTTCCACGGAACCGGTATCGCAACTCCTAAAGAAAGCGTTCGGTAATTCTTAGAACGAATAACAGGTCAGGATAATGGAACGGGGTTCTACACTGGTTCTTCTTTCAAGGAAAAAAAGTGAGGTGAAAATAATAGGTGTGAAGAGGGGAGGGAGGGAAGGGAAAGCTTTGGTATATATATATTGCTAACTAATGATTATATCACAGGTATTGCTGCTATATTGCTTGCTTGGTATTCACCGAGATGGTATTCACCATTCAATGGTTATTGTTGTAGTAGTTGTTGTTATTGTTGTAGTAGTAGTAGTAGTAGTAGTACTGGTAGTAGTATTGGAAGAAGAAACAGGCTTACCCCACTATCCGGTCCTTGTTCCTCCTCGTTGGCCCGTTTTCGTCGTCGTTGTCGCTGTCGTCGTTGTTGGTTTAGTTTTGGTGTTGCGCAGCAAGGACTGGATCGTGTCCGCTCCTGCTTTAGGTGATGATGATGGTGGCGATGGTGATGGTGGTGGCACTAGTAGTGGTGACGGTGGTGGTGGTACCTGTTGATGATGGTGCTACTGGTAGAAGAACAGGGCAAGTTATACTGATCCGGTATCTGGTATCTGGTATCGGGTATGTATATGTATGTGTGTGTGTTTGTATCGCGATGAAGATATACAAGAACGTATGTAGAAGGAGGAGTCGATCGGTCGGTCGATCGGTCCTTCTGGTCCTCTTTCTTGTGTCGCCCCTTCTTCCTCCTTCTCGTCCTTCTCGTCCTGTTCCGACGACTTTTGAGAAATGAAAAAGAAAATGGCAAAAATTCTTTGATGAAAGAGTTGTGTATACAGAAGTTAGTGTATATCACCAATGTCGTATATACACACCCACACACATACCCACCCACTCAGAAACACGCATGGAAACATATATACATTGAATTTAACGAAGGAACTTGAAAAACCAGTAATGATTCGGTATTTGTGATGATGATGATGATGATAGTGATGGTAAGATAATTTCTGGGTGGAGTAGACGATCGGAAAATGGAATGGAATGAAAAAGAGGGCGAAAACTTTTCAAATATTATAGGAAAAGGGGGTTGATCGTGAGCGAAAATGTTTAAAAGATAGAAGAGAGGAGAAGGAAAGTTTTGACAGGAGTAGTTTACCTGAGGGAGGGGTCGAAGGTAGAAGAAATAGTGACGACGAGGGGACACATAGATATAATCCAAACAGCTGTCAATTGTTGAATTTCTACCATACATACCTACTACCTACCTGCTATCTATCTATCCTTGATCCATTACTATTTAATTTCAAATTTCGTTGATCGTGTCCGTACTCACTTCTTCTTCGTCATCTTTTGACGCCCAATGCTGCAATTACTGCAGTAGTTGCTGCACTATTCAAATATTAAATTTTATTCATAAAGAGAAAAATCTAGAAATGTATATTTAGATCCAGAAATGTATATTTATGGATATGAATGGAAAAGTACTCATATCATCATTATCTTTTGCGTTGTCGCCACCTTTTACTGCAAACTGCTGCTATTGTCAATTGTCGTTTGGTAGTAGGAAAGTTTGCATGCTACTGTGTCGCATTGATGTGTCAAAAGGCCAAGGTATCTTTATATACCTGATGTGTGTCTATCCACATTCTATTTGTTATTGTCATCAAAAATTTTGTAATATGTCTGTGTGTGTATGTGTGTGTGTGTATGTGTGTGTATGTGTATGTGTGTGTGTGTGTATGTATTTCTACTTGCCCATCAAAGTTGTGCAGGCACAAATGAGATTCGAAATAAATAAAATGAAGTGAAAAGGTTGGAAGAAGGCGAATCTTCGATCACCTTCGATCATCTGTCAAAATTCTCTTCCAATCGAACCATCAAATACTGTGATGGTTGATGAGTGCCATTAATTGTCGTTGTCGTTGTTGTAATCATTGTTATCGTGGTCATCGTCGTCACCTCCGATTCCTTCTCATTTCATTGCTCACCTGAATTTTTCAATTCAATTCTCAATAATACATACAAATATTGGGAGATAATAATAAATCTTTTTCATAAAATGGTACTTTTCATTTCACTTATTTGACAAAATTTTAAATCAAAATAAGAATGACGAAAGCAATGATGAATCAGTAGAACAGAGCAAAATAACATCCGGGAGAAAGGAAATAATTTTTTTTTCTGCATGAAAACGATACAGCACCGTATTTCCACATTTTTTATACATTTTCAATTTTAATTTAAATGGCAATCATTTTTCTACTATCAGAAGTGAACATTTTTTGATCTCAAAAGTCTTCAATTTACCTTCATATTTTGAATGACATCATTATTTCAAATGATCCAATCATCTTACTTCAAATCATGTTTGCTGGAACGACTTGCCTTACGTCATTCCACGTTTATTAGATGAAGTATCCTGCTACCTGCATAAATTATCATTAGTTACATTATTCAACTAATTCATTTGCTACGCATTTTTAGAGCTGGTTTAATACAATAATAATGAAAATGAACTTTGAATGAATGCATCTGAACACTGCCACTGATAATAAGATTAAAATATGTGTGAACAAGTTGTTCCTTTCACTTTTGCTGCCATCTCTTTGTGTTAGTGTATCATATTACATCATATATATTAACAAACACTAAGCTAACCTGTATTTGAAATTTAGGAGAAAGTCCAGTTTTTGTATTATTCCATTGAGAAGAGAGAAAAAAGAAAGGGAAAGAAATACATTGTGAGATGACCTCGATAAACTAGTCTGTACAGTACATTTAAATAACAATTTAATCAAGTTTAATAACTTACCAAATAATACTATTTCATTATCATTTTCTTGTGATAAGAAAGGAATTTGAACAGGTTTTCTTCAAAGTAGTAATTACCAATCTTTTCATCATCCAGCATTTATTACTATGCGTTAAATATTTTTATTTAGTGAGGTATGACATTATAAATTGACAAATTATCAACAATGATACCAATAAAACATTTTCTTTGTTATTATAAAACAGGAATCTCTTATGTAACTTGAAAAAAATTGTAATTTTTGAAAATAAAGTTTCAGTTTAACAATGTGTCATTCATTCACTTGTAAAGTAAACAAAAAATATCGAATGTTTTAAATATAATAATTGATTGAAAAATTGTTTTTATGATTATTCTCGTTATAAATGCAGTAAGACTTGCCATTTTTACAATGATATATTTGTTTAATTATCATAGATAAAGTTCAGAAGTAATACAATTTTCGACAAATTTTCTGCTTTCGAGTAATTTTGAGTAATCATATTGCTTCTTTTGAATAATTTCAATTAACAAATATCAATTGATATCATCCGCTGTGATATTTCGCAGAAATCTTATTCAAAGAAACAATTCATGATTTATGAAAAATATTTTTTTAAATGAGAGAAAAAAACTAATATTCTTAAAAACAAATATAGTTCTTTTTGCGAGAGCAAACCAATATTTTCACTATCTCTAAATTTCGAGGGTATAGCACTTTTTAAAACCTCTGAATCTGCTTGGAATAATTGCCTCCCCCTCTTTTTTTGTTGAAATCAAATTTACCACATTTGCAGTTAAAACTAAGTCCTGAAGTGAATCATATTCCAAGTCAATCTGCGGCAAAACTTGAAGCGTCAAAATCCTTAACCAAGAGGCTGTGCAGACAGTATGGTGTGCTAACCTTATTTTACCTTTCTCTGATAAACTTAAATACAGTACTGAGAAATACAGTATTCTTATATGCTGAGACTTCGCCTTCCTTTGGGTTAAATACTCGTTCATCTTTAAAACTAGACTACCAATATCACGACTATTATCTAAATCAGGGCCAATGTTCCAATCCGTGACTTTACAGCATCTGTTACTTCACCCAATACTTTTACAATTAATTTACAAAAGTTCACATAAGTGGAGTATAAAAAGTAAGCAATGATGAAATGTATTAAAATACGAGTTTTTTTAGTATACTATCCAATTCAGGCAGTGAAGCTTCAAGTCCTAGTTTTTTCATTGATGTAACACCTTTTAATCCACAAGGGATGATCTCCTTGTGGTGAGAAAGATTTGGGGAGATGTCTGCGTCGTACATGGAATGATTAATTCAAGGAACAAAAAAAACCATCAAAAATTTTTCTTGAAATTTTTTAAAAATATACAGAAAACTTCAAAGTTTTCTTCGAATTTTTTTTGAGAAAAAACTTGAAAAATCCATGATACTTTAATTTTAAACCCTATTATACTAGTGAAACAAAAAAGCAATTGATAGTGCAGATTGTTGTGATCTGCAGTATCAGACTATCAGGCTGTTTTTTTTTGTGTGTGTGTGTGAGTTTAATAATAATAATTTACAAAAAGTTTACGGTGTATCATGATTTGTCTTTGTACGTATATTTTCTGTAAAAAGCTAACGACTGCTTATACTTCGTTAATTAATTATGTTCATTAATAAATTGAACCATTTTTCATATTCCTGTTAAACTTAATTTCGATGAAAACGAAAGCATTGTCATTTATAAAGTAACATAAATTCTTACTGATAAGTTAAAAATAATTTATTCAAATAAACCACAATATGGCAGAGAATGAAATTGAAAGATAAAATAAAAAACAAAAAACATTTTCAAGAAAATCACATCCATTAATGAAAATATAATAATAATAATATGTATTGAAGTTTTGTAATATTTAAGTTTTTACTGGAAGTATCAAAGAGAAATGTCTTTAAATTTTTGAATAGAGAAATTTTTCTCCATGAATCTTCCTTGAGGTTTACATTAAGAAAATTTTCTTATTAATTATATGGAATGGTAGAAAGTTGCTTAATTTTCGAATGCCATAAATAATTTAAGTAAATTTAAACACAAACTTCAATAATTACAATTATTTTGAGTTACAATTTAAAGGCGATAAGAGATATTTTCCAAAATAAAAAAAAAAAAAAAACGAATAACATCTACAATTTTCGATTATATAAAAATTCAACTGCTATTATTAAATCTAATGAAATTATATAATTCGGTTAGAATGAATAATATGAATCGAGTTCGAAAAATTTTTCAAAATTCTTGGTATAAGAGATAAATTCTTTGACATGAATTTAAGATTTTGAATCTTAGACAGATCATTTGAAAAAAAAAAAAACTAAAAGGTTCACTTTTTTTTTTTTTTTTTTTTTTTTTTGGTAAGAACCTAAACAACAAAATTTAAAAAATAGACAAAAATGAGAAGAATTGACTGTAGAAACTTCTTATAAAAAAATACTGCTTGTACAAATACTTCTTTTTAAATATTAAAGTTTTTTACTCGAAGAGCAAGAAAAAAAAAATTAAATGTAAGCACCACTGGCTTCGTACGACAATCACGTTGTCAAACGCAATTGTCTCATAATGATCAAAAAAATTTTTTTCACTCAAAGTAATCTTATTACCTATAAATTACGAAGTTAAAACTTTAAGTTAAATGAACAGATATTATTTCTCATTTATTTTGAAAGATGAATTAGTCTTTTCTGCACTTAATAAATTGGTTTCCAAGTGTCATCTGTTGTTTGCAATAATAAAGCCAGTTTTGATCAAGTTTGATAGAAGTGTTCAGCTTCCGAATACTTTTTTTCTGTCAAATTATAGTGTCACTGATATTTTTCATAGAATTGATTGAGTGATATCTTCCGGGAAAATTTTCATCTTTCTGGGAATGTTATTCTTATTTATTAGAAATAATTTTAAAAAAATTTTCAAAAGTTGAACAAATTTCATCACTAATTTTATGAAATGAATCCAAAATTTTAGAGCTCTTCCATTCGTCCATAAGAATCCAAGATTTTTTTGTACAATGCAGAGGCAATAAAACGAGGATACGAATCACGCTGCATTAAAGTGTAAATTTGACATTGCGCATCATCGAACGTGTGTACCGTTGGATGTGCCATTTTGTTGTTGATCGCTTCCCTGACATGTGAATCAAGTGATACTTCCTTGGCTGATAAGACAGAAATGAAATCTTCATAAATTATTCGCGCCTAAAACTTTTTAATAATTATGTTATTATTTTATTTATGAAAGTTTGAAATTTAATTATACTCTAATTGCTAATAAAAAATAATGCAAAATTTTTCGTTTTTTCTTTTATACAAATGATACTAACTTATTATAATATTTTATGTCAAATAAAAACAATTGTAATGAAGAGATTTTATTATTAAATTACTAATTAATTCGAAAAAACCAATGAAAATTTTAAAACTCATAATAACATTTGTTCTACACTTAAGTACAAAAAATTTTAAATGAAATTTAGCAATAGAAATTATGATGGAATTAATCATAAGCTTTATTTGCTTCTTATTATTAGTGTCATTATTATTATTGTTATTATTATTTTTTTTCATTATTATTATTATTATTATTATTATCATTATTGTTATTATTGTTATATATATATTTTTTTTTATTGTCAACATCAGAAAAAAATTAAGCATTATATGTCCCTGTCTACAATGTCAACGTTCCAATAGGATTCAAGTTTTTCTAGTTTTATGTTGACACCAAAGATACATTTTCAAGCAATTGAATACACAGTGCAGGCCATAATTATATTGTGTAGTGATTTTAAAAAGTGAAAGATAAATAAATTTGCTCTAGAAGAAAGTTCGTTACTTATTTTTGAAAATTTAATTTGATATCTGATGACGTAATGATCACTTTAAATTCTTCTAGCAAGAAAAAGAAAAAAAGGAACTTTTTTGTTTTTTATTCGCTAATGCAACAACTTTCATTTTAATATTTTACATTAAATCATCCAAAAAGCAAACTTCAAAGCTATTATTACAAATCGATAGATGGTAAAATTCATTACTTCTAATCATACAATATTTTTTATATATTATTCGAAATTTCTCTTTTAATTTAAACAGAAGTTGAAAATTTCGTGTTCTTTAACTAAGCGTGAATTGCACTTAAATCAAAGATTTATTCAAGTTCAGAAAGATGCAGGTTTTCTTTCTACCACTAACTTTCAAAAAGAATAAAAAATTTACTTGATCAATTTTTTCTTTTTGATTACATTATCAATAATCTATTTGAATGATCCTTTCTTCGCGTATTTGTTTCATCACTTTTTAATTGGAAAGTAATTGAAAAAACAAGTTGTGAAATTTTCTTTTTAACATGAAATAACTTTAACAATTAAACTAGATTTTAATGCATTTTTTCCATTCACTCATTATTATTGACTAGCTGCACCTCTGCGTGGCTGGTCCAGCTGGTCTATACGGGCCGGCATGCTTCGGGTAGCTCACTCAACTAGTCCATATAAATAAAAAAGTAAACGTTCGCTGTTCAAAATCTTAAATCTTGGGAAGTTCTAAAACAAGCGTCCTATCAAAATCAGTTCAAAATCTTAGATGTCGAAGTTCTTATCCATTGCTTTGAAATTTCGACACAATGTTGCATTCGAATACAGGCATATTTCTATACTCGCGTGCGGCAAATCGGTCTGGACAAGTGGGGAAAAAGAAGAGAGAAAGAGCACATTTCTAGCGGTGGGGGGAAAAATGATTTGACTTGTAGTTTGATTGGATTGGGGACTGATTCTTGCTATTGTGATTAGGCTGGGTCAGCAATAGGTGTGAGAAGGTTTTCGTTTCTTGTGTGGCAGAGATGAATCCTGATGAGAAAGATTTATTGATTGATGAAAGATGATTCTTCGCAACAAACAATTATCAGAGAATATCCAATCAAATTGATCTTTGGGTTATTCTTTCCTTCGTCGCTTGTATCACCACTACTTAATTGAATTGTTAGTGCTGTGTCACTTTGAACTCCGAATTGTTCCTATTGCTGTGTCGGTGTAAGAACTTCGAATTTGAACTTGAACTCCAGCTTAAATTCTGTTCTTTCAAATACTTTCAAGATTAGGGGATGATTCTCATCCCCTTTCTAATCTTCATCGTGTCACCTCTTGATTGGTCGGCTGACTTTGTTTATCTGTGAATTGGAGCATTTTAACGGCAAAGATGTTTGTCATCCTTTTCAAACTATGTCGTGCTACTCGACCTTTAGCTTTCCTTGTTTACAATAATTGTCGTGGTGCGATTTGATTTCTTTCGGCTTCTGCCAAAAGAAAATAAAGGAAAGAGAAAGCGCACGTTTCCAATATGTTTAATTTCATAAAGTTATGGGTATACAATATTTCTGTTGTTCTATTATCTGTGCATATTTAGAGATTGTCTAATTTGCCGACTTTAGAACACTCAACATATAACTGTCTATATAAGAAGCAAACCGTATCTAGATTTAAATTGCATAATCCTAAAAATTATCCCTAAGCTTTACTGATAGTGATTCAAAATGCGGAAGACTTAATTGATCGCATGTTGCAAGAAAAAGTGATCAGTGATAATGGATCAGAAGATCGATCCGCTGATGTGATTAGCGTTTCTTGTATCAAAAAATGGTGAAGCAAATGTAGGTGCAAATTTGTTGCCCACGGATACGTTCGAACGTATTTATGTATATTCGGAGTAGGCTCACCGTTACCTAACGGTTGAATTCCATTTCTGACATACAGATAATCAAAACTAGTAAATTAGTACATAGAATTTTTTGACGGGTTGTTTTTCATAGTTTTTGTTTTCTCCTCAACATAAATATTTCATCCTAGTCGTTTTCTCATCGAATAGAGAATCGCAATCTTTTAAATTGAAGTGGCATATCCGTCACAGCAATGCGAGGAGTGAGGAGATCTTCACCTTTGAAAGAACCTGTAAAGACTGCGACATTGCTCATCAATTTTTTTACTACAAGCTACGTGCCGTTGCAAAGTTTTGGCTGGTTGATATTTTACAACGATAATTGGCATACCAATTTTCAATTACAGTACTGTGGGGTATCCCTGATGGATTGCATGAATTCAAAAATTTTTGGATGGTTAAAGTAGCAGCGGTCAATAGATTCAGTTCTCCCACTTACTTTTAATTGTCATAGGAATGACAGGTAAAAAAAAAGCAAATATATCTGTAAAAATCAGGCGCTTATTCGAATGCAGCATTGTATTAAAAAATCAGTTGGTAAAGAAACGTCATGTAAAAATGAACAAAGAACATTTACGACGAAGAGACAGTTAACATTAGAATTCAAGGTGATAATCCAGATATTGTACCATTTTGAAGTGTGAAAAAAATTGAAAGTTGTGAAAAAAAGGTTGCGATTACTTTGCACACTTTATATTTTATTATAGATAGAAAGTAGATGTGACGAATAGATTCAGTTCGCTTTTTACTTTTACCTGCTGTAGATCTGACAGGTAAAAAAAAAGTGGACGAACGTGTGATTATTCAGATGCGTGTTGCCTCAAAATTTCTGAGCAAACGGTGATGAATTACAAAGTAATGTGAGAGGTAATAACAAACATTACATTTTTATTTATGTGAATTAGAAATATTACGATTAGTCAAGGTAAGGTAAATACTGTAGATAATATGATTGTTTATAACTAAAATAATAAAAATAGTATAATTTATTAACCTTTTCAGCAATTTTTTCTTCATTTACTTCATGCTTCAACTCTTCACATGCTTGCCAAAATAAAATATTTTCATCGCTAAATTCGCCTTTCAAAAATTGAGCGAAGTATTTTTGTCCTGCTAAAAAGAAAAAAAAGCTTCAAATTTAGTAAGCGACGTTGTTTTAAAATGAACTTTCCACTTCCTCACCCTTAATCAAATGCCTTTAGTTATTGAAATGTCTTTAATTATTTAATTATTTTCGATGATGAAATGTATTTAAATACTTTTATCCAAATATTTGTAATGTTGAAATTCCATTTCTACAAATTTGATAATTGTTAAAAAATACTCAAAAAATGTCAACAGGTTGTGAGATCTTCAACGTCAAACTTTAATTAAACAGTAAGGTGAAAAAAAAATTGTTGCTGAAGTTTTCGCTTTTGAAAAAAAAAAAAAATCGGAAAAGTAAGAATGATAGCAATGACCAAATTGGGTCAACGATAAGATATCGCTGATAATTTGTATATCTTTCTGATAATTTAGATAAATTCTATTAAATATTTCTACAGAACTATTAAATCATGGGATGAAAAAGCTGGAAATATTTTTTTGGTGGTTCAATGAAGCGAATCTATGAAGGGGCACTTGTTTCGAATGTCAGTACTATTATTGATATCATCACCTGTTATTTGTTTCAATGTTAGGTATTATGATGTCATGATCTTATTAGTTGTTTCGAATACAAATACTCTCACTTGTTTCGATTATCAAATATTGTTAATTGTTCCGATTATGAAGTATTGCTATTTGTTTCGATTATCAATACTGCTATTTGTCTCGATTGTCAAATACAATAAAGTATGCAAGAATATTTTTTTCCCGGATCTTCGATTAAAGTAATGTTTTCCTTTTCTGTTTTTATTCGGCGTTATTTTTAAAAAATTTTCAATGTTTTTCGCTACAACAAATATGTTAATCATGTATTAGATTTAGAAATTTGTATAAAAAGTTCCGATAAGCATCATGAAATTTTACTTTACCAAAAATAGCATTCAAGAATAGTTTACTTAGTTGGAGAAAGTAATCAAAAATTTAAATCAAAAAAAAGAGAAACATACACCGATGTTTCATAAGGCAATCGAAGGATGTTCCCCAAGCAGATACTTCCTCGAAGGTTATTCTACAAATAACAATGAATGAATATATGATACGATATGATATGATATATAGCGTGTTGTGTTTAGTGATTGTTACACTTATTAAACAATAAAGTTATAAGTAGAAATAGACAAAGCATCAAAATAATAAGTTAGAAAGTTTTGGTAAATTGAAAGTGAGTAAGAAAACAAACAAAGATTAGGTAAATAACTGAATAAACTGTATGGTCAAGAATATATTTATAAATAAGTGTACAAATTGAAATTAGTAAACACAGAAATACGTAATTTTTTATTGGGTAAATAATGCTAGAAAAATAAACTGAAAATGAAAATATAAGAATGTAGAAAGGATGCTTGTTCCATTACTCAAAGGACTGAGTGGCTGAAATATTGCGATTGTTTTTCTGCTTTAATTCTTTAAAAAAATGAGACAATCATGCTTGTAATTTTAGTTTTTCTAATTACCATTTCGTGAAATTGCAAGACATATGTGTGTGTGTGTCTGTCTGTCTGTCTGTCTGTCTGTATATATATATATATATATATATATATATATATATACATATATATAACAAGTTCATAATTGATTAAATTTAAACAAATAAGAAAGGTCCGTTTAAATGAAATGTGATGCAAAATAAAGGATAAGGGATTACGTAAGTGACAGACAACGTTGTGCAGGTTAGTACTATAGCAAACAATTGACACACATCAATCGTAACCTCAATTGATCAGTCTCTAAATTTGATGGGAATACAATCCTATTTAAATATTTAAAATACGACTAAAATGATGGCAGGAAAGGAAAAGGTAAAATTAGGGATTATTTGTACGATAAAAGTTTAACAGAAGAATTATTGATTATTATATATTATAAGACAAAATTTTCGCCTTAACCTTCATTTACATTTGTTAATTAATAATTAAAAAGAAAAAATTGATCTGAAATGGAAAAAAATTGTTTCAGAAGAAATCGAACAGAAATTTTGAGAAGAATAAATAAGTGAAAGAAAGAAAGTAAAGAAAATAAATAAAATAGTCTACGAATGATTCGATTCATAATTTATTCTTTACAATTAGGACGAAAGAAAAAAATGAGGCAAAACTTACTTTTCATTAATATTAGAAGTCGATGTATCGTCAGCATTCGATCGATCATCATTTTGTGTTGGCAGACTAAATAATTGATAAGTATTACCTGAGTATGCAATTTATTCATAAAACTAAAATTAATCCATGTATGCATGATAAAATATTCTTCTAAAATATGATAAAAATATTCCTTTTATCATATTTAATTATTATCAGTTACAGATGATATTTTATACATATATTAATTTATGTTCTGCAGACACTTCCTGTTTTTTCCCTTCACCTTTACGGTGATTAATGACATAATGTATGATGTAATTAATTAATTAGCAACTGATAATACTTACAAATACCTAGAAACAAAATCTAACATTAGTTTTTTCGGGAAATTTTATTTTAAATTTGTTTTGATAATTTTTCAAAATTATTAATTGTTCTTTTAATTAAATTTTATTAAAAAGAATTGATTTTTCATATTGTAAAAGAAAAAAATAATAAAAAATTATTGTTACATCCAATCGAACAGTAAATGAAAGAAGTGTTGTTGTGTTAAATTATTTGAAGTAAAAAGATAGTGATAATAGCACTCTAATCGATAATTTTATATTTTTGAAATTTTTTGTCTTGCAAAATTTTAAGTTAGAAACATGAAAAAATGGTGAAGATACCATACAGAAACGCTATAATTTTAATACTTTTGAGTTTACATAAGGTGATAATTTAGTTTTGATGGTTAAAAGAGAGTGATAACAGAATGATATTGATGATATCCCTCATAAATAATTATATCAAAGTAGAATAATTTAAAATTCTTAGATTTCAGAAAAATCATTTATAGTTTGAAAAAACTTCCATCATTCTCTACTCGAATCATTAATAGTTTGAAAAAACTTCCATCATTCTCCACTCGAATCATTTCTTTTCCAAGACTGCAAATTTTGCAATCTTCGAATCACAGAAGACCGAATTAAATAATTGTAAAGTATAAACACAGCAATAATTTTTAATAGTTAAAAATTATTGAGGAAATATGTTCCAATCAGTTTTAATATTTGATAAAATAATTCTAATCTTCTTTTTCAACTTCAGTTGCAATCAATGAAAATTTCAAAAAATCGTCAAGAAATAAAATATTATTCACTAATATTTGAAAGTGTTTTCAATAAATTTAAACATTCTTGCTTAATTTGCATTCCATTGCTTTCATGCTGCTAATTTTGAATGTTGAAAAAGGAACAAAACTTATACAGATTTAGTTCAAATAAATTCATATAATTTGTAATTTATATTAGCATACATTTATATATGAAGGAAAAGCTCTATTTATATTTATATATGCACATTATTTATTTATTTATGTATTCATATTTATATTTATATAGTCACATTTATATTTATACATTTATTTGCATTAAATTCTATATTTATATTAATTCAAAACTCGTATATTGGAAGGAAGAAGTTTCTATCCAAATTTGCAAAAATGAAATTAAAAGCGATTTTTTGATGCTAACTTTTTTTAAATACTTTTTTTCCTTGTCATCAAGAATCTCATTTATTTAATACAGGATAAAGTTTGAAAAACTAAGCGGAAAATATTGAATCATATTCGATTATTATTAATTTGACGAAGATTAAGTGCATGCCTACAATTTTAATTGCAAGAAATAATTGTTGCACTCAGAAATTGATGAATCAGTGAAAGGAAGTAAAGAAATAAGTGAGCACACATCTTTTGAATTGCTTCTGCTCTCAATTTGCCTTCCATAAAATATTCACTTTCTACTGCTCTTCAGGAATTCCTAGCGAAAACAATCTTCCTTATGATTTGAATTTCAATGCCAAAGTACTCAGTTATTGAGTGCTCGAACAGTGCATTGCTGTTATTGTTGAAATGTTTTGCGTCATTTAGCGAATAAATCTTTCAGACAAACGCTGCTCGGAAACTTCTCATTTCTGAGCGTCGAGCTGTGTGAAGCGACGCCAATCAATGGTACTATGGTAACCGTCGGTTGACTATCTAAGGTTTATATATACATCTTAATATACACAAGTGGAGAAACATTGAATTGTAAACGATAGAAATTATGTTAATAGCCGGCTTATTATTCATTAATCATATAATGCTATAAATCCGTAATCTATAAATAGTTCGGATATAGACGGCACAGATTAGTAAAAGTGATTTTCCTGTCACTTGACATTATTTATCAATAATTCAATGATTTGCATCATTAACTGTTAATTGATTACTTTAATGAATGTTATTCATGGATAGTTCATTATTCATTTCATGCATAATTGCATGATTTATTTATTTGTGTTACAATCGCTATTTATTAATAATTTAACTAATGATGTCATAGATTGTTAAGTAATTTATTTATGATTCAAATAACCTTAATTATCAGTTCTAACAGCAGCGAATTTCGCAGCGTTGAAAGCATGAAGTTAATTTATGTTAAATATCCAAAATAGAAAGTTAGCTAATCAAATAAAAAAACAAAAGGAATGAAAAATACGGCGAAGAAGAAAAGAAAAAATGGAAAATATGAGTGTTTCAGTTTTTATTTGCATCTGATTAAACATCAGGAAGGATAATTTTGTATGAAAAAACAGTGTTAGTAGTGAAATTAAATTGAATTTTTGCATAATATCGAGATTCAATTATAGTGGTGACAAAATTAAATTCAATGAAAATCAAGGCTGATAACAATCCTTCTTTGCTTGCAAAAGATTTAGTTAGTTTATCACGAAAGTAAAATGAAGCTAGATCTTAGATGAAGAAAATTCTTGGCTATTCTAAGACAAATTATAATGGAAACAGTCTGGCATTGAGTGATAGCATGCCAACTTGCACTGCAAGCTGATGAGATGGAGTGCAAGTCAGTTATATCGTTAACAGTCAACCATGTCTACAGATCTCTTTTGGAAAAACAAAAAATATAAATGACAGTACTGCTCGCAAGAAGTTAGACAAGTGCTGCATATGTGCAAGTAACAATCTCCAAAAATTCTTTAGATATTATTGACAATTATCAGTTTATCGTTTGGAATTATCAAAGGTATAGTTTGATAATTTTCTATGCATACCATCAGCATTATCACGTCAATTATAATTCCTATTATAGTATTACTAGTTCAGTTATTACATCATAATCGTTACCATGCTTACCAAAGTTCACAAAACAATCATTCACATTCTTTATGATTGAATAAAGATGCTAAGATAGAAATTAATCAATTAGTACCATTGTTTATCACATGAATGGACTAGCAAGTGCAGTTTTTAGCAACTTGACCTATTTGCTGGCAACTTATCAGCGAATTCTAACAATTGATATGCTGGTATTACTATCAAGTACATTAGTCATAAATTAAGAAAATGATTCAATTTATTAAATTGAAAACTTTTTTCTGTCTTATACAGCTCTAAATTAAGACATTAAAAAATTTGTCGAATAATTTTTGCGCTATTTCTTTCTCATAGTTTATCATTATCATTATTAACAAGATAGTTCTGAAGATTATTTATCGTTATTTTCATCATTATATTACCTCTCATTATATACTATCATATCTTCAATTATCGCTTAACAATTCATCAGTATTTTTGACAATTTTATGTACAGAAATTTTGTTTTGCAATTTTTCATGAAAAATTAGTTTATTTTCAAACTATTCAAAAGAATAGAAAAAAATTTTTAATTCAATATAAGATATGAATAAAAAAAGGAATTTAATTATAACATATGGAATGATAAAGGGACGATGGATAGGAGATGTTAATTCAGTGATAATAAACAAAAGAAAGTGCTATCATAAAATTCAATCGAATGAAAAATTGCCCTATTCATTGTTTATTTATCATTTTCCAAGACAATTAAATCAAGACATTGAAAAATTTATTGATCCATTTTGATCTATTTCTTCCTTATACTCTTGATTATTGTTATTATTATTATTATTATTATTACTATTATTATTATTATTATTATTAACACATTTACTTGTTAGTAAGTTATGCAAATTGATTGAATTCAGACATAATTATATCCGGAACGAACTCATAATCCGGAATAGATTTCTGATATTTACTACCCAAAAAATAGCACAATTAACCGTTAGCAATGGAAAGGAGATAAAAGATTAGTTTTTAATG
>KZ270021.1:141550-254439 GCA_002249935.1 Onchocerca flexuosa | reverse complement strand
TTATTATTATTATTATTATTATTACTATTATTATTATTATTATTATAAACACATTTACTTGTTAGTAAGTTATGCAAATTGATTGAATTCAGACATAATTATATCCGGAACGAGCTCATAATCCGGAATAGATTTCTGATATTTACTACCCAAAAAATAGCACAATTAACCGTTAGCAATGGAAAGGAGATAAAAGATTAGTTTTTAATGTGATTCTTTTCTTCAGAAAAATGAAGCGAAGTTGAGATTAAATTAATATAATTATTCTCGTTTTTATGTTGAGATTAGATTAATATAATTATTCTCGCTTTTATGTTAGTACTTAGATTAAACGACTTTTTCAACTTTTTTTCTTCTTTTCATTCAATATCGAATAAAAAATTCAAGTAGTATTTCTAATGGCTAAAAAAATTCTCTCCTGCATTTTATATTAACAATTAGCTAGGTAATCTTAACTGTTCTCCAATGCAAATTTCAATTCTTTTTTAAATCTAATCCATTTTTACTAATTTCAAGGATTGAAAGACTGAAATTTTATTAAAGTTCAATCTACGATAAACGTATTTTCGAATATGTAACATTTTTTGAAAGCATATTTGCACAACAGAAATCAAAAAATGATGCTCAGATCTGACATTTTTTGTTAATTTATTAATTATCACCTTATCTTATCAATAAATATAACAGCTGTCCTAACGTGCGTGTATTTTCGATACGACCAGTCTCAAAGCATGCCAGGATTTGGAGTCGAAAAAAAGACATTTGGAGTCGTTCAATTCTGTTATCTTCTCGTTATCATCGCAGCAGCATTACGTAAGATGTTCAAGCGGGAAAGCACGTACTATGCGTAAAATCAACCAACGTTAAGTGTAACAAAGATGCGTTTACCTTTGGTTATTTCCTATGGAAGAGCAATTGCATGGAAGAAGTTTCATCAGCATTTGGGTCGCCGATTTGGACAGTTTGAAGAGATTTTGTGCAAACTGGAATGCCTCACGCGAATCACGTTTTATCGCATTGAATCGCCTGCTTGCGGATCGCAATTCGCTTTCTTATCGCTGGATATACACATCTGCTGATAAACCTGTCAAGCTAAGTGCTTGTGTCTCTCTGTTTGATTATCATGTAACTAATAGCAACAATGATAACGATCATAGCAACGCAATGACAAAGATAGCAGCAACAACAACAACAATGTCAACCAGGATAAAAATGGGTGATATCAATAGATGTCTTAAGCAACCAAACAATTAGTTGTCAGAGCGCAATATTCGGAATGCTTTTTGGCTTGTAGTGGAATTAGGCTGGTGCTTGCTGAAACAGCACGGAGACAGGCCTGGCCTTGGCCAAGTACAAAGCTGGAGATGGTGGGAGGAAGCAGGAGAGTTTGCAGGTGAGTCAACGAAAGTAGAAGGGTGTGTGGAAGGCTGACAGAATCCGGCAATGGGACACATGCATATGCACACTTAAAGCCATGCCGGTGAAGTCCAAGCAAATACTAGGCTCTCGATTGCTGCAATGGTTGTGATATGATATGTATGTCTCTATCTAATGGTTGCTTTGGACCTCTGTCCAGAGATCAGCACTTCAATAAGCCTTGGCCTAAAGAGTTAGGCACGTTACTGGCAAGGCCCATAATCTCAATAGTATCACTTGGCCTAAAAGCAAAGCTATCCATGCCTATATCATGTGAAATGCCTTAAAGACCTATACAAAGGCATTTTATTGAGGCTAAAATCAGCATTCCTATACACTAAATCCATCTTATTTTTTTCATCCCTTTCCTGCTTCTCTAAACTTTTTCTCCCTTTTTTTCTCTTTCTCTCTCCCCGTTTTATCTTTCTCCTTGAAAAGAATTACCCTTAATTGTTTATGATAGCTTTTGAATGAAATTTCAGCAATAATTTAAGAGAAAAAAGCAAAAGATTTTTAGAAATAATGATAGATAGAAATATTTCATTTGGCTTAATTAAGCTGCAAAAGAGCCAAAGAAGGTTGCAACTTTTTCGGCTTCTTTGCCTCGATAAGTTTGACTTTACGTTAAAAACAGTTTGGGAGCCAAAAGTTCTATCCTCCTCTCTTCCTCTTTTTTTAATCGCTAATGTCTCATTTTTCCCTCATCTTGCCTTCAATAAATATACGTAAATGATATTCAACAGAATTGATGATTATTTTCGTTTAATTTCTTCCATGTTTTCAGTCGAATTTCTTCACGTTCAAAGGAATCATTGCTTGTCGAATTGTTAGTTTACTTTTCTGATCGCTGAAAATTAAAGAAATTGCTAAAAAATTGGTTTCCAAAATGAAAAATGTAACCATTGTTATTTTTCAAATTATTATACGTACACAGATTTCACTTGATCGAAACTGGTTTTAAAGATGACTGCACGGATGATTACTTATGCGCAATCAATCGATTTTTCAAAAATTCTACTGACGATTGATTAAATCAGATTGTGATATTTCACTTTGCGATTTTATTTGTTTCTAAAATTAGTTCAATCACTTTTGTGCCATTTTTTTTCTTCAATAGCTTGAAATAAAATCTAAGTTTTTTAATGTTCAACAAATTATTTTCATTTCATTTAATTTCAGGACAATTTTTATGATTTTTTAACTCGAAATATCATTAAAAATCCGGGTGTTTTAGTTGATTCGCTAATTAGTCACGGATTTAATTAAAGTGATGAAATGCTGATCAGTATGGTGAAATTTTATTACACGAGAAGAATTATCTTCCTGTTACTTTTATTATCCTTCATATATTTTATCATGAAAACTGAATAAAAAAGTAAATTAATGCATTGGAGTTGTACATAATGATTAAATTCATGCATTTGAGATAAGGTGATAAAGTACAATTTACGGTAAGCAGATTCATTATCAATTCATTCAAGGATGTTCGATGAAATCAAGGAAAACAGGAACTCTGCTGATGATAAGTAATTTTCTCAATCATTACATCAATGCAGAATAAACTAACTTTATAAATTGGTAAAGTTTCACAAATTATATGTATTTAAATTCCAGTACTTAAACTGAAATTTAAATATACATAATTTTAACAACTATTTGGCAAAAAAAGAGAAGATATGCTGTCAGTATTTTTGTAAATTAAAATTTAACCTCTTTCATATATACTTTTCGGCCTTTTAAAGTTTTATTTCAGGATAGGCATTATTTATTCGAACAAATGCTGTGCCGTTTATTAAACAAAAAAATCAACAGATTATCAAAAATGAGTGGAAATGATAAATAAATTATCATATAAGCATTCATCGTTGAATAACTTACTTATCATTATCATTGATGATAATAAAATAAAATACTTTGTTTATTATGCAAATATTTAAGAGAAATGTTCAAAATTTGCTTTCATGATTGATCAAAAGTCCAAGAAATTAGAACAAAGTAAAAAATGAGTGGCATCGCTTTCCTAAGCAAAATTGGAAAGTTATTTTGCATTTAAACTATAAAATCGAAAGAATTGTGTCAAATTGGCATCATTCTCTAGCAAAGCAGAAATGGAAATCCCTTTTGCAGCCGATCTTTATAAAACTTGAAAAAAAGGAAGAAAAGTTAATGTAGCAGTAAAATGATGTCATAATATAAAGCATAAATAAAGGGTTTTTTTTTAATTAGAATATCAAAACGCCACTTAAACATTCCTTCATCTTTTTCAAACATTTTTTTCTCTCCAATTCTCGTCATTGAATTCAAAACAACAAGAAAAAAAAAGACAACACCCTATAAAAATCACCTTGATCCATCAAAAACAACAAACAACAAAACAACAGAAAAAAAACTGGATAAAACCAACATGAACTTTCTTAACAACATCAAAACCACATTTATAAGAATTCAACTTGACATCAGAAAAATCTTTAAAAGACATAAAAAAAGACGACAAATCATACCAAAAGGAAGCAAAAAAGGTGAAATTTAAAACAAGAAAAGGAAGCGTCGAAAGTAACATTGCATGCTGAAATTATTCGATGGAACAAAAAAAAAGCACAAAAAAAGTTTGGAGATAAAAGGAAAAAAAAAACTACGGAAAGCCAACTCTTATCAGTCTACTCTTTCTATCATTATGTACAATTTCAGTTGTTCATTTATCATTTTTTTCATTTAATAAAGTGATTAGTTTTAGCTCTCCCAATTTAAATGCAAAAGTAATTTTTCTTCTTTTTAAACTTTGTATTCAAAAAAAATTAATTATTACAAAAAGAAATATGAGTTGTTTTATTTCACATTTTATTTGAACATGTTTTTGTTTGTTTTACAATTATTGGAAGATTGTTTTCAAAAATTAAAATTTCCCCATATATGTGTCTGTTAAATAAATGAAAGAGATTTTAATAAGGAAGCGAAAAGTGAACAAATTTGACGATTAATTTGCCAAATTATTCAGTTAATTTAGGTTATTTGTTTTTACATTCGAATCTTCTCAAACTTTAAATCTAAACGATTATTTAATCAAAATTTTATTGATGAATTATTCGAAATGAATTGCATGAATCATGTGGACAAAAGTATCACCACTGCAAATGTTAAGTGATAAATATTTAACTGAAGCATTTGACCGATAATCTTCGATCTTTGTTCTCGAAATAAGTATATTTTTTGTTTAAAAAATTTTAATTTGGAACCGAAGCTATACTTTTGGAAAAAAGAGATAGCTTTTCTTCCGCCGAAACTTTAAATAAATATTTGTTAATGATGGCAATTACTGAAGCAGACAATGATGCGCAAACTTCACTAATCACATCAGACAGTGTTCATAAAACAACCAAACTTTTACTGATAAGGTTTCTCTATTTAATTTGATCGTTATTTCTCATTTATTTAAATAAAGTATAAATTTAATCAACAAATCATTTTCCAGAAATCATTACTTATTTTTGAGAAATAACAAAAATATTTAGCTTAGTAGATGCTAATAAAACGATTTTAAGCTTAAGTTTGAAAATATCCAATAAGTAAAACATGTGACATTAACAAATTTTTAAGAAATTAAAAGACTAAACAAGAAAATAGATAGTTATTTAATATTTTAAAAAAAGTTAAAATTTATTGGAATCTATTTGAAATCTGAAATAATTGTTGAAATCTGCTTTAAATCTTGAGAAATTTTATTGAAATAGCTTTAGAACTCAGTGCAGTAGAACTGTTGCAGAAGCTCGAATCTTCATCCGAACACCAATGTGCAACAAATTTATGTAAGTGAACACGAAACGAATAATAAAAAAGTTGAGAATGGTGCTCAGTTAATTACTTCCAATTATACAAGTTTGTTTTTGCCTTTGATTGATGAATTGAAATCTTTTGAAAACTGAAGCTAAAACATAACGAAACAATCATAGTTGATTAATTTTGTTCCAAGAGTTGAAATATTTAGAAATTTATTAGAAACTTTTTATCTAAAATTTTTGACGCCAAGAAAAGATTAATTTATCATTTTTTGAAGGATAGAATTTCTGATTGCTTTTTTTCTTTCATATAAATTTGCTAATTGAAAACTGAGCATAGTTACCCATTCCATCCATTCATAAATGTGCGTTTCTTGGTTTATGTAAGTTTGAATTTCTTTCTTTGCTAAGTTTATGTTTGCAAAGCAACCTATTGCAAAGTTCTCAGAGAAATTACTGGAAGATCATTCATCATTCTATAATTGCGATCTTGATGAGAAATATTTGACTATTTGTATGTCAATAAAAGCAGTAATTAAGTTGCAATAAGAGCAATGGCTGATAGCAGCTGTTAGAATTGTAGGTAAGTTTCATCAAATCAAAGAATAATAAGAAAAGTATTGGCAAGTAACGCAAGAAAAACAGCAGCAAAAGATAATTAGCAGTAATGAAGCATTAGGTTAATTGCTATAAGTATCAATGAAGAGAGTAGTAATTAATAAAGATAATAGTAATTAAACTAGAACAGCAGGAATAGAAATTGATAAAAATATCTTTTGTTTTGAACATATCTTTATAAATTACATTTTACAATGTGCTGTAAACTGAAACCTAATCAAGCTTTGCTTATCAGTTGTTTATTTATCAGCTGACATGACTACTTGCATATAATGTTGATCGATTTGCATATTTTCATCTCTTACTGATCTCCAAATTTTCCCTTCAGTTTCACTTTGCAGATGATAATCTGGAAGAGTTAACATATCAGCGTCAACATTTCTGGTCCTGGCAAGTGATCCTCATATTGCTCCTCGTTATGGTCGTTATTAATGCACTAATTGTGTTGTGCTTAATGAATCGTGAATCAGACAACAAAATGGCAACTTCTGTCAGATTCGTACCGCTGAATGATTTTCGGAAACGAACATTAGCCACTTTCAAATTCAGAAGGTGCCATTTATCGAATATGAAAATTTGTGCAAGTTATATTTTGTGCCAAAATTTATTCCTCTGCTATTATAACTCTGAGAGGAACAATGCATTTTGAAAAAAAAAATTGGACAACAAATGATACTTCAGAAGACTAACACTGATTGATTCCTGATCTCTTCTTAAATTTCGCTTTTTGAATTCTAAGTTAACTTCTTTCCAAAATCGATAATTTAGAAGAAAAGTAACAACTTGTTCAGGCAATAAACTTCTCTTTTCAGAAATATATTTTCCGATTTAGAATCCTTCTTGCTAATTTATTCTTCTTCAGACCGCTACTTAGCATTGATACCAACAATAATTTGCTCATTCTCTCATCGTTAGACAACCGAACTGATGAACTATTGGTTGAGCAATTATCGCTTGACGATTTTCAACATGGATTCATGCAAGTTTTAATTTAAATAAGTATAAAGAATGCATAGATTTGTTAGTAAATAAGCCAGTCTATTATTATTTTTTCTTTGCTCGAAACCTTAGTTGTCTAATCAGCTTTGTTCGCATACAAAAATCAATACTAAAAATCAATGCGAAAGAATTCAAAGTTGGATGTTAATTAATTTAATCGTTCGCAAATATGAATCCACAGTAAATTGTGCAGCACTGCGTTATTATGCACATTTATAATATTTTACGTATATTACACGTGAATATGCACAACATTGCTTCAATCGTATCTCTTCTTTTTTTTTCAGTCCAAAGAATATCAAACTTAATGATGGAATGAGAAATTGTCAACAACTTTCATCATTTGTTCATTGCTGTTTTATCACTGCGGATGATAATACTTCATTTCTTCATGAAGGTACACATTGTTTCCGTCAAAGTAAGTATTCTATTGTTTTATCAATATTTATTTTCTTAAATTTTGTAAACATTTATTTATTTGATTGATTATTGCAAGAGATACCTTAAAGTGTCGCGATTCTTCAAGTGTAATTTAGAAACTAATGATTTATTTCAATCTGGTCAATTACTTAAATTAAATCAAATACAATCATAGCTTATTAATATTAGAAAATTGCAAAAGAGCAATCTATACTTTGATCAAAAATTTCATTTTTTGATTCTGTCTATATTGCAATTCATCCTCCTTATTTCTACAATAATGGTTCTAAGGTTAACGATTTTCGAAATTTAAAATTTTCAACCATTTCTTGATAAATGAAGTATCATAGAAGAATTTCAGGAAGCACAGATCTATCGGATCATTTCTACAAAAAAAATATGCGAATGACACATACGTGGCAAACTTTATCAAATGATGATACCGTTATTCTACTTCAGAATATGGCCGATGGATATAGCATATTAGATACCAAATATGGAATGTAAGATTATCCCTGCCATAAATTCTCAAAACTTTACAATTTATGAAACCAGAATAGACATTAGGCATATTATTTTTAATGATTTGTTGAAAATCACAATTTTTATGTCTAAATTTTGATTAAAAACAAAGTTTCTAAATTTTTAATCGTTTTTTTCTAGTTCAATGCCTATTTTGGATAATGAAGATTATGCAAATTTAACACCGATGGCCACCTTTTTTGGAATGGATAATGTTAAAGAATTAACTGTACTTGGTAATTTTGACTTTCTTTCAGCATTTTTAAAAATCAATCATGAATTATTATTCCTTCTTCCAAAATGTATGGAACATTGTTATCAATGAAAAAAATCTATATTTAGGAACTTGCTTTATTTTTTCTGTTAATAATCTGTCTTCACAGCATCGATTTAATGAGCAGAAATTTTAGTAAGCTTAATTAAACTAAAATTCTACATATTGAGAAATGTTGCATTTTTAAAAATCAACTTCGATCTCGACTTAAACATCAGCATATTTTCACTCTGCCAAAGAACTTTTCTTTTTTTTCTTACATCCAGAAATTGATATAAGCTTGGCAAAAATTTAGCAATTTAATTCTAGTTATTTTAATTAATCACTTGATTTTTTAATAAAAAATTACGAAATCTCTTCGAAAAAATAAAATGAAAGAATTGTTTTTAGCTCAAGATGATTATAAATTCTATATCTGCGAATACCTTCGTGATTCGGAACATCGTTTTCTTCTACAAGAATGTTATGAATCAGCGTAATTTAATTTTTTTTTCTTTTTTGTTTCCCAATTCTTATTTATCAACTAAATATCTGCTTCAAATTTTCAATGATAATGCTATTTTATATTGCTTTCATAATTTTGCAAATATTTAAAAAAAAAATTTACAGACTGCTTAAATTAGAAAATCCTTCACATGTTAAATTTTGTGCTAATCCAATCTATCAGGCAATCATTCAGTTCAATAACGCATATACAAATATAAAATGGCAATTACAAGTTAGTATTATTTGTTTATTTTCGTTAAATTGACAAGCAAATATTTGAATCGAAAATTTGAATTGATTCTCAAAAGATATTTTTTAGAAAACAAATTGAGTACTTTTTTGATATCATACTTCAACTCTGACATTAAATTCTTTTAAAATATTCAATAATATTTGTAGTAATTTTTCGTTTATATTTAATGAAAATTCCTGCTCAAATACTCGAATTTATGTTGGTAATAAAGTACTTTGTGAGTGAAGCTTTCATTCATTTAATTTAAATCTTATGTAGTATTTGATTATCTTTACAGGTGACGTATACAACCATAAATGGCTTTAATGACAATAACATTTACATTGTTGAATCCGTCGATTTAATTACTGATCAACAGGTGGCGATGATTTGTTCACCATTTAATATCGATATTTATATGATTTCAAGTAATGTCTTAGTGCATTATGCTATTGATTTGCCGAAAATCGATGGTGAGACATTAATTGGCAATTATTTTTAACATATATTTCATTAAATTGATATAGCATAAGTAATAAAATATTTATCCTATTCGCATGAAACAAATGACCAGTACTATAATCAACATGTGGAAAGATTATTGAAATCATAATTATTAATTTACATCTTATGTTTAATCATTTGATGCGTATATATTATTTCAAAGTTCACTTGGAATATATTACTCAAAGTAAAATATTTGAAATCATTCAAATTCATCCAAACTAAATTATTTGCAGTATGTGTCATCCAAATTAAATCATTTAAAGTATATGTATCACCTTAATTAATATTCCTTAGTATCACCTTAATTAATATTCAATTTACAATTTTTTTTAGGGGTTCTTGCTAAATAAGAATTATTAAACTCAAATATTTAATTAGTTATTCCCCGATGTTTTCTCTTCCTCAATGAATCATCGTCTCTGACCGACTAAATTATTATTTTAAATGAATATTTAAAAATATTATGATCAATAGATGATGAATTTATTTCATACTGCAATTATTCATCCAAAAATTTGTTTATTTTAATAACATACAACTGAATTGATAACATTCATCCGTATCTCTAAGAGATCAATGAACTGGAGTAATCATTTTATTATTTAAGTAACACTAAAATTCTTTCTTTATTATTTAAGTAATACTCAAATTTCTTTCTTGTTTTTTTCAGTAAAAAAACTATTTTTAAATTGATAATTTCTTTCGCACAATAAAAAACTGCAATTATTGATTTTTTCTCAGCATTCATAATCTTTTCTAAGGAAAGAAAGCTTTTTTTTCCAAGAGATTTCATAGTACCAAATGGAAAAATTGGTTGCATTACTTTACTGAATGTTTCAAATTTCCACATCTTTTCAATAAGAAATGTCAAATGGAGTGAAAATTTTAAGAAGTTTCATGAAATTGTTGATTTTTGGTGAATCAAAGTTTTGTCATTCAATTGAATACAACCATACCAAGTGATACATAACGTTTGATTTCCCAGTTCAGTGAATAGTAGCATATTTCATTTCCAATTTTTGCTTTACATTAAAGTGAAGAGAAAAATTGAAGTATTATTGCAAATATATAACATGAATTAAATGTTTAAACCAACATTATACCAAATATTTTACAAAATTAAACAAAATTCGACTGAAATAATTAAATCATTGTGACATGATCGGGAATGCTTGATCAGCTGTTTTATCGCTATCATTCGATTCCATAATCTGCAAGAAATTTTACACAAACGCTAAGAGTTATTAATCCAAATTAATTTGTGAATTGATACCAATCCGAGTAATTAATTCATTTTATGATAAAAAATGGAACTCACCAAGTCTTTGATCACTGTCATTCGATCACAAACAGACTAAAAGAGAATATTGCTGTATCTTAACTTCTTACTAAGGAGACATCATTTAAATCATTGACGTCAAAAAGCATACAGTCGTGTTGAACATGACTTACGTGATCTTACGTGATATGATTCGATAACTGTCGTAGATAGTTTTAGCAATTTTAATTGATATTTTACAAATGTTTCAAGAAAAGAAGATTATCGCAAAAAAGAATTGATATAAGCTTTCAGGCTATTATGATCATTGCGGTCACTTTTAGTTATGACTATTTTCAGGAATTTGAAAGCCGTTTTTTTCATTATTGATAAAATTTAGTCCATTTCAGCATAAATATCTCTTTTACTCTTTTTTTTTAAAAAAAATTTTCATTTTCGAACGAAATACCTATACTTCTTTCCCGATGAGTACAATGAAGATAAAATCCTATAAAATTTATTTACTCACATTGTTTATTTGTGTTTCATACTGACTGGTGACATTCATTAACAGGTGTCTGAAAATGGGTAATTTTCAAGAAATTATCAGTGTGTGGTATATTTTATTAAAGTGATTTATGAAATATCTGCAGAAATGATTAATTTTTTCTTTTGGAATTGATAAATAACGAATGACAATTAGTAAATTTAAAAAAGTTTGGAAATTATTCTGTTTATAATTTTAGATTAAATACTCTGAATAAATGTTTCATAAATGAATGTTTTCAAAATAAATCAGATATTATCAATTGCAATAAATCAAATATTTTTTCAAAGATCAGCAACCACCTGAACAAGGCTGTAGAAGATTCGATAAACGAACTTTGGATATTTTGATTGCATTAATTTTAAAGAAGTCTTTCCGTGATCAAGTTCCGGCATTATTATGGATGGACCGGGAAAATATGATTGCGGTATGGAAAATTAAGAAATCGAGAAAAAAAAAAACTTTACTGAAAATTTAGTTTACAATCTGATGACTTCGGATAAATCGATTTTCATGTAGCATGAAATTTTTCAACATAGCCAAATGGGTGTGTTATTATAAAATCATGGAACTTTGAATCCAATTTGGAATGCAATTTTTTTCTGAAGAACTCCAAATTTAAATTTATATTTTTCTCATTTATAATCCAACTTAATTCAACTAATGTCGTTCTCATAAGGCTTCAAAGAGATTATTATTTTGCAAAATTCCATCTTTTACAATAATTTTAATCTTGAAACTTTCAATTGTTAAAAGAAGCAAACTTAGTGATGATCACCATTAATTGCTATTATTTCGATTATTTCTCGAATTTAAAAATTTTTAGTATAAGCTAATACATTTAAAAACAGATTTCTCCAATTGACTTCAAAAAATTTGAAATAAATAATAAAATATAAAATCTTATTTGTTTATAACTTCTTTAAATTGAGGATTTCATATCTTCAATTAAATTTGAGCATTATATTATCGCAATATGCTCTTTTTATTTTCTGTTTAGTAAATTTATAATTAATTAAAATGAGTGAAAAAGAAAAACTATAATTGAGTTTAATTTGCAAATACTTGTTAAATCTAAAGATGAAATCTATACCATTTTTAATCAATAGTTAATGGTATTCAACCAATCAAGTGCTTCAGAACAAAATTTTAAATTTTGTTATTTTTTTTTTGGATTTTGAAAAATCGATAAAGTATTCCAGTAGTACATATGCTGTATTTATTTTCGTCTTTTCAGAATGTTTTACCAAATCATTTAATATGCTATTTCATTAAACTATTTGTCGGTTTTTTTTTTTTAAAAACGACTAAAATCTGATTTAAATTTCAAATTTTGTATTTTTTTTTTATTCTTTTACTCAATTCACTTATTCATAATTATATTAAGATTTAATTTGAAATTTTCTTTTTTTCTCAATAATAATATATTTTTCAAATTTCTTCTCAGTTTATTATTCAAAAATTAGCAAAGGATTGTGAACTTTTTCCTTCCATATTTTTCTAAACACTTAAAATATATGCTTAATCAAATTTTAGGTTCTGTTCTTTTTTTCTTCAAAAATATCTCTAACATAAAAATCAATTGACAAGAATATTTATATATACGTTTGTATAAAAATAGAACAAAGCACTAAAAATATTCGGAAAAAACGAAAAATGACATAATTCAGAATTCTAATTTTGACATCGATTCCTGTTTCGGTTTTTTAATTGATGGAAGAAAATGCTTGTTTAGCTTCATTTTCAGTTGGTTCAAAATTTTCTGAAATATAAATTTGCCGGTTTAGCGATAAACAATAAACTTTCATTTTGCTCACACCTTCTTAACTTCTGCCAGATTTCGCTTTCAAGAATGAAATATTTATTTTTCATACAAGAAAACCATTCCTTCCTTCCAGTTGATCCATCACGCGATCGCATACATCAATTCGGCCGATCGAATCTACACCGTCGTTGCGGATAACGAGTTGGCACAACGATCTGTGTATGTTGTTGGTAGCATTGATGGCGATTTAATTTATTTAGTAACACTACTTAAACAATATGAAATGCCACCGAATTCTCATTTTATCTTCCTCGGTTAATTTTTAATTGCTTCTTTAATTATATTCTTTTTGAATTTGATTTTTTTCCGTTCATTTAATTTTAAAAAAATAAATTAATTACTTGTAATTCAATTTTATAAATGATACATCAGTATTTTTCAAATCATTTGAAAATTTGCATAATTTTTATGAACTGCAATTAATTATTATGATTCGTTTACTTTCTCCTGTCGGATTTCATCCAACTAAATTTTCCGTTTGATTTTATTATTAATTACAATTTATAACCTGAATTTTGAAAATGAAGAAAAATTATCGAATTTTAAATTCGTTTGACGATGACACAAAAGACAATTTTTAGTGCAGTAGTATAGTATTAGCATATTTATCTGGTCAACTCTCATGTATGCATGCATGCACTAGCAAACATTGCAAGAATCGATAGTAATGATCAAACAGGCATGCATTCGTGTGTCGAGTACTGCAACACTGTTTTTGCAACTGCTAATTAATTTATCTCGCATGCATGCATCATTTAATGGGTGTGCATTGTGCATGCAATGAAATTTGATTGTTTGCAGGTGATTATTTGGATTCTTTTAATCCAAAACGAATCGATGCATTATTATTACTGCTATGTTTAAAATTACGATTTCCACATCATATTGCCCTCTTTCGTGGTCATTTTGAGACGTATGAAATGTGTAAAGCAATCGGTTTTGATAGAATAGTTAGTCTTTCTAAATTTTGATCAATAATTTAATTGTTAGATAATTCAAAAAGTTTTTTCAATTATTGAAAATCAGGAAGAAATATCTCGAAATGTATATCGAAATTGCTTCACTCTATTAGCTTAATTTATCCTTCTGCCATATTTATTTCAAACTATTTTCAATTCAATCAATCAAAAAAAAAAAGTAATAGAAAAATGCAGAATTCGTAAATAATGGTTTGCACATTACATTACATTGATGATGAGAGAAAGCAAGAGAAAAAAAATCATTTTCCTGAAATGGATATGAAAGATCTATTGAAACCTGAAAAAAAGAATAGCCTGAAATTGATAAATAGCCAGCAATATCAGATCAAGCAATAAAGACAAATTAAAGTTACGATTCATTCTTGCTTTTATTTCATAAATTTAAAAACAAAGAAAAGATCCGATTGATTTCTAAAATTTCGATTGTTTGCAGAGTGAAGATCAGCGACTAATCCAAAGCTTTTCGCTACTCTTTGAATACTTACCTTTACTAGGAGTAATTGGAAGTGCGTCAATTTGTAATTATCAATGTTCTTATCATATTACGATAATACAAGACTCATTTTTCTTCGTAATTTCTGGAAATCAATAAAAAAACAAATTGCCGACAATTTTTTTTTTTCTAATATTTTAACATTATTTCACCGGATTGTTACAAGAAAATAGAAGCCAATAATGACGATAGCTTTCTTTCATATTTTAATTTAAATTATCCTAAAAGGTCAAAAGAGAAAACAATGCATGACTTATAAAATTAGGTTTTGTTTTTGCAAATGATTCATTTAGGGGAGAAAGTTTCAGTTGAAAAAAGGAGAGTAAATTCTGCCATTTATTTTGAAATATTTGTTAAAAATTTAATTTCAATACTTAATTATTACAGAATTTCTATGTGTCCATGCTGGCATTTCACCATTCATGTCCAATAATACGTTTTTAAACCATTTTGTAAAACCAGTCGAAATAAAACGAATGAATGCAAGAGAACGATGCTTCTTAACTGATATTTTATATGGGATACCAGACAAGAATTTAAATAAACACAAGTTTTTTTTTGTTATAAACAATTTTGAAATGCATAAATTAAAACTTTTGGAATGATAAAATTAAATAAAATGAGATTATTAGGCAAATAATTATCCGAATTATCTCCAGTAATTAATTTGGTTAGATCAAAAAAAGTATAAAGTATGGCAACGATTTTTTTGAAGCTAAAAATATTTGCTCGAAACTAGTCAATTAAATATTTTAAGTTGATTCCATTTACTGCTAAAAATCTTAAAAGCAAGTTTTATCATAAGTAAGCTCATTTCTGAACAATATTAAGGTTTACAATAAGCTCATCATTTATGATTTATCGAAATACTGATTACTAATTTATTTGAATTTCTGAATCATGTCATTGGCTTAAATTTTGAATAGCAAATTTCGGATTGAATAAAGCTGAAAGTTCTTGGAAATTTGCAGATTATTTGCTCCATCGAACATCTACCCAATCGGCAATCGTTTTAGCCTTCGAGGATTGGTTCAAGTACTTGAAAAATTTAATTGCTCCAGACTTCTTCGTGGCTGTGGTTGTCGTGAATCTTCAGGTGTCAACTTTGACCTCAGAGTTAGAAAATGCATTAGCATTGTTTCAGGATGCAGTATTAAACACAGACATTATGCAAGTGAGTGCATAAATCGAATTTCAAATTTAACATATACACGAGGATATTTGTTTAGATGCCCTGAGCCTAGGCTTAGCACAGGCCTACATTTGACGCATTAATTTCAAGTCCTTATGTTTTCGTATTCACGCGTTCTCTCTTTCATTTCAGATTACGAGAAGCCCTATTCCTATCTCTTCCTTTATATATTTATTGCGATAAAGATGAATATGTTTGAATGAAATCAACATTATTTTTGGCATATTTTGAAAATATTAGAAATTAAAAACAAAATTAAATATCAAAGTTTGAAAAGTAAAATATTCTGTTTTCAAATGAATAAATTTTCATCCAAACTTTTTAATTGAAAACAATAAAAAAAAGTTTACTCAAGGAGCTTTGATTCAAATATTTGAAAACGGTGAATACAGAATGCTATCAGTCAGTGCAAATGATGCTTGGAATCTACTGAACCAGTACACTTTAACTATTTCAATACAAATTTTTATCGCCCGTTTTATTCGATCACTTCGACATATTCCGAATCAATATGGTTTCCCGGAAGAGTGTAAACATGTAAATGGATTGCTCAAGGGAAACGACCTGAAAATGTCACCATATCTCACACTTTATTGAAGACTTTTGCTGAAGGTACTAACTAATTAACAAGTATGAAACATTAATTAATTAGCCATTTATTAGTTTGTGAAATATTTGAGGCAATTATTTGGTAATTAATTTGATAAGATAATTTCATCATTGATGTTTCCAAGTGATATTACGATGTAATACATTGTTACGGAAATAAGTATTTTTATATAATATTACGATTAACAGTGATAGCATTATGATGACAACTGTTTCTCGTACAGCATTACGATGAATATCCACGTAGAATGCGATTTTTGTACTGAATTTATTTATTCAAATAATCGCAATGCGATTTTAATATAATTCTCATTAAAAATTGATGAGAAATTCACTCAGTTTTGAGTTTTTCGGTTTGAATGCTACTATTACTGTTATTACTTAATGTTAATCGATTCCTGAATTTCAATCTTAATTAGAGATGGTGAAAAATTTCTTTTAAATTTTATTCCTTAATACTTTCATTCTTAGAAAAATTGTTTTGAACAATTTCGTAGCATACTTTTTCCTTCCTGAGATGGACTTTTTACGCTTAATTAAATTTTATTTTCCCATGCAAATTAGTTTTAATTTTGAACAAATGATTTTAAATAATATTATAGAAATGATGTATCCTTGCAAGCTTCATGATTATTTTTCAATTGATCCAAGAATGGAACAATATATGTATACTGAATTATTCCCATTATGTCAAGACTTCTACTATCATGGATCGAGTCAATCAATTCAACCATTTCCATATTTTAATGATGAATATCCGGTAATAATTAACATATCATTAAGCAATCAAATGAAAGAAAAAAAAATTTTTGATGCTTATGAATATGAGTGCTTACGAATATGATTATCATTCGATATCAGTAAATCGATGAACTGTCGAAGTATCAATATAATCAACAACCAAAACATCCTTCTATGTTTACTGCTTATATTATGATCTTATTAAAACGATTATTTGCCTATTGCATTACACTTTTATTGCAATTTCCTAAAGCAAATTTTCCTTCAATTATTATAAGCAATCTTTTGATCTTCTTAAGCTTATGAAACCTCCAGTGTTCGCACGAAATGGAAGAATGCTTCGATCAGTAGTAAGTCTGGAAAATAGAAATAATTTTTGTCTTTGTTAACAATCAATAGTACAAATTTAAAATGCTCATTCCACGAATTCGTTAACTTGAAAGCGTAATATAAGGAAGAAAAATATTCATGACTAATTTATGACCTCTTTATGATAAATAACTCAATCCTACATTATTTCATTTCTAATTTTCAAATTAATTTCAATTAGAACTTTTATAAAGTACTGCTTCCTAATACCTTTCTAAATATTGTGTGCGTATTAATAAGCATAACAATTAATTGGTTATTGAAATGATGCGTTAAACAGAAACTACAATTATTAAGACATGAATTTTACAGTAGAAATATCACTCATAAAATAACCAAAACGTGTATTAAAGAATAACAATAATAATAACACTAATAATGATAATAATAATAATAATAATAATAATAATAATAATAATAATAATAATAATAATAATAATAATAATAATAATAATAATAATAATATGTGCAGATCATAAAAGAATTATTAGATTACTCCAAACTATTACTTTGTAAAATTATTTGCAAAAATTCAGTTTACACTTTTTTTTGAGCATTATTTTCTGACCCATTTTGTTCTACCATTATGTTATCATTATCATCTTATCATAATGCAAAACGTTAGCTATTTTTTCATTCAGATGGTGGCGTTAGAAACACATTATAAAATGTTTCATTTATTTATTTACTTATTTATTCTTTTTTTTAATATATTTTCTGAGAAAAAAATTTTTTTTTTGATATTTTTTGAATTAATTCTTTTACAACAACACAGAAATAAGAACGAACATACTGCTCAAATTTCCTTCATTTTATAGTGTTCTGTGGTATGCAGTTAACAAGAATAATAATTTTTGTAAAATTATGGAAAATAAATGATAAAATAAAAATTAAAAAAGAATATAAATGAAAGATAGAAAAATTTAACTTTTTTTTCTGCCAAAACGAACGATGGAGTAAATCAAACAGAAATGAATTACTTTTCTCAATCTGAAAGTACCAATTTTTAATAATTTTAAGGATGATGATGATGAATTCAACATGTCACATGTTTACAGTGACCGTATTATACGACCTGGATATGATTTGGAACAGGAGGAACAGGTGAAATATCACTGTTGAAATTTTACTTCCGTAATTTCTTCATTCATTCGTAGGAAATAGAATGCACTTTTCAAGTATACAGTATACCGTATTTGAATGGTTATACTGTATGTTAATCAAGTATCCAAAGAACAATATACAGTAGATGATTAGCACGAAATATATTACTGATTTTTTTTCCTTCATATGGAGTTATAAAGATAAGCATGAAACAATAAATTATGGTACTTTTTATCATTTATTCATTGTAACGGAAATTTTACAAGACATATTTTTTGTTGAATAAAAATTTTTGTTAAGTCGTAAATTTTACTGCATTAATAAGCAAAAAACTTTAATAATTATTGATTAAATAAAATGATGCTTAGCTCTATTTACAGCCAAGAAGACTTCCTGGCCAACAAATTCAACAACCTCAAGAGGTAAGTTAATACTTTTAATTTTTACGAAACAACAAAAACTTACATGTATCGTGTACAGAGATTACTTAAGCTATTTTAATTATGAATTTAATGTAAGCTATTCCGATGTTTCAAATCATTTTATTGCTTTAAATTTCATCTGCAAATTACAAAATTTCTTTTTTGTTGAAGTTAATATATTTCATAATTATTACTACAATATTTTATAATCATTGGTTACAATTGGATACTTTTAGAACAATCTGCAGGATTTACGTCACTGTCAACAATGGCTACAAAATATTGTTAATCCACGTTTATCACATAAATATCGCGTAGAACGATTACTTAATGAGAACAGTGATGATGAATAAACAAAAGAGATAATCTGTTATAATAAACAGAAAAGAAATGTTTCAACATGAGGTAAAAAAGTCGATAAGTGCAACAATCGGTAAAATCAAACCAATCAGGATTGTATCCATAAAAAGGACTGTATCAACTGTATCGATTGTATCAAGGATTCTATCACAAAAAGGACTGTAAAAGGATTTAAAAGGATTGTAAAAGGATTGTAGTCAGGATTGTATCCATGAATCGTTTCCATTGTATCCATAATCAGGATTATATCCACACATTATCATTCAAATATACTTCTACTTCAAGCGAAAAACTTGGTGAAACGAATTAAAAAGAATGAAATTTGTACAATTAAATTGCAATTGATTAGCTCAGTCATATGGTATCTCAGATGGAATTCAATAGCTTGGCTTTTCTCACTATATGCTATTAAATCGAAAAAATTTATCTTCGGTGTTTCTTACGAGTTCTAGAACTCAGTTTGCTCTCGAAAGAAGTCTCGAGAGCAAATTGAATCTAATTTTCCATCTCCGCTTTCGTAATGCAATACTTTAAATTAGCAAAATTTGAAAGAACTTTCCTGTTAGCATTAATTTGTTTACTTATATATCGACCCCCAACAATGTTTTATAAAAATCACGAAGCTCTGATTTCGGTATTTTAACATTTGGAGTACACATAATAAGTAATACTTTTCTTTTAAATTCTCTTCTTCACCAATTAAAGTAATGCAATGATAATTTATGGGAAATCGTTAACTTTACAATATTTGCTAAAATGAAAAAAAAAAAAAAAAAAAAGGAAAAAAAGAAAAGAAAATGATGAAATTAACTAAGTCGTTGATGTTAGAAATACATAAAATTTTTTATTTGCAAAAATAATGTAATAAAACTTGGAACAAATCGATAAATTATTAAAAAGAATTTGCATAAAAGTTAAAGAACATTCTGCTGAAATCTAAATAAATTCCATAATTATACTTGGCTAAGTTCAAAGATCATCATTATTAATGGATATTATAAAAAATGAAGGAACTGATGAACAGTTGGAAGGCAAAATAATAATTTCATTCTTTTCCTGAGAATATTTTCATCATTTATGTTATTTTTAAACATGAACTCACTGCTCTTTTCGAATTAATATTATCTTTCCTTTTTTCTCATTCATTTATTTTATTTCTAATTATTTTTCGATTCCCATCGAATCAAAATTTTCTTTTTTTCCTTTTTCATAATTTGACTTTTTTTTTTAGAAGCTATTTCAAACATTCGCAAGACTTAAAAAGAAATAATGATCGATGAAAAACTGAAATTTCGAGCAGAAAATTAATGAATGAAGGAAGAATATGGCGTGCAATTAGTCAAGCGATATATTATGTCACAGGGATGCCATTTCATTTTAATTTTCTTATTAATTGAAATTATTATAAATTTGGATCAAGTAAACTGCAGTAAAAATTATTCATTACCATCTAATGATCATTGCATACAACAATTTTCGTACAACAAGCACTAATGATTCCTTATTGTCATTTATTATTATTATTATTATTCCTGTTTACTATTTTTATTGTTATTAATATTTTTATTATTTTTATAAAATATTGATAACAACTTCAATAATCATTCCTTGCTGTGTGATTAGGAAATCTAAATATTACAATGAAATATATTCAAAATCAAACTGAATCACATTGGCAGAATATATCTAAAAAATGATGAAAAGTTAAAAAAAGGATTTTATTTCAGAACCATTCATTTACTACAATCGTACCTGATATTATCCGATTACACAAGAAAGAAAATTTTTCCGAGATAATTAATAATTTAAACTGTCAAATCATATGTTGGCTAAATTATCGATAGATTAATTGCTCATTTCTTGGCTAAATTTATTTAAACATTCGGAACTGTGTCTAATATATTATATTCGATATCATTTAGCTGATGAAGGATTTCTCACATCATATCTTTAAAATCTCATCAGTTTGTCATCACAGCATTCCTAACCTAATCACTTTACTACCACTCTTATCATTAGCTCTTTTCCATCTCAAATCATTTTCTTATCAGCTCTGTAATTAGATCTATGATTCTGTTATTCTATTATTATTCCTATTATAATTGATTATTATCCTAATCATTTTATCATTATATTTACTATCAGCTCCATTACTCCATTCCATTACTTGATTATTCTTTTATCATCGCTATCATTAACTTTTAACTAATCAGTTCACAATCAGTTACATTATCATCTGAATCATTCTAATAAACTAGTCATTTTATGATTCATTAATCAGAGCAATAAATCACTCATTTAATTCTCATCCTTTTTTTTCATTTTTAATTTAATTTCTCTCTTCGTTGATGCTTGAAATGATTTCTAATGGTACGAAATTTCGTTTTTGTGTCGTTCATTAAAATTATTGAATAATAGTGAGAAATTCTTAAATTAAAATCATATTTATTCTCGAAAACTTAAAAGAAAAAAAATTTGGCAGAAAATACAGTAAAAATTCATTCAAAAATAATTTTCTGTTCGGATGAATTTTATTGTTTTTTTTTTTTAATTATTAGTTGGCTATATCCTTTTATAATCTTTTCAATGGATCTTTTGTTAACTTTTTATTAGGCCATTTACTGGGCTCCTTCACCAGTCTAATATGGCTCTTTTTATCTTCCTATCCAATTATGGTTATTAGATTGATTGAGTTTCTTTATAAGTCTCCCAATAGGCTAATTTTTAAATGTATACATTGGAAAAAATATTTCAATTTAATCTCCCTAACTACTATTAGTTCATTTACATGCATATTTACACATGTTTTGTCTTGATATTATTGATTGTTTACTAAAAAAGTTCTGCTTAGAATTTACCTGTTAATAGTATTTGATTATTTTTTTTAAAAATTTAAAATGGATTCATTCTTTATCCATTTTAAGTGCCATTTTTTTTTTTTATTTAAATTGTTAGCTAATTTAATTGAGTAAAAGTTTCCATTCAAATTCAGTAATACTTCAGTCTTAATTTTATTTTCATTCCAAGTTTGCTATTAATTTTGAAATATTATTCAATCGTATTTCTCATTGTATTTTGATTTTTGTTCATTTCTTTTAATATATCATAACTTTTTCTATTGTTCAGTTCCAAGATTATTTCCCTGACTTTATTATCCTTTCTTCTTATTCATTTACTTTTACTCATGAGATTATGTCTTATTTCATAAAATTCCATTTTTTCCGAATTTTTTTTCAGAAAATTTTAATTGTTTGAAAATATCTTCTTTTCATATATCCTTATGAAATTCACTTCATTATTTGAAATGGAGTGAACTCAGTTTCAATTGAAGCGAGACAAAATTAAAATGACATTATGTTATGCTGAAGTGAATTCAAATCATTCCCTCAGAATATCTGATAAAGTTAAAATAAACCTGGAATTATCATGTAGTGAATAAACCTACGATCTTGAATCAACTGTGATGAATTTATTGCAGTATCTTAAGACTACTATGCTCTTTGCATTTTAATGTTTCGTGAAATCTTTCAAGTTAATTCATTTTTTTTTTTTTTTTTTTTTTTTTGAAATCTCTAAATTGCTTTAGGATTCCTGTTCTTTTTGACTTTTTTTAAAACAAGAGCTTTTTTTTAAATTTCCGGAAATTCCTTCCTTGAAAAACAATATCTTACTTTTCTGAAAAAAAATCATATCAATTTTAAAAGCTATTTTTATCTGAAATCCTTTTACTATACATTCATATTTCTTTAAAATTTCATTTTTCTTTTCATGATAATTGATCGCAATGTCACTTTAGAGACAATAAAAGTCGAAAAATATCAAAAGAACAATTCTTCGAAAAATTCGAGGAAACTAGAAAAACGAGACATTGTGAAATTTTCGTTTATCAGACAGTTGACAATTGCGTAAATGAAAACGGGACAATAAAAAATTACGATCTTCTTGGGAAATTTCTAGCATTTGGCAACAACTTGCCATCATCTGGTCAAAAGTGGACTCTTCCAACTTCACTTTGTACTTAATTTTAGTTTTTCAAAAATTTCCTCATTTACTGTCTGTTTATCCTCTTCAAAATAATGAAGCATGGCTTGAGTTGTTGTTGACAGTTAAAGATTTTTGTTCGCAACAATTGTAACGAGCCTATTATTTTACTGCAAACATATGAATGATTCATTCTTTCCCATTTATTTTCATTGTATTACTATCCGCTAATTGGTGAAAATTTAATTAAATCAATTAGTTGCAGTTATTTAATTAAATATCCCATTACATATAAATAAGAAAACTATTCATATCAATAAACGATTGTAAATCTATTTGATTTGACAGCTAAAATTTTTATATCATAACGACGTGTAATCACTCGTATTTAGGTATTTGTAACAGCAATTTCAGAAGCAGGTGGTCTTATAGGACTGACTTTTCGAAGAATATCAAGAGTGGTTGCAATTGCTGTGAAGAAAACTCACGTGCAATTTTCTTCGATAACAATCATCGGAATGCTTCAGTAAGTTTGCCAAAGTAGTGCCAAGCATTCACTTATCTTTCTGGAAATTCAAAACTGCTAAAACTCTTTGAAACATGCGGCGTGAACTTGCAAAGATAGATTCGTAAAAGACTGCTAAATTACTCGCACTTATTTATGCAAGCATGCCAGTTGCTGCAGTGACCCAGTGTGATATACTACTTCAAACAGATCAAACTGTGGTATTATGAGACAGCAGTGTTCGAATGCAACATGCTTTTACCTTATTGATGTTTGTTCTGATTGTCATCCTGAGGGAAGCAGAAGGAATCGCTTTTGCTTCGATAGGTTTGGTTGTGCCTAATCTATGTAGACGGCGATAATTTGTTGTTAAATATTTTGGCCGCAATACTCCGAGATATCTCTGACAAATCAGATGTAGAGAGCAGTATTGAGTGGATTAATGGTAGTGTGAGAAATTGATATTTACCAACAAAGCAGGCCGGAACAGCAGCTATGTGACACTTTCGACTGTGACAGAGAAAGTGTCCGATGAAAGTTGGAAGCTTTGAACCAATGCAGACAAGATTGGTTTTATCTACTAGCACTATAATAATGCCACTGCCATTCAGAGTGCCAGTAGCGCAGGTAATATCAAGATTAGCTCAGCATTTTCGGCATCTCGAACAAGCCGGTTCTCCGCCAGTAATGTTTCCTTCTGCATTTTCACATCAACAGCTTGTGGCTGCTACCGTGGAGTTGTCTTGTTCGGCAATGAAGAGTGCCAGTGTTAGTTCGAATTTCGACAGCAGTCCAAGAGTATATCAGGAGACAGGAAACTTATGTCTCATCCAGAAATGTGTGCTCTGTGGTTCCGAATGCTGTTACAGTATGTCTGCTAAGAAGGAAAGCCCCGATACAATAGATTGTTGCTGTAACTCGAAGAGGTATTAAATAGGATTCATAGGTTACTAGGTGTAGTGCTAATTACCTGTTGTTTAATGACGCGTACGCTACTTCAGGTCTTCATAAAAGCCATGATGCTGTATTGGAAGGAGTGGTGACTTCATGAATGAAGTGTTCCTCCCAAAGTTTTCTACGTACCATTCATAATTTTCCTAGCAGTAATGTTTCCACTAAACAAAAGCAAATTATAATTAAATGAACAAAATCCAACTTTGTTCATTTAATGTATTATTATTTCTAGCTACTTGTATTATTTAATATATTAAAAAGAAATTTCGAATGTTGAATTTTAATTTAAAAATAGACCTTTTGTATAAACTTTTGTCTATTTCAGTGGATCTCTACTTGAATTTTATGCAATATCATTCTAGTGGGACTACAGATATATTAATTAGCAAATTAAGCTTATTCAATTAGATAGAAGTTGATCGAAGTGCTTTTAATCTCAAGTTAAATATAAGAGTAAAAAAGAGAGGTTATTAATTACATGGTATACTACGAACCCTATTCGTTGTAAAATTTTTGTAAAAATTCATTGCTTATACAATAAGAAATTGACTATTTAATGAACAAGTTAATTTTTTTTTTCTTTCGAAATAGATTATAAAAATTCCTTCTTAAATTAATGAGTGGCTGTAACAAGTAAGTAAGATACCTATTAAAAATATCGATTTGCTTCTAAAAATTTGACCGAAAAACAAGTTCTGAAACGAGTTGGCACGCAAGGAAGGAAAAAGTCATAAAAAGTTCAACTTTTTAGTTTTTACTATTCGAACAAAAGCAAAATTTTATTGCACTTTTTAGCGATAATAGAAGAAGCATTTTTCCAATATATTTTCTGTTTTAAAAAAAAGTTTGAAACTCTTTGAATACTGTACAATATGTAGCAGTATGTTTGTTGAAGGTAAATTTTTGAATTTTTAAATTTTCGCAAAAAGCGTCGAAATTCCCAATAAGGAATTGATGAATTGAATATTGCGTTAAAGTTTGAAAAAAAGGTCAAAAATGGGTAAAGAAGGGAAAAAGTAACCAATAAATTCACCGATTCAGCAGTTGCATTGCTGACACATTCCAGAAAGTACGAAAAGTGAATTAATTCTCTTTTCTTTTCTCAGAAACACTCCAAAATGCAAGAAAACTTTAATCAGTCCTTTTTTTCATCGTTCATTCCATCTACAGAAGAGACTCTCGGAGAATAGTTTCAACCTAGGCTAAGAATTAAAAAATGATTTCTACGAAATATTCAAATTTTCTTATTCAAGTATGCTTAACAATTTTTAGTATCTTCTAAAAGTTCTTCTCTTCCTTTTTTGGTAGTTATTGATTTTTTTTTTTTTGGTTTAATGTATAATTAATATCTTTTAAATTTGTTGTTTGATTAATTATTTCTATAATTAATTGAAATTAGTTTTAATATTTTTATAGAAACAGTTTTTTAGACAATCTTCTATTTAAATTTGTTGAAAGTAATTGAATTTATTATTTTTTTATTTGCTTCCCACTCAAAGATACATTTATAAATCGGTGATTTTACTTTTTACGACCTAACAAAAATGATTCGTCGCAATTATCATAAATAAGGTGAAATTGTAAGTAAAGAAATAAGCATTCTGTCTTCTTCTTCCTCAAAAAAATAAGAAAAAAATTAAAATAAAATTAAAATAATAAATACTAAGTTGTTAGTATTACTACAATTTTCAAGTAATTTATTTATTTATTTTTTCGCGAAATCAGTAATCTTTAATTTAGCTTAGCGAATTTATTCTATCTGATTTTAAAAAACAACATAGCCTATTCTATTTGATCTTTTATAAATAGCCTAGCCTATTTTATCTCGTCTTTTACAAATAGCCCAGTTAATCTAATCCCTTCTCACTGATTCACTCTATTCTGAACAACTGTTTCACAGTTTCGTTCAAGTTTAATCATCCAAATCAATCCAAGTTTCAACCAATTCTCTAATTTTATTTCGTTTCGCAAATGCTAAATTAAATTTCTCCTTTTAAGCATTCATTTATAAAATGTGTTAATTAATTTTGTATTCAATGAATTTATTCTTTTACATATTTTCCTATGACCGTGTAACCTATTTGTATCATTTTTAAAAAATAAACAAAATGTTCAAAGAACTTATTTCTATTAATTTTAATAAATTAAAAAACTTTTTTTAAGAAATTTATTGTATCAGTTTTAACGAATCAAACAATTTGTTTGAGAAATGCCATTTCTATCAACTTCAAAGAATTTCAGTGAATCATTTAAAAACTTATTTCTATCATTTTAAGCAAAAAAAAAAGGTAAACAATTCATCGTAATGTGTGAGAACGAAATTTCTTCATCGAATAAACTCTCCATGCATCGATGTGCTTCACTGAAATTATCACAAATTTATTATTCGAATTTTTTAGTCTCTTTATGAGAAAGTAATTTTTTAATAAATCAATAATTATGACTTTCTTTTGTATTCTCTCTCACTTTATAGTTCGTATTATTGCTCAATCAAACGACCGAAAGAAATCGATCAATTTATTAATCTTTTCTTTTTCAATTTTATCTTATCATCGCTTCATTACGAATTCTCGAAATAAACGATAAACCAACAATTTTTTGATAAACAAGCAACGAATGAAAAAGGCATGTCATCAAATCCATTGTCATCAGGCGAGCTATTTCTTTTTGATTACTAAATTTTAATTTCTTCTTTTTGGCTAATACTAATAGTAGAAACCGTTCACGTTCCCATATTAAAAATGAATCAAAATAAGGTGCCCCTGTTTGCTGTGTAAAGTTAGTGTGCGATCGATCAGAAAATATTTTAAAATTATTCAGGCTTAAATTTATAAATCAGAGTGAATCATTAATTTTAAAAAGTGCTGCTTTCGTCTTATTTAATGTACTCATTATTTTTGTCCATTTGTCTGTTTATTTATATGTTTGTTCTTTGTTATTCAAAATGCTTATTTATCTTGAAAATTACTAACAGTTTCTATATGCAGAAATTAAAATCTACATATTAATCTTCTCCAAAATTTCAATTAAATTTATCCGTCATTAAATTAATATGAAATTCCAAAACAAAATATCACTCAATTTGTTACTTATATTTATTGTTTTCAATAACCTTTCAGCAGTATGACTATTTCCAAAATGTCAATGAATTTTCAAGATCGAAAATCGAAATTACTAATGAATAATTGAAAGTTAATGAAATCAAGTCAAACTTTAATTTTCTTCTTCAAAGCTTTCATTTCATTTGTCACTTTTCACATATTGCTTTCTATCATAATTATATTAGAACAGAAATTCTCAATTCAATTCAATTTATCGATATTATATTTATTACAGATTTTCTATCCACTTCTGATGCATCAAATGAAAAGTATGACTAATATTCATATTGATTGACAGATTTTAATTTTCATTTGTAAATTTCAATGTTTCCTTTAATACAAGAAAGAAAAATTGAAAACAAATTTTATTGTTTCCTTTTTGGCTAACTTAAAATTTCAAAATTTCTCACATTTACTATTGCTAAAATTTTATAAAGCATTTGCAAGCTGAAAATTGTGTGCTATTTATTTTAAAATAAATTTTTCAATGTCAAAAATAATTAGCATAACTGAAAAAAATGAATGCAAATTTAGTGATGGACATTTTCAACTTCATTTTATTCCATTTAAATATTCCATCGCATTTTTCCCGATATTTCCCATAAAAATTAATTTGATGCATTCATATTTCCATACACATTGTTAGAACTGTTAAAATATGCCTTCGATGCAGCAACTTTTTTCCGATGGCATAAAACTTTCATTCTTCTCTTCTCGATCCAGTTCCATGAATCATTATGTCCCGTTTAATTATCATAATCATGCCTTTCAGTATAGTAATTATCGATGGCAATTATGAATATACATATCGTAATTTTTAAAGGCGAGCAAAAAATTTAATGACATATTCGAAGAAACGGAAAAAATAAAAAAAATTTGGCGATAATTATTTTTTTTTTCAAGCTTTTTCCCATACAAATCATTTCCTTTTTTTTTCCAAATTTCTTTAAAAACGAATTTTTTTTCTTTCGTTCATTTGCTTATCGATAAATTCTGTTATATGTATTCATTGAATGCTGAGAATTCTATTTCAATTTGAAATACTATTAATGGTGCAATAAATCGTTGCGAACAGCATTACTTTTTCTAACAATTTTACTTGAAATATTAAAGAAACTTTTTTCTTTTCAACTAATTTCAAAAAGTAAGTAATACTTTATGATAAATTAAATTTTTTCACTAATCTCTCCAATTTTCATTTATATTTCAAATAGTGCTATATGAATCTATGCTTTTTTCAAGTTTATTCTTCTCTTTTTATTATAAAATCCAATTTCAATTCATTAAATATATCTTCCAAAATATATATTATTTCCAAAACCTTTGTATTAAATCTTTTATAATACAAGTATTTCCTATCGATAAGAAGGCCTAATTTCAATTCTAAGACAAACAAACTTGTTCAGAAGTCTTTGTAATTTCAGTTTCCAAAACTTTTCATTTACATACAGAAAAATGAAGTAATTACACAAAAATACATCATAATTATCTTGCCAAAAAACCAAGTTATTCTAAAATTATCACTCATTTAAGCTGTTCTTCGATCATTAGATGAAATATATTTCACGAGAAAGAAGATGAATCGTCATAAAGCACAGATAAATAGATAGATAAATGGATAGATAGATAGATGGATTGGATAAGACCGAGTGGGACTGAATCAGATCCATTCCTCTCCTATGATAAAGCTTTAAGCAAGAATTTCTCATTTTCGATGTTATTGAGATGAATGTTGCAGTCAAATAATATCGCTTCAACTTTAGTTTTTATGAAAATGGATCGATGAATCAGCGAGACATTTCCTCTCGCCGATCATTCGCTTCTCACTTTTCTTTCATTCACTTGTTTCAATCTTGAATTAAATATCAGAACTTATTTCATTATTTAATTAACCCAGATTTTACATATCATTTTTAATTATATCAATTTAATCAAGTCGGAACTTGCAAATTGTTCTTGCAAATCGGTGTATTCAATTAAATCAGAATTCATATATTATTTAAAATCAGAACTTATGTCCTGTTCGATTGTAAAAGTGAAAGATACTGGTAAATAACGATAGCATAAAGGAAAATTTTATGCATACCTTATTCTTGCAAATTTTTTTTCCTTATGAAAAAATAACTTGTTCAAAATTTAATTTGAATGTTTTTACAAAATATTCCTAAGCTTAAAAATGGTCTCTCCAATTTACCAAAATATTATGAATTATTGGTGCAAAAAGATATTTCGTTTTGCTCCTTCAAAATTTGGTTCATTTTTTGTCCAAGATTATTTGTTGAATGATTTCCCCTTCTTTTTCTTGTTATCAATTGCGTAAAATAATGAAAAGAATTTGAATTTTGTTCAGAATTGGAGAGCAAATTTTGGAAACAGAAAATTTTTGTAAAAAAAAAAATCCACTGAAAGTTTCTTTCTTCTAAAAAGTTTAACTTTCATTGTTATTTTGTTAAAATAAAGGAAAAATTGCCAGCAATGCAATAGCATTCATGAAAACTTTCTGCTGAAATTTGAGAAAAAAATTTATTCATCAAATATTAACGAAATTCAATACATTTCAACTTATAATTCTTCATAATCTTTCTGAAAAATTATGTGATTTTATTAACTTTAAACATTTCAACAAAAATTCTTCCGCATTTGATTTTAAAAAAAATTTTTTTAATTTTATTTATTTAATCTTTAGTAAAGCAATCTTTTATGCAATTTCCTTGTCAGTATTTGTTAATTGATGGTCAGTTTTGTTCAAGATATTGATAAAACTGATAATAAGTGATTACATACTACCAATAAAGCAATTTGTCTGATTAATCAGCAATTGTTTATTTATTGTTACCATAACTATCATATTAAGTAATAATTGGATTATACGTTGCGGTCTTTTTATTCCTATAAAAAATATGAAAAACTGGAAAAATATTCCTAGAGATCAAATTTTTTTTGCCTTCTATTCTGCAATTATTTTCATTTTTTAAATTTCTCTTCCGGCATTTTAAAATGCAAATTTTGTAAATTGTAATGGTTCGGAAAACAAAAAGATACTTTTACTTTTCTAATAATTCTCATTAAAAACTTTGCTATTTCTTTTGCATTGAAATTTAAATTTTTCGACTTCAAAACTGTCTTATTTTGAATTGATCTCTTCTATCGGGGGAATCATGAGTGTTTTAAGACAAACATTTATTCCTGAGTCAGCGATATTCTCAGAGGAGCGGGAGAAGCAGGAGTGCATCTTTCTCTCTCTTTCTCTCTCTCTCTCTCTCATTAAATTTTCATTTGATAAACAAATTAACGATTGTCAAAGAAATTTTAAAAGTAAAAAACAAATTGAATGCAATAATTCATATTTTATTGATTGGTACAATAACGAAATGATTAATTAATTTGATGAATCATATTATCTCTACCTACAAATAATTTCTCTACCATCCACTTTGAAGAGTTTTTTGTTGCAATTTTGATCTTCAATTAAAAAAGTGAAGGTCAGTGGAAAAGGTGCAATATTAATTATCAATTAATTTCTTTCTCGATGTTTTAATTTTAAAAGATTAAGTTTTTGAATTTTCAATTTTACATATGCGGTCTATATGATTAAAATCTTTACGTTCATTTTTTTTTTTGCTCAATGTTTTAACTATTGTCACATCAAAAAAGGACGAAAAAAGAAATCTTATTCTCTCGGGATATGTATCACAGCTATTTTATTCCAAATTATAATTTCGTTATTCAAGCACTGCGAAGTTATTTCAAATTCTTATTATTTAAATAGTGTGGGATTTATTACAAATTATAATTTCGTTATTCATGTAGTGTGGAATTCATTCAAATTATATTCTCATTATTCAAATACTATGGAACTATTTCAAACTCTCACTACTCAAATAGTATGAAATTTATTTCAAACTGTGAGTTACTCTCAGATGGTATGGTTTAGTGTTCGATATCGATAATAGTAAAAAGCGATCAAAAAAATAATCAGAAATGATTATTTTTTGCTCGATAAATTGTCCAAATTAATGATGAATAGTGTATGGTTGTAAGGAAATAAGGAAATTTTGACGGATCGATATAAAATTTATACATAATACTTCTATTTACGCTTTACAAGCTCGAAAATATAAATATCCATCTATCTATTCATACCTCAGTTCCATTAATTAACGTCCCTTATTAATTTTATCGATCAAAAGAAGCCTAGGCTTGCATAATACATTTCCATAGATCTATCAATTTGAGGAAATTGCTATTAATTTTACAATCAAAAATGGACAAAGACTGGACAGAAATTAGCACGACGAAAAACTATAGCAGTCTTAAATTTTAATTAAAATTGATAATTTTAGGTATGATTAATTAATTATAGCATGATAGTCATATTTATTTTATTGCTTCCTTTTTTTTGAAGAAGTTTTTCTAAATTTTAACAAATTTAACTATGTGTTTAATATTCATATTTACTAATATCCTTTATATTTCAATCAAATTCTTCAAATTTTCTTTTCGAAATATTTCATTTATTGATATATTCATTTTCAGCAATTTTGCTTTGTTTACAATTATTTTAATAAATATAATTTATTTACAAATTATAACCCTTTCTCTTCCTCATTAGTTAATTTAATTAATTATATTGAATTAATTTCCATTAATTCTTTTAATAATATAGCAAGATTTTTGAATTTTTGTCCTAAATTTCTTTTTCTTTATGCTGATCTAGCCTTCTCCAAGGAATTTGTTTTTCGATCATATTTGAGTAATGTTAACATATTTTAAACTGTTGCTAACATCTTGACTCACTCAAGATCGTCAGACTCTCGAAGTTTGCTCAACTCTCATCAATCTAATTAAAATAAATTAAACCTTATGTTCTTGAGGTAAACAATGTTAGCTTACACAAAGCTATGCTGTTTAATTTTCTATTCTGATTGTATCAACTTTAATTAATTGAAATTTATTTGATCTGAAAAATTGATCTTAAAATATTATAATAGAGAAGACATAGAAGAAAAAAGTAAAATAAGATTGTTTTCGAGCAGATCAATAATGATATGGAGAAGTTTAACAGTTCTTCAAAGTTTTCAGACATGGCGTAGATATTTGAATTTATTAATTAAAAAAGAAATTAAAACCATAATTATATTTAAACAATTTGATTTATAATTTTAATTTTTCATTTTTTCTTCTTTTTTTCTTTTTTTTTTTTTTTGGGAACTTCAATATTATTTAATATTTTTGATGGAATTTCTCATATGTTTTTCGAAAGTTTTTTGAACAAATAATATGTGAATATGAATGTTTCTTTACATTTGAACAATACGGTGTTTTTTTTTTTTTTAAATATCTTTACATTCGATATAGTATGAATATGGAAATATGTGTAAATCATTTGAACAAATTTTAATTTCAAGAAATACGACAAACTTATAAATGGAATGAAATTAATGAAATGTAATATGATCTTTGAACGAAAAATGAGTGTAAATAAAATGATTGTCTTTATATTGTTTACTATTTAGATTTTTAATAACTGTTAAGTGAATGGAAATGATATCGAGCAGAAAAAAAGAACGATGCTTTTTTTTTTCTTAAAACATAGTTTCTTCAGGGAAATATAATACCCATGGGTGAAATTTCAGCAATCCTATCCATCTTTTCGGGGTTTTTTCTGATTGAAAGTGGTGTAAACATAGAGCATGATTTAGACAAGAACTGACAATGCTTATCCAGCCCGATTTAATCAAGCTCTTCTAAGCTCGAAATATATATTGACGCATCGAATAGCCTGAGGTGAGTTCTCGACTCCACTGAACAGCCATTCGTTCGCAAAGCAATCTATTCTTTGTAATACTTGCTGAAAGTTTTCATTTCGTTGTCTGGATGTGATTAAGAATAGTTGGAGATGATAATACTACTCAAAATATGTGTTTATTGCTACCACAAGCCAATCTTATGTGATAACATTCAATCTTGAACAAAGTGAGTTTCTCAATGTCGGCCAAGTAAAAAATAATAATTATTAATTTTCTTCGTTTTCAGCAAAGAATTATCAAAATTAATTCGATACTCATTATTCCACGCAGTGATTCTCTTTGGCATATTTGAAATTTTCCGACACAGAATGATATTTTTCTCCATCCTTTAGCGTTATCTAATTAATTGTCATTATCAATTCCATGCAATTATCATATCAGAAATGCACTTTCTAAAGTTTCAAGAGGTATCAAATTGTTCTGAAACATATATTAACACTGTACCATCCATTACTGATTAAGTGATTAAATAGGCGTGTCCATTACTTGTCTACTTTCGAATAAGTTGCTGTTAATTGATGAAAACAATGAAGAAAACTTGAACAAATCACAAATTATTATTTATTTCCAATCATTTGATCATTTTCACTTTAACATTTAACATTCACTCAAGAATTTTTTCGAGTTTTTTTTTTATTTATTTAAAGGTTGAAATTAATAAGCATCATGCCAATATATTTGTAAATTTTTTAATGCAATTCTATCTAGAAATTAAATTTGTTTTACTGAATCAATGCAATATGAATTTCTATCCAAGTTGTCAAATCATAATTCTGCTTATTTTTCTCTGAAAAAATCAACAATGTCATCGTAGCACAAATTTTTCCATTCAGTAATCTTCACAGCAAGTTTCTTCCCATCTGCAAAAAAGTTATTTGCAGATGGGAAGAAACTTTAAAGTTATTTGGAAGGAACTTTAAAGTTATTTTAAAGTTAAAAAGTTATTTGCAGAAGTGAAAAGTTATTTGAAAACTTCACTTTTATTAGAAAAGTAATAATTTATTCACTCGAAATGAGCGCTTTATTCTTGCTGGATATGAAATTCTTTTGCGAATCGAATTTTTTCTTTCAATGAAGTCGCTCAATATCTTTGTGGTCAGGAAAAAGAAGAAGAAAAACGATAGTCGTGGAAAATAAATATCGTGAATTCACCATAATAAATTTATTTGTGTTGCATTTCAAATAGTTAAATGAAAGGAAAGAAAGAGAGAGAGAGAGAGAGAGAGAAAAGGAAACAGAATGGGATTTTATGGATGTCACATTTCATTTAATAATAATATTGAACATTTTATAGCTATTCGAGTATTTCATTTCCAATTTTCTACAAATTAATACAAAAAAAAATTTAGAAATAATTCGCCAATTTTTCTTTTCTTTTTTTTTTTTTTTTTTGAAAAAGAATTCTTAAAACTTAACAAAATATATTTTTTTAATGCATTGTTCAAAAGAATATAATTAATTTTTATCCATTCCCATTGAAATCTTTCAATTGCCTTAAAATTAATCTATCCTGAAATTTGAAATTCAATTTCCTATATACTGATATAATTTTGTACTGAATATGATCATTCTGGACTTTCTCGAGAAAGGATTCATTATACAAACAGCCATTATTAATCATTAAGTAAATGATTGCTAAATTAACGGAAATTCGTTCTACTTAAAAACTTTTCGTTTTTAAATTCTTTCCAACTTTATTCAATTCGTTATTTTTAAAACTAAATATAACAAAAAATAGTTTGCCATTAGTTCGTTCTCTCTTCTGTTTCAAAATAATTTTTTTTTTTATTTTTTGAAATAATTTTTTTTTACATTGAAATTTTATTTTTTTGTTGATTTTTTTTCTGAAATATTATTGTAAAAGCTTCCCATAAATTTTACAAATTATTTTCTTCCGTTTCGTTTTTCATCCTTTTTATTTTATTATACTTGAATGTTTTGCCAGTTAATTTGGAATCAATTAAAATTGAATTCGAATTCGTTAATAAAATATTGCGATAAGTGATGCAAAATTTAAACGGTTAGATCTCTGCGTTATAGCAAATAAATTGATACAATTGGAAATCGTGACGAAATTTGAATTTCAATAAGTTCCCGTTTTAATCAATCACATATTCCTTCTACAATACATTATTTTCATACGTCGATCTGTTTTATCGATTGGTTTGTTTTATATTTTAAAATATTTAATTATTCGTTTATCTTTTTTTTCTTTTTTATTGCTCTCAGAAATTTTACTGGCAAAATTTCAGAAAAATCATTCGCTCACATTCAGCGCTTCAACTAAAATAGTTATTTATAAGAAATTACTTTTACATACATATCCTTTTACTGATAAATTAGCTTAGTGCCACAAAAATTTATCATTGTAATAATTTATTTCTTCTTTTTTTCATTTTTTTTTTGCTGCTCTCAAAGAATTCAAAAAATTCTCAGAAAATTATTCAATCACATTTAGCGTTTTCCTACGAAGTAGATATCTATTTGCTCTTTTTTTCTTTTCCTATCTTTTTTTTTTTAAATGAAATTATAATTTCATCTTCATTATTCGTCATCCTTGTCCTTGCACATCCAAACACAAAATGATAGAAAATTTAGCAGCACTGTTGTCTTCGAATTTCAATCCTGAAGAAATCGATCGAATCGATGGATGATGATTCCTGGTTAAGTTCACTGATAACCTTTCTAATGGTATCAAATTCACGCACATTTGTTCCGTCTCAAAATTCCAACATATGGCCTTTTTTTTTTCAGTTCAGTTTCACTTCGTAGCCAACATTTCTCGGCAAATAGTCTGGGCGGAAAAAAGAGTAAAGTCTGAGCTAACTTCATCTCATCTCATTACTTTCACCCATCTGATTAGTTTGTATTTATCGAACTTTCTTCCTCTTTACTTCCTTCCTCTCCTACTTTAATTTTGATCATTTTCGCAGCAACGAATAAGTGGTTGCGAGAAAAAAAGACAGAAAACAGAAATGAAAATACTTATTTGAATGTTTAAACTTCAAAAGTATAAAATTTTTTACAAATATTTTTTTTTCCTATTACTTTTTACCAAATTCGCAACAAAATATTCTTAATATTTTCACTTAATCGATTTTTTGTTTTTTTTTAATTCAAATTATGAATATATGTAATGTAAGTTGAGAAAGAAGAGGTTTTTTTTTTCTTCATGTCAACAATATTCTCGATAAAATATTCTCTAAATTTTTGCTTGATTTTTTTAACTTCATATTTAAATTACAAAAATATGTGATGTAAGTTCGAAAGGATTATTTGTCATTCTGAAATCTTTTATGTGTTTTTTGTTTTTTTTTTTTATGTTTTTTAACTAGTCTTTATAATTTAATAAAATATTACGAATAAAAAGATTAGGATAGTAAACGGAAAGAAATCTCTGAAAGTATTTGTTCCATTAAAAAAATAACCAATTTATTTATTTGCTAATTAATTATTAATGGCTATGAAGAAAATGGGAATTTTTTTTCTGTTTAATTCGTTATCTCGATGTAGAATGGAAGGAAAATGAATATTGTGTTTGACATTTCATGTCATCAATCTTTCGAACAGCTTTTTTTTTTTTTGAATGAAATAAAATTTAAATGCTATGATTATTAGCCAAATGCATAGTATAGCTATGAAATTAAAATTACATAAAATAGGCTTGAAATTATTCTATTAATTAAATTAATAATTAATTAGCTTCCCATTATTTTGAAGTTAAAAATGATGTTGCCATAAGATAATCGTCGAATGATGCAAGAATTTTAGTAAAAATAATGCAACGCAGTTGATTGTTTCTAATAATTTGCTTACCTAACATAAAAGGAAATTTTCCTTACTCACTTATTACTTGTTTTACTCATATAGATTACTTGTTTACTTGTTTTATTGTATGAGCATATGAATCAAGTGCTTCATGTATATATCATTCAATTTCACACTATGTCCCGTCGATACATCCAAAATTTCTCGAAGGAAATAAAGTTCACTTATACTAATGATGTCATAATTTAAGTACATCCTAATTTATGAGATTTTTTGCTTGTTTTAAAAAAGTTTTTTAACCATGTAAAAACGAGCTGAACAAGTCTAAGCCTTGATGATTGCCTCAAACCACAACAAATTCATCTAAGCCTTGATGATTGCTTCAAACCGCAACAAATTTTCCATAACAAATAAATCATAATTGAGGATGGAAATTTCAAATTACGAAATTATCTCTGTGTCAACTGTCAATATCTGCTGCCACCGGTTGAAAAGACCACAGCTTTCGAGTTTGTGAAGGTCATTCACATCCATTTCATCCACATGAATATATATGATTATGTGCGAATCTTTCTCCCTCTTTCTGCATAAAAAAGTTCCTCATTTTCATTTCCCGATGTGCCATCTGTTCGTCAAAGCAAATATCGATTCTATGTCGCACTCTATCATCTATCGATCTACTTTGGCTATTGTCTGGTAAAAAAAGAGGAAGAAAAAGAAGTTGTACTTTTTTTATGTTTAATTGCGATTTGAAAAGACACCATTCATTGTTTAAGAAAGAATTCCAAAAATCTCAGCTACATTCTTTTCTTTTAAAAAAAACTCTTCTGTCCAAACCAATCATGTTTTTTTTCAACGAAATTTCTAATCAGTTCATCCATCCAAATTTTTTCTTATTTCAAAATATTCATCCATCTTATTTATATAGATTAAATTCATTCAATGAAATATCGATCTCAAGCACTGATAGATTAAATATCCAAGTTTTCCGAACAATTCGAATATACACTTAATCAATGCCGGTAAGCCATTATCATGCAGAATGACCGGATAATCAGAAAGTATGGCAAATTATTTAATCACTATCAAATTATATCAACGGAATTAATCGGATAATCGGGGATATGACATATCACTTAACCGTACTAGTAAGCCACATTGTGCGGAATAATCGGACAATATAATCACTTTACTTTTGTAATGAATTCTATGGAAAAAAATAGTATTTCGTTTGCTATGGTTTTAATTTTTGTTTAAAATTTGAAAAATTGGGAGAAATTCGTCCTTTCCGCTTTTGGCTCATAAGCAAGATTACTGTACAGAGATCGAAACAAATTCATTCCGTTTAATTTGATTTACTCAATTTGATTATTTCACAAACATTCAAACAAACAGTCATGTCTTTTCATTCCTCACTCGTTTCATTCAAATTTGTTGCACATTTTTATTCATTATCCTTTCATAATTATCCGTTCATTTAATTAATAACATACTGTTTTATGATCTGCTCGGGATTTCTACTGTCACGAGATCATCTTGTGGAGCATTGTTCTTTGAATAACTTTAAGTACTGTTGTTCAGCTTGTTGATTAATTTTCAAAGCTGCTTATCGTGGACAGCAATGGACATGCGACAAATACCATCTCGAAACAGGCAAGTGACAAGTGACTGCACTTGACAGGAGCAAACATCACTTCCTCCATGAGTGCGATTACATTCAATTTGCTTTGTTTAAATTGAAATTGGAAAGAAGTGAGAGATTCTGTGCTCTGTAATCGAAACACATCGACAACTTCAAGGAACGTGAAGAGAAAAGATTACGTCCTCAGACATATCAAACGATTACATCTCCTCACGTATGGATGATACGGATGGACAATACTTTCTACGATGTTACATGATAGCTACGTGATGTTTGACGGACGTAAAATGCGACTATGTGACGTATAGTATAAACAGCTATAATATAAAACACTCACGTGATACGTGATGGACAACAATGACGTTAGATGTGGTCGACATGATTCCTAGACAATGACGAATGCAAAACATGACGCACGAGATTAGCAAACAAGGAGAGAATTTTTTTCTGAAAAAAATGACGAAGTCGTTGCATGCAACGTTAACCTTTTGAATCACCAGTGCATCGTACTTTTTTGTATGGCATTTGTATGTGCATGCGTGCATGCATGCATGTGTGCGAGCGTGGAAGTGCATGTATGTACGATGCGCGTTCATCTCGTTTCCCTGACAAATATGCATAAAAAGTGCTATGGATGCAGCATGCAGCATGCAGTAGCAATAGGAGTAACGCAGGTGCGGCACTGTTATCGATTGACTGAGGAGTGCATTAGATGTGTCGGTCGCTTCTGATTCGTTTTCATCCATTATTTTCTCTGAAAAATGTCCGTAACCATTGTTTCCCATCATTCTTTATTTCTTTTCTCCATTTCTCTGGAAGCATTTTTTTTTTTATTTACAATTTTCTGTTTTGATGTTGTTGATTTCGGAACGTTATCATACTTTCCCTTTGACAAACATTCGAATTTTGCACGACTAAGCCTACCCATGCAGGTGGGTAATTTCGAATTTTTCCCGCATAAAAGATTTCAAAAATTTTTTTCAGTATTTTGAAGAAGATTGGAATTCTACATGACATAAGTATTTTATTGTCAGTGGTAAATCTGTGATATAGAATAAAGCTGGCCATGGTATTCATGATTATGTTTGTTGTCTCGCAGAATATTTGCTGTCTGTCAGAATTATTTTAAAGGAAGAAGATACCAATCATTGTTTTCTTTTTATAATTCGAAATTCTGCAGTAATGGAAAGTTTTCTGTCTGTGGCATCATCTTTCTGTCTTTTCAGTACTTATCAGGGCTGTATGTCATTCTGATAGAAATTCAGTCCAGTCTCTGATAGATAGTTTCCGCCAAACTCAATTCTTACGATAAGCATCTCGTCCAATTCATATCCTCCCGATAGATATCTCGCCGAATTCGCGCATTCCGCTAGGCATCTCGCCAGCAGTCACCTCACCACCGATTTTATGTCCATCCAATAGGCATTAATGTTGTTGCTCAGCAAATGCCATTCAATATTTCCTCTTTTTTTCTTTTTCCACTTTTTTTTCCTTTTTTTCAAAATCTGCACTGAAAAATAACGAAACGAAGGCACGTACTTCTGTTCCGTCTTTCTCAGTGATATTCGTCATCTGTCAATCGTTCGATGCATTTTCATCTCTAATTTAGATTCCTTCTTTTCTGCTCAGAAATATTCTTCAAAAAAAATGTGAAAGAGGATTAGTATGTGTATATTTCTTCAGTGAAGTATTTCATATTTTAGTTCCATTTTCTCTTCCTTTTTTTGTTAACCTATATCTGTTGAAATTAGAGAGATTATTTTCTCAATCCTGATCAGTTTGTCCCACGAATGAATCATATTTGATATTGCTATTTCTTTATCATTTCATTGCCAAGCCAAAATATGCAAGTGAATTGATAAGATGGAATTCATTAATTGTTTCAAGCTTATAATTTAAACAAATTTTCGCTCCAACATTTCCTATCATATGATTATTATTCGTTTCTTCGAAATTGTGTTATTTCATTCTTCTCGTAAGATAAACGTTTCGTTTAACATTCCAAAAGTAATGCATTGAGGACTGATCGGTTGTGTTCATGTCAGTCGTCAAAACAGTAATTATAAAAGTGTTTGTAATTAATTTAAAATCGAATGAAAGTGTTCTTCAACATTTTAAAGTGAATGAATCGTCTCGCTTCGTTTTTCATCTCTTTTTTTTTCTTGTTTTTCTGCTTCCTTTTTTTTGCTTCAATTGAAAAGTTGTTTCTGTGTATAAATTTTTAATTGAAAATAATGGAATACCTTTTTTTTTTCCTTTGCAGAACAGATGGGTAAGAAGGCAGCAGAAGGTGACATTGGTGATATTCAACAAACGACGGATCAGCAACCTGCAACTGTAGAACTTCTTGATTCCACCAAGCATATCTTTTATGTATCGGTTAGTTATTTATTTTATATTTTAAGTTATTTTAAAAGGAAAAATTAAACAGTTTTAAAGCGAACAAAGAACTTTTCCTTTTGAATTTAATTCATTTTAAAATATTATAGTTTTAAGTTGTTTACAGCAGTATATTTAATCAGTTCTTTTTCATTATTTTTTGCAGTTTTGCCATCTTTCTCTAAATTAAAATTTCGTATACTGTTATTGTTCTTCCTCTTTCTTGCAAAAATCAAACGCACTTTTTATCAATCTGTCTTTTTTTTTGAAAAGATTAATTTTTTTTTTCAGTAGATATATCAATTTCATTTTTAGCGATGAATCATTTTTGTCCATAGTTTTGATACTTTTTCTTTTTATTTTGTTTGCATTTTGTTGTGATTCATAATAAAAAGCATGAAGCTAGATTAAGTTAAAAGTTTTCTACTACATTTTTTCCCTTCTTTTTTTTCTTGCTGCATAAGTTTTTTTTTTTTTTTTTTTTTTTTTTTTTTTTTTTTTTTTTTTTTTTTTTTTTTTTTTTTTTTGTATTTCTTTTTTCAAGTATCGGAATCCAAGGATAAATGGAAAGTGATGCTGATTTTTTCACTTATTGTATTTTTAATTGCAAAATACAGAATTTCAAATTTTTTTGTGTTCTAAAAATTCGATTTATTTAGATGAAAAATCGATATAAAAAAACTACGATTTTGAAATTTTGAAAAAAAGTTTGGAAAAGTTTCAGCACGACGCAATGGACATTCATATTTAATAGCTAATAATCGTATAATAAATTTAGCTTATTTTTCGGAATATTGAATCACTTTCATCTCTTCAGAAAAAAGCTGAAGGAGGCGAACTATTTGACAAAGTATGTGCGTTTTTGGGTCTTTCGGAAAAAGATTATTTCGCATTATCTTTTACCGATGATGAGGGCAATCAAGTAAGTTCACAATTCATCTTTTGAAATTGTTTTGGCATGATTGATTCTTCATTAAATTGATGACCAAAAGTGATGGAATTCGAATAAAATTATTTTCAGATAAGATTATTCATAGACGAACTAACTTTTCCTTTCTTTTCTTTTCTGACGCTTTCATTACTGTCAGTTATTAATAGATAAGAGAAACTAATAAAGATATTTATCTTTGATAATAGTATACATTATAGTGTCACGTGTCTTTCACTATATGAATTGTTCTTTGTGTAGTTGTCCTTCATCAGCAACAGTACTGATAATTCTTATATGGTTCTTAGCCGATTCAGCACTCTGAATAATATAGGTAGCTGCATCAGAAATTTGTGTAAATTTGTCATATTTTCATCATTTCCAAAATCCACCTGTAACATGTTAATTTTTGTAAACTGATTATCACTTCTAAAGCATATATTCGATTTTGGAATTTTTTCAGCAATGGATCTATGACGATAAGCGAATTTCGAAGCAATTAAAAGGTACTTGTACTTTTAAATGGTTTGAAAAGCAAGCAATTTCATATAAATTGGTTTATAAGTTAGAAAGAATTTGCTTGAATACGAATGAAGGATATTGTATTTTGAAAACCTACAATAAGACGCATTTTTTTTTTTTTTAGATTGTTTAGATAATGTCTCTAAAATGAAGAACTTCGTCATAAATCTTCCTAGGATCGTTTTTTTCGTTTTTGCTTGAGTTAATAAAAATTAAATGTGGGAATATTTCGTGAATTGTACTTTTTTCTTAATTTAACAGTCTGATATCTGTAATTATTCTGATCTGACAGATATATCATCTTATTTTGAAAAATACTTTTCACAATTTTAAAATGATTCTATTCACTAATTTCTCATCAGTTTAAAATGATTCTGTTCACTAGTTTCTGATTCCGTTAAATAAATTATGCACGATGTAGTTATTGATTTTGATGTTTCAAATTTCTCTGCATAAAGCACTGACTTTATTTGAGGCGTTTTTTCTAATGAAGAAAATAAAAATTCATGGGATGTCAAACGAGACAAAGAAAAAATTCTAGATATTAGAAATCCGATGCAGATTCTGGAGAAAGCTGTGATATTGTTCAGATACAAAAAAAAAAAAAGCTCTAATCATAAACTATTTACAAAATGAAGAATATTAGTTCTTTTGTATTTAGGGTTTAGGATTCAGCATCTGAGACACTTAAACTGTGTTCTCCAAAACTTAGTGGGCCGTGGAAAAAATGGAATGAAGTATTGCTATTAATTATTCTCTTTTTCTTTCCTTTTGTCTCTATATTTAATTTGTTCTCTTTTTTTTTTTTTTATATTCATCAGAAAATTGATTTTAGATGCTGAATTAGGATCCAAGTAACTCCCAATTAAAAACATTTGGTGGATTGTTGAAATGATTTATTTAATTGTAACTCTATTGCTTTAAATAAGGATGCACAAGATTGTTTTTCGCTCAGTCCATTATTTTAACTAAAAAAAACTCGAGCTTGACATAAAATCAAATGCACTGTGTTGACTTTATCATACATTAAATCTGTGATTTTTGAAAAATATGACAACGATTTTCAAATTTCTTCCAGGTCATCCGTGGGACTTCAATTTTAAGGTGAAATTTTATCCACCTGAACCGGCAACATTAGCTGAGGACAGGACACGTCATCTTCTAAGCTTGCAAGTTCAACATGATATTTCCACTGGCAAGTTAGTATTTTATCGATTTATTTGTACAACTTATTATTTCTTGATTAGAGTTTTTGGTAATTTTTTAAAAATTTTGAATTTAGTTTAATTCCCTGCAAATTATTATAAATTTCCAGACTTCCAGCTACTCTTGCTACATATGCTTTATTGGGTTCATATGTCGCTCAATCTGTGCGAGGTGATTACGAGTCTTCTTTACAATATATCGATTTCCTCAAAAGTTGTCATTTGGCTCCTTTGCCAAATGAAACACTGTACGAAAAAATTGAAGAACTGCACAGACATCACAAGTAAACTTATTTGGTTTCTTTCATTGCCTTGTTTATTAAAGCAATACATATCTCAGCAAATTTTATATTCAAATTGTTGCAAAATTTTTCCGGAAAGTTTTCCAAGAAAGGAATATTATTATTCGAAGTTAAGCAACCATGCATCTACAGCTAACATTATTTACTACTAATTAGAGAAACCAAGAATGTTTAAAAGAAATCGGAAATTTCAAATATTTTTTTTTAAATAAAAAACTTCAAATTTCAAATAATTGGAAAGGTAATTTGATTTTGTTTAGTTTTCATTAACAAAAAAATTTATAGAGGCGAAACATCGGCTGAAGCGGACTTACATTATCTGGAAAATGCTAAGAAGTTGAGTATGTATGGCGTTCAACTTTTCCATGCGAAGGTATGAGCGATATAATTTCTTACTCATTTTCAAAATATTAAGATAATTTTTTACAAAATTTTAATTCATTTTTGCTTAAAATTTAATGAGATGATTGAAACAAAAAATAAGGCAGTTTATAATGGATCGTGATACTAAACTGGGAACGTGAAATAAACAAGAAATAGGTGATTCTTCACCATCAGAACTTAAAATGGAAAATAAGTTAGTTGGATATTAAATATTTGAATAGTCTATGTTAAAAGATCGAAAATAAAATATACCTGGCTTTCTAATATTTATATAATTTATCTTTTTTATGCGAATAAGTTATCTATGGTTGCAATTCCAAATTTGAAAAAATATAAATAGGCATTCGGTTGTTTTGAAATAATAGCTTATGGACGGATTAATAATAAATGATACAGAGAGATGGTCATTTATATTTAAATGGTTAGTGAATGATATAAAATTTTCGTCATGTTTTCAGGATGGAAAAGGTACACCTGTTCAGATTGGCATCAGTGCTTATGGAATCAATATATATCTCGACCAGATTCGCGTAAATCGTTTTCTTTGGCAGAATATTATCAAAATTGGTTATCGACGTAACATCTTTATAATCAAAGTCAAACCTGGCGAAGTAAGTTTTGCGATACTTTCTTGGCGAGGAAAAGCAAAATAGGTTTAAAAGCATCAATTTTTTGAATTTCTTTTCAGAAATCAAAAAGTTGCTTAAAGTTATTCAAATTAATTCCAAGCTTTTTTCAGCTTGAAAAAAATGAATCAGCGGTTGCATTCAAATTACCTGATTATGAAGCAGCAAAACGAGTTTGGAAATGCGGCGTTGAGCATCATACCTTCTTTAGGTTCATTTATCCGTCTAATCATTTTTTTTTTTTTTTTTATTGTTATTTTTTATGTTAAGTTAATAAAAGCGATTATTAACATATAATTTAGTTTGCCGATTTCGTTGTTTGTTTTTTATTTGTCAGAAACTCTATAAATCAGTACAGGTCACACATCTAGAGATGTATGCAAAATATTTTGTACTGAAACCGTTTAATAGTGGTTCTTTCCATTCTCTAATAATTTAGAATAATTTATTAATTAAATTGCTCACTAATATGATGAATCCAATCACTATTGCATAATTTTTCAAGTATTACAAATGTTACAGATTGATCCAGCCAGAGGAAAAGCCACATAAAGGTTTGTTCCGTTGGGGTTCCGCTAGATTTCGTTATCAGGGGCGCACTCAGTTTCAGTCAAAAATGGCTTCACAAATGTTCTGCAATAGTCAGCCAGTTCAGCGTTCGCAGAGTGTTCGTTTGGCTCAAGATGATGGAACTAGTATGATGATTATTTCAAATTTTTTCTAGGCTGCATGCAAGTTAAGAATTTTGTTCTTAGATTTGGTTGAATTCAGCTTTTTCCTTTTTTAATTTTGAAGAAGTGCCGTTTGCTCATTTTACGGAATAAGTAAAGAAAATATTTTAATTTCGTTTCGTGATTCGAGCAAATTCTAGATTCAAAAAAAATTTTATTGCTGATGACCTATCTAATTTTTTTTGCAGTTACAGTTCCGATTTCAATAAGTCAAACTCTTCCATTGATGTATTCCGAGGATGGGACCGGTAGGGAGTTAGGATGGAGCAACAGTGTAAGTTATCTTAATTTCTGAGAAATCCACACGGAAGGTACTTTCCTTTTAACGATGACTTTTTCCCTGCTTATAACAATGATTTTTTCCCCTACTTTAATAACGATGATTTTTTCCCTGCTTTCTTATCCTTTATAATTTTTTTTTTTTTTTTTTTTTTTTTTTTTGTATCCATTCATTTAGTAGATCTTATCTGCTAAGATATGATCAGAAAAACTAATGTGATTTAATAAATAATGATGGTTCTTATATTTTTTATTCTTACAACAAATTTATTTAAATATTTTATTTGATGATATTTGTTAAATGTTATTTTCCATCATTTCACAATGGTTATTTTTAGCAAATGATTTCCCCCAAAAAAATATACTCAACGCATGTCACTGAAGGCAAGCAGAATGTAGAAAATGACGCAATATCAAGCGGTGCAGAGGTGGGTAACACCAATAATACTTCAAGAAAACTGCTTGATGATGTTTATTCTTCTGATATTTTTACTACTTCTGTTACAACTGCTATTACTAATAATGCTGCTATTACCACTACCACTGCTATTACTACCACTACTTTTACTAGTACTAGTAATACTGTTACTGGTCAATATTTCGAGCATACTTTGCCATCTCATGTTTCTCCTTATTCCACAGAAATTTCTCGAAGTGCTGGCCTTTTTCCTCGCAAATTTTCGGATGATGATTTTCGTGGTCAGCCCCATTACATATCGGATAATTTATGCGAAAGCCGATCAAATATGTCAGCTTCACGAAAAGAAAAAGATCGGAAATTTTTACCAGTTGAAGATACTGCAGTTGTTTATCATCCTGGGCATTATGAGGAAGAAATGATTGGAAGTCATAATAGACGATTTCATGAGCCACCAGTTGAACCAGGAGATGATTTTGTGCTAGTTCATAGACCGAAATTGGCATCAACGGGGAAAATATTTCATCAAAATGGTGCAGAAACCGACATCCTTATAAAGGAAGAAGATATTGAAACATATCCAATACGTTACTTTGTTGATATCTATCATTCTGATTTTCCCCGTTCCGGTAACGGAAAGAAAGATTTCGAAGTATTTGAACATAAGAAACATTTGGGAACAAATGATGTTATGGATAAATCTAAGATTAATAAAGAAAAGTATCCGACAAATGAAAAGTTCAAGGGACCTATTTCACGCACTGAACGTAGTGTGGAATTGCCGACAGAACCACTGACAGCTCATGTTTACGTCTATAATCAAGGATATTACGATACTATGGATCCAAACCGAACAGATATCGATGAAAAAGGCAATATACGGCATTGGCTTCGTTGTTACAAAAGACCGGAAAAGTCTCAAACAAAATTACTAAAAGAAAAAAATACAGAATTTAGAAAGAAGACAGAAAAGAATGCGAGTAAGTTGATTAACGATGATCGTACAATTAATAAATCTGGATCTATAAATGAACAAGAAAATGAAACGAAAAAAATTGCCCTCATTCATGTCAAACAGCCAAGTTATGAAAGACAGTCCATGCAAGCAAGTTATAATGTGGAATCATCTGAAAAAAGACTTCCGCAGACAACATACTTGAACGAAAGTAAGCCTACAATAGTTGAGAGCGATGCGAATAAAAGTTCCAGTATTGATACCAAGGAGGAAACTTATGATTCCACGCAGCTGAAGCAAACTTGTCATCTCATCAGTGCTTCAGATAGTTACCGTGCTAGACCTGGAGCATATGGAGTACCTTCCACCTCATATGATGAACTATTACATAACATTAGACCTGAAGAAGAGCTTCCACCTTTACCAATCCATGAACATGCCGTGATTTATCATCCCGGTATATCGATTATTAAAGATAGAAAACGCCGGAAGTTTTTGATTCGAAAGGAGCAACAGAAAACATCATCAAGTGAAACATCAACCGATGTAGAAGTGCCGGTTGATGAAAGAAAAAAGTATACAGCAGTTATTAATATTTCTGATACGGGCAAAAGTGACTTAACTAACGCTGTTGATGTTGAAAAAAGACTAGTCGATGAGGAAATTCCGAAAAAACATATAAAACAGGAAATGGAAGAAAAGAAATACCTCGATCAGATGAAAGGTAGCATCAAAGTGGATTCCAAAACGCAGAAATCTATGCATAAAATTGAAAAAGATACAAAATTAGCTGATGTACAGAATGTGAAAAGTGAAAATAGCCATCAGAAAATGAAAGCTGTATTGCATCTTAGCGAAGGTCAGAGTAAACCGTCATCCAGTAATATGAAAAACGAAACTGTTCTCAGAAGAGTCGAAGAATCAAAGGGTGTTAAACATGCCATTCTACCAACGTATAACAAATCAGATACTGGTAGGTCATTGGAAAGATCCAAAAAGACGAAACTATTCGAACAATCACAGAATGAACATATTCTTGATAATACACCTCCTTCAATGATGTTATCTCGAATTGATGAAATATCATATCAACCTCTTCATCTTGCAGTAAAAGTACAAAATCAAGATCAAAATCCATCACATTATTATAAAACGTTTAAAAGAGCAAAACATGAAGGTACTGTGGAAATTGTCGCGAAAGAAAATATTAATCCTGCAAGTTACAAGTTGGAACGTGCTACTTATCAAGGGCCTTTGGAAACTACACATTTTATAAAGGGATTACAGTTTGCTCCAATTCATGAACATTCCGCTGTTTATCATCCTGGTAATACTTATTTGAAAACACGCAAAATAAAAAAACGAAAGAATGCTTCAAAACTTCAAAGTGAACCGAAATCTAGTGCTTTGAAAGCCAAGAAGACTGCTATATTGTATCTGAAAAGGAATGACACTGATGCTAAACATCATAAGGAAGAAAAGAGTAATAGCGAAGCTTTCTTGTCGAAAAATGAAAGTCCAGCAATCACATATACAGCAGAGACTGCTTGCACAATTCCGACAAATGAAAGAATGAAAGTTAAAAAAGATCCTTTCAAACATCGTACAGTTTCCGGTGATGTTGAAATTGTGGAGAAGTGTTTCGTGAAACCAGAAACATACAATCTTATTACCGTTCCTTATGATGGACCATTGAGCTTCTTAGAGTATGAAAAAGAATTATCATTTATTCCTCTCCAAGAAAGCTCATCAATATATCATAGTGGAATTTCTTACAAGAAGCCAAAAAAATTACGTGATAGCAGCACTGAATCAAGTTCAACTACAAGTTTCAGCAGCAGCTCTTCAACGTCAAGCGCTTATCTCTCAGAGAATCATAAAGAATTCGAGAAGAAAATCATGCTGCTTGATAAGCGTGATATAAGTAATGGTACAGATGAATCAGCAAAACATAAAGGAATCTTTTCGTTTTGGCGTAAATCATTTCGCAGTGAAAAAGGAGATCTTCCAGACGATAAGAGAGAAAAACTGGAGGCTTCATCAGAACTTCAATTTATTCAACAACAGCAACAACCCGAACTTTCAGTTGATTTTGCTAAAAGCGGAACATCATCATCACCTTTACAGATAGTTTCAAAAGTGGATTCTGTAGAAGAACCGAAGGCTGATTTGCATCTGAGAAACAAAAATAAAAAAATGAAAGCAAATCTCTATCTCAAAGATGAACCTTTAACAACTTCAGAAAATGAGGAAGATAATAGCAAACGTGGAAAGTTTGATTTGTTTCATTTTTGGCGATCACCAGACAAAGAAAGCAAGATAAGTTCCAAGAAGATTACTGATATGAATATTTCTAATGAGGAATCTCCCGATTATACTACTAAATTCGACCCGTCGTATGAAGAAGCAACTGCTGGATTAACTACAGAAGGCAAAAAGAAACCGATTATTGTAACTAATAAGGATGTGTCAAGCAATGTAAAAGCGAATGAATTGTCTCGTTCTAAAGATATGAAAGAAGAGTCTTTAAATCGTAGTTTAGTGTCACCATCTAATCAAGATATAACGAATGTGGAAACACAAGAGAATACTTTCATCTATCTTAAACGTGATTCCGAGCTTTCCGATGAATTGCCGTTGAATTTAAAGAGTATCCCTGGAATTCCTGAGCAGGAAATCACATCAGCTGCTGTAACTGCAATTCCATCTCCAGATCAAATTAATGTCACTGAAATGTCATCAAACAATAGTGAGAATGTTGGATATATAGCAAAAATTACGGTTAAGCGCGAAATGAGAAATATTGGCGATGATTTGCAGCAAGATTCAAATTTGAAGCGAAAGGGAACAAATGCATCGAATGATGGTGTTAACAAGAGATCAAGCTTTGTAGTGAAAGGATTTCATCTTCGAGGTCCACCATGTGATTCGGAGGAAGAAATTGCAACTTACAGCAGTACCAAATATAGGCGTGAAAAGGACACGCAAGTAACTGAACCTACCGAAACTACTGCAATAAGTATTACAGAGAAGCATGAGACAGATTCTGTCAATAGTGCTGCCAAACCGATTACACGTGAAGAAACTGAGGTATTGAGAATAAAGAAGGGGGCAATGGCTGAAGGTGATATTAAGTCGAAAGGAAACAAAAAAAACGGTAGTAAAAGTTCTAGAGGTCATTTTTTCTCTTCATTATGGCGTGGAAGCAAACCGAAAAGTAACGATCAGGAAGAGCATCAAAAACAGCAAAAATTGATAAAGAGCGATGTTCATGGAACCGAACTAACACATGTAAATACCACATCACCAACCAGTGAATTGGAATATAACATTTTGCGAACGAAAATTATCTTTGATTATGGTTGTAAAGAGGTTAAGCCTTCGTCAAATATTTCTCGAATTGAAGAGCAGATAAAGCAAGATTTTGTTCCAGTTTATGATTTCTCATACATTCCCACTTTTGTGTCTGAAGATTCAGCTCGCAAACCTGATGAAATAATTATTGACGAAGTTGCTGATGGAATTGGAGTATCGGGGGGAAATGAATTTAAGCAACAGTTTAATTATCGCTCGAAAGATGTGGACGAATATAATAACACGTCCACTCTATCGGCAAATCAGAACGAGAATTGGAGAAACGAACAATCTGCTGTTAATATGGAAAAACAAACTTCGATGAAAAAGATGTTTGTTTCGGAATTGAATCGGGAAAAGTTGGATACAAAAGAGATGAAAAAACATTCGATTCAGGGTACAGGATCGGAAACTTTTGAGGTTGGGAAATTATTTCATCGAAGTGAAATAAGTGGTGGTGAAACATCAGAAGAGCCATACACATTTACACAAACACCGCCAGATATTCCAGTTTCAGTGGTGTATACATCGGATTCCAAAGCACCAGGTGATTTTGTGGAGCAAATCAAGCAGCAAGTAACGCAGGTGCGTTCTATAATATAAAATTGATTTGTATCAATTGATTTTTTATTGTTTTTTCTTTTTTTTCCTTTTAAATTCAAGTTAGAAGTAATTGGAATAAGTTGTTATTTTATACATCACTTCATTTTTCGATTAAGTTCTCAGATTGGTTACGTGTTCTTTCATTTTGTGTTTATGTTTTTTTTTTTTTTTTTTTTTTTTTTTTTTTTTTTTTTTTTTTTTTTTTTTTTTTTCTGGTTTATTCCTTTAATTATTATATGACTGAGTTTAGTATACATTTACTTTAAATCATTTTACAACTGAAGCTAGCCACTTTTTTTAAGATCGAAAATTAAAATTTCGCTAATCAAGACTTTTCCTGTTCTTTCTAGAGAAAAAATTCATATGTTGATTTTGTACAAGATTGATCTAGGGTTTTTATGTTATATTTGTTGTGCTTGTTTTTTCTGTTATGTTTGTTACACTTGCTGTGAAATTAGAAATCATTAAAACAATTAGCTGTGCATCCGAAATTTTTATTGGTTAATAGCTTTGATATTTCGACTAGTTCAAATGGGATAATTTGTCTTTGTTTTAGGCAATTTCCAAAGTGTCACCACCGTCGGATATTACAAAGAAGTTGAAGAAAGAAAAGAAACGATTAAAGATAAGTGCATCATCATATGGAAACGAAAGTTCTAATGCATCCGAAATCGAACTTGCATCCCACAATGATTCCTTATCTTTTAATCAGTCAAAGGTATTTTCTACTGATTTTTAGAAGCAGATGTATGAATTCTCATTTTGGAAAGCATGAATTATTATGTGACCATTTTTTGTTGCCTTAGAATACTTAATATTTAAAAAAAAAAGTCTGTCGTGTCTGGTAGTGTTCATATTGCGTGATATTTAATTGAAGTTGAAATATTCATTGTAGTTCCTTGCAACTTAATATGTTTTTATTTTCCGCTCGAGCAAATATATTATAGAAAAATGCAGAGAATCCAGAAGTAATTGGTAAATTAGCTTATGAAGAAGCAAAACTGGACGAACAGGATCCTCCGTTTAAAGAGCACACAGAAAAAACATATGATCTAAAGAATGTCGAAGTTGATCCATCTATTCATCCGGCTGATATTGTAAGTTGCCAATCATGATTCGACTGATCCCTGTATGAGATTGCTTTTTATTTTCGAATTAATTTATTTTGTTTTTTCTCATTCTTTTTTTTCTTCATAAAATATATTTTATATAGCATGGATCTTAAAGGTAGGATTAGATTAGAAAAGTGTTATTTTATCTAATCATCCATCGCATTTATGAATTATTTGTTATGGTTTATCCGATCAATTTTTATTAGCCTTACTTAAAAGTTTTATTTCCGAAAATGAAAGCCTGAAAAATTTTTCAGCTGGAATTTTCGAGCATTTTTCTTTACTTTCCGATGCAAAATTGATATTATTTCTCTTATATTTTAGTTAATAAAAGCAGCAAATACTAAAATAAATTCGTTTTGCATTTTGAGATTGAGTAAGAGGTAAGAGAAGCTCTAAAAATTCCGAAATTTTTTGAAATGTCTTTTAGTTTTCCTGCATATTTTCTCATTTTTCAGTGTTGTGTAATTCTTGTGAATGCATTCTCTTTCATTTTCACTTTTTTTTACAGGGCGATCCGCTTTCTCATACATATGTTGAATCGTGGCAGAAAACAATAAATGAACCTGAAACAGTAATCGCCACTATTGATCATCAGGGAAATATTACCAAGTTTGTACCAATTCCGAAGGATTTTTTAATTTTTGCATTTTTAATCTCTTCGAAATTTCAGATTTTTTTTTTTTTTTTGAAACAATAGATAATTCAAATGGATGCTTTAAAATTTCAAAATATTCTTATATAATCATGATATTGAAAGATTATGATTTCACAAAATAAATTTCTTTCCTCGATATTTTTTATTTGGTTAGAAATTTTTTGAATGTTCTATTATTTGACTTTTTGAAAAGAAATTCTAGACTCATTTTAATATTCGGATGGTTTGTTGTTGCAGAAAAACGATTAAAAAGCAGCAATTAATACATACCGTGCAGCAAAAAGTGGATCCAACTTCTAGCGCTTCAAACCGAAATAGAGATTCTGTAATTCTTTTCTTGAGCTTACAATTTTCCTTATTCGAGAATACTTATTAAAGTGAATTTTTCGTTCGTACGGATTTATTGATTTTTTTTTAAATCACGAATAAAGACTCATTTCCATTTATCCTTGTTTTCTAATCCGGTGATCCGTCAATCATGAAATTCTCTTTCCACGATATAAAATCACCGAAAGATTATATTTTAATTTATAGTTTTCTGTAGATCATGGCTTAATGTCTTCAACGATTGATAATCTTTGCTTATAATCAAAATATTCTGTAGAAGAGAATAAATGTAAGACATAAGCTATCATGTAATGAATTGAAATCTTGGGCTTTTTATATTTTTATTTCTACAGGATATAAATGTGATTGAGGCAACGAAAAAATCACTTACACCTAGTGAAAATGTAGCAAGGTTTCAATCATCAGTTGTTGAAATACCTGAGCATAAATTGGCCTATGAACCATCGAATGAAGTTGACAGTGTAAATAGAAATGATTATTCGGATATCCCAGGGGAATTGGTTTCCAGTCGTACGGTTACACAAGGCAGTCGTACCATTGAAACAATAACTGTAACTTTTTTTTTTTTTTTTTTTATTTTGAAGTAAGGTTTCTTAATCCGATAAATAATATTTCAAAAAATTATTTCTTCATGGAACATCATACGTTTTTAAGAAAATTACAGTAAGTATTGTGGATCATATAAACATAAATTATCTATTTTATACATTGCACTAATTAAATAAGTGGAAAAAAATTACATGGAGTCAGAGACAGTTAATATTCAGTAAAATATTTATGTCACGAATTTCATGTCTCATATTTAAAACATAGATTCATCTTAAAAGTTAACAACATTATAAACTTACCATTGTATTAAATTTTGAACTAGTTGGTTGAAAGCTAAAAAAAATATTCCATACAGTGGAATAATCATCGTTGGCACAATGCTTAATTTCCAACTTGACGAATGATTAATTTGTATTTCGGAGAATCGTTTTTATTTCGATGCATTTTCAGTATAAGACTGAGAAAAATGGTATCGTCGAGACTCACGTTGAGCATCGCGTCACTATTCATTCTTGTAATGATATTGATCATGACGCTGTAAGTCACTTGACTTGACTTTATTGATAAGTATCGTTACATTAACTTTGCTTCAACTGATTTTCAAATTAGACTCATGAGATGAATAGCTTTGACTTCTTTCAGTTAGAAAATATGCAGTTCAGTTATACGATACTGTAGATTTTTTTTTTTTTTAAATAATTTTGAAACTCTATATTCGATTTTTTAGTTTGAAATTAATATTCAATGTTAATAAAAATTTTATTCCAGTAAAAAAAAAGTCTAATTTAATCGATTTATTTTTTTGGGATTGCTAAACGGAATGATAGAAAAGTGAAATCTTTTCATTTATATTCTTTACTTTTAGGGAGTGATGCTTTATGCGTTATATTAGGCTTCACAGGTTGTAGTTTTTATGGGCTTGCTCATTTGATTCTCAAGAACTATAATTTCGTTGATTATATAAAGTTATCAAAGAACCAGTAGAGAAAAAAAGAGTGTATTTTGCAGGAACTGAGCCAAGCAATTCTCGAAGCGACTAATATGAACCCAGATATGACAGTTGAAAAAATTGAAGTGAAACATGAATCACAGTGTTAGCATAAAATCTCTCAATTATCGTTTGCCATCAGCCCTGTTGCTCTTTTTATTCTCAAAAATTATTATTCAAGGAACTTTTCCTTCCTCCAGATTTTTTTCCTGTTTGTTTGTGCGATTTTTGTTCGATGCAGAAGAAAACTTTTTTTTTGTTGTTTGAGATGTATTAATAAAAAAGTCAATTGCTTTGAAATTATTATAAGGAATGTTGGTTCAATACTCGGCCTCTTCTGTCAGAGCTTTGTATCATTTTTTGCCTATCATTTTTGCTTTTATTTCAAAGCGCTGTTGTCCAGTATATCCATTAAATCTCTTCTCTTTTGTCTCGTAAATTTAACTTTTATGTCTATGTTTTCATCTTCTTCAAACACGATCTTATCAATTTCCCCGGTTATCTAGTTGAATTAGGGTGTATTCATCAGCGTAAATTATGCTTTGGACGAAAATTCCTGAATTCCATTCTAATGCATAGATTTGAATCAGTATCTTTTTAACCCATGAATAATCATGGCAGTCTACTGAATTTTGATATTTCTAAATGCTAGTGTTGCTATTTTTAAATGAATGTGATGGAAAACTTTCTCTAAAGAAATAAGACTTCATGGTTTTGGATTTCAAAACTCCCAATTGCTCCCAGTGAGATGTTATCATTTTCTTTGTGTGAATTTCAGTCTTACATTTACATTCGTTGATGAATACTATAACAATGACAACAAACAAATAATCCTACCATCCTCTTTTTCCTCATCTTATTTGTTTGCAAAAAGATTAAAAATTAATGAAAGGAAGAAATTGGATTTCAAAAACTTTATCTTTTATATGTGAGTTTAGTTTCGATCTTCAACGAATTTAATGTGTTTTTTTAATTTCGGAATGAATTTTCTTTTGTAATTTAAGAAAATTTTGAAAAAAAGATTGAATGATCAATGCAAGAAAGAGAACAATTATGTTTGCTCTCTTTCTTGTATACCATGCAAACCATTTTAGTGTCTCTTTTTTGTTTTTCGAATCATATCTTCATTACCATATATTTTTCCGAGAAATAAAGGGTTTTTCTTCGTTTCGGCTCGTTTATTTTTCGAAACTTCCACATATTTCAGTATTTCATCTCTGTGTGGAAATGCGGAATGCAATTTTTGCTGAAAGAACAACAACGGTGAGCGAATATGAAGCAGTGCTTCGCATTCTTTTAAATGCAATTTTACCATTTGACTGAACGGAATGTAGAAACATTAACGTACGTACGTGACCTGATATAATTGGAACTGTACAAAATTATGATAGGTAACATAAGCTTACAATTGTTAGTGGGATTTTTTGGAGGTAAGAGAAAGACAATAGGATGGGATGTTGGAAAAACGTTTAAGTAACCAAAGCTACGAATAAGACAAAGGTTGAGAGCAATCGAATTTTCTTCATTTAATGGTCGGGAAGGTTCAAATGCAAATTGCGATTGGATTTATTGGCATTCATTAGTAATTGTGGTATGAGTTTCGATAAATTTCGTCGAATTTCAAATTTTCTATAGAACATGAAGTTAGTGTCGGATTATATAGCTATTACTGAACTAAAAATACCCTGAAAGTGTTCAGTTTTGTTGGATTTTTCACTGCTACGGTATATATGTCCAGGAAATTTCGAACTAATCATGAAGATATTGCCAATCAACTGAATAATGTCAACTAATCCGGACTATGGATAGTTTGATTGTCTCTGATCGTTAAAGATTTGGTAGGAATTGGTATTTCGGAGATTGGTGTGGGAGCATTATCTCTTTTTTTTAAGTCAGAATTTGAGAATAGTTAGATCAAGTAAAATCTGTTATGTTGGGTATCATGTTAATGGTTAGATTGGTCATTGCAAATAATTATTTCTGATTAATAAAATGGATGGATAAGCTTGAAAGGCATTTTTATTTTGAATGAAGAAATGGCTGCGAAATAATGTACTAGAATTGATTGCCAATATGATCTGTGCAGGAAAGTCCTCAGATGGTGGAATTTCAGAACATATCAACGCATTTAAGTTTCCTTTATAATTCGAGTATTTCCTGTATAACTTAAGTACTTAATTTTACTGTAAGTGTATCACTTGAACTTTAAAATTCTCTTTTGATGAGTGTCGTAACTAATTAAGAGATTTTAAAATATTCTACAACCAAGAATTGAATATTTTAAGAAGTATGTAGCCATAGTGAGTCATGGTTGAACTGCCGCAAAGCTGTTGTATTGCAAACTTTCGGAACATCAAATTTTGGTGAATGGGACCAAGTGATTTCAAAAGTTATGGATTAATAGTAAGCTGCTGTTCGGCTGCTGTTATCCTGTGTTCGGGAGTTCGAAGATCTCGTGTTGGTCTACTTCCAGCGCATGCACTGTACAAAATATTAAGTTAAGCTTGCAATGTTTGAAGGAGACCACTAATTAAGGAATGATTAAACCAGCCTAGGTAGCTTAGGTATTCAAATTCAAAGTATTTAATTTTGTAAGAAAATTATATTTTTTTTTAAAGCTAAAAGAAAAAGAATTGCATAGAGCGTTCTGATCGTTCGTCGTTTTTTTTTTTTAATTTTTCCGTCGTATTTTACTAAAATTTTAATTTTTTTTTAAAATCCTGATTGCAGATAGCATTAAAAATGCACGGTATTCGTATGAATAAACGTATTGTTAAGATTTTACGGAAGCTTCCTATGTCTCACATGCTTAGAATGAATTGCTACGAACAATTCAAAGATGCAGGAGCAGCAGGAATTTCATCTGTGCAACAGCAGTTTTCTTGCTATTCAACAAATCCTCAACTACTCGTTATGGAAAATTCTTTCGAATATGTATTCGTTTTGCTTATCTTCTCATTACTTCATATTTCCAGGGGATAGTTTTTTAATAAAAACATATTGTGTAACCGTACTGACTTTAGATGAATGCCTCATGTTATTTGATGAATATCCTATAAAAACTAGAAGTGACTTTTATATGTTTTTAACGGAAGAAACAAATCTCAAATCTTGGAATTTGGATAAATAGCTTTCCTGGTAGCGCGAAGATAACATCGAAAATAGCAAAGCAATCATTATTAGATGATTCGGATGGAATTTAACGACAACTCTAAAAGTAAAAGTTTTCATTCCAATGAAATTCCGGGATAAAATGTTTGATGGTAAAAAGTTCCAGCGAAGTCATTCAATGATACCTGAAAAGGTCCAAAACTTCATCGAAGAAAGTGTAAAATTGATGAAACCCAAAGCGGTACATATTTGTGATGGTTCAAAACAAGAAGCTGATCAACTTATTGAACAAATGATTAGCAGTGGAATGCTGAAGAAGTTGAAAGCTTACGAAAATAACTTTCTATGCAGGACGGATCCAAGAGTTAGTTATTTGTTTTGATTGTCCGGAAATCTTAGTAATAATTTTTTCTGATCGAACGAAATTTTTGATGGAACCTGAAATTTGAATTTACAGTAATGGAGATGCAAATTTTTTAAGTTAAATGATGATTCTTCTTGGGTTCCTTCAGTGTCAGTTCTCTCATTTTATTAAATGATACTTTTATAGTCAATGTTTCCTGTAAGAAAAAGTGTTACATGCAAAATTTTAGAAATATTATTATTCAGGATGTTGCTCGTGTAGAAAGTAAGACATGGATGGTAACACCGGAAAAATTTGACACATTGTGTCATACGGCTGAAGGTGTAAAATCGATTATGGGTAACTGGATGTCACCTGTACAGTTTGAGAATGAGAAAAATGCACGATTTCCCGGTTGCATGAATGGTATATTAAAGAACAATTAATTTTTGAAAAAAATTTTAAGGACGTTTTTTTAAGTTCGACTAAAGCTTATTAAAAAGCAAAGTGGTTTTTCACATTTTATAAAATACTTTTTTTCAGATCTCTTATTTAAAGTTATTTTAGGACGGACAATGTATGTGATTCCATTTTCGATGGGTCCCGTTGGTGGACCAATTTCGAAAATTGGAGTACAGGTTTTTGAAGTTTTGAAATTTTCTGATCTTGTAAAATTTGGTAAAATTCTCTTTCTAGTCATTGCTTATACATTGGTCTTATACTTCAGCATTGAATCCACACTTACGAATGCATTTATCTTTAGAAGGCTATTTCTCATTTTTGTCATTATTTATTGTTCCATGTTTTGTCTCAATTTTCCAGATAACCGATTCCAGTTATGTTGTTCTTTGCATGCGAATTATGACTCGTGTAACGCCAAAAGTATGGCAAACATTAGGTGATGACAGTTTTGTAAAATGTATTCATTCTGTCGGTGTTCCGGAGCCAGTTAAAGGTAGTTTCTCCTTTGTTCTTCGCTTTAACAGTTTAATAAGAATTATCACAAGTATGGCTTGGTTTCACTGCAGAAGGAAGGAATGGTAAATTTTCAAATATGCAGTTAATTTGGACACTTTTTTACTCGGATTTTTACTATTTTTTAAAGTACAAACAAATTACAAGCTTTATAATAACTATATTCTACATTTTTCGTTTGGAGAATGATCATTTTATCTTGTAATTATCATCAGTGCATTTAATTTGCATGATTTCTAAATTGCTTGGAATTCAAGATTTTCTAAAACTTCTTAATTGTTTCAGAAAAGTTGGTGAATAATTGGGCATGTAATCCAGAGAAAACAATTATAGCACATCTTCCAGCACAGCGTGAAATTTGGTCTTTTGGCTCAGGTTACGGGGGTAATTCGCTACTTGGAAAGAAATGTTTTTCATTAAGAATTGCTTCAAATATAGCTAGACAGGAAGGTTGGATGGCAGAACATATGCTTATCATGGGTAAGTTCGAATCTACTTTTATATGTTGAATGATTATGATTAAATAACTTTTATCAGTTTCGTTAACTTTTACATCCGAAGTTAAATTTCGAACGAAAACAAAAGTGGCTTTTTTTTTCTGGAACAAAATAAATTTTTAGGAGTAACGCCACCGAATGGTAAAGAACGCTTTCTTGCAGCTGCCTTTCCTTCAGCTTGCGGTAAAACCAATCTTGCAATGTTGACACCCACTCTTCCGGGTTGGAAAGTGCGATGCATCGGTTTGATTTAAATCAAATTTTCACATTCTTTCTGCAAAAAATGTGAAAAATTTCTCTTTTTGTTTCTTCCTTTGTTCTCTTGAAATCATTTCCATGTCTTCACAAAAAATAATTTCAGATCTTTTTAATGAATTAATTCAGGCGATGACATAGCATGGATGAAATTTGGTAGTGATGGTCGATTGTACGGAATAAATCCAGAAGCTGGTTTTTTCGGTGTTGCACCTGGAACATCGAATAAAACTAATCCGATGGCAATGGCATCGTTCCAAAGAAACAGCATTTTTACAAATGTTGCTGAAACTGCTGATGGAGAATATTTTTGGGAAGGATTGGAGAAAGAAATCAAGGTTTGTTTTTGTTTATAATGTAATCAAATTTACTTGATTCAGAATCTGTTTTTTTGAAACTTTTATGAAAAGACCGGAAATTTTCTGCGAGTGAACGAATCGAAATGACAAACGTAATATTATTGTATCATTGTTATTCAGCTCATTTTTAGAATCCGAAAGTTGAAATAATTGACTGGCTGGGTAAAAAATGGCACATTGGTGACGAAGGTCAAGCTGCACATGCCAATTCTCGATTTGCCTGTCCTGCTAGTCAGTGTCCAATTATTCATCCAAAATGGGAAGAACCTGGTGGAGTACCAATAGAGGCATTTATTTTCGGTGGAAGAAGGTATGACAATTCATGATACGATTTAAAAATTATATGCTGTTGTAGCAACATTATTTTATTAAAATTTAGATTAAAAATACACTAAAATTAAGGATTAGTTTTTGAGCTTCGAAGACGTAAGGGATATTGGTTATTCGTATAAGTTTTTCTAGTCTTTAATTATGGAAAAAGCGAAAAAGGAAATAATTGATGAAGTTATAAAGATTGCGTTGATATATTCTCGTGCAATATTAGTTGCACAGATTGTATGAGTAGCACAAGAAAGAAATTATAAAATTCTTCTATTTAAATGCGATATTACTTGGCCATTAGTGTAGATAACTTTAAGTTTTGTAAATTATTACTTGGAAATTTGTACTGAAAATATTAAAATTCCATTATATTCTTTACTTACATTCATTGTTGGCGATATTAACTACCACTTGCTTTGAAAGAGTTCCACACATTAAAATATTAAAAAACAAATATAAAAGTAAAATCCATCACTAACAGTCGGGTTTTTTTTCATCAATCGAATAAGAATATGTATTACAGGCCAGAAGGTGTGCCGTTGGTGTTTGAATCATTTTCGTGGCAGCATGGAGTTTTTATAGGTGCATGCCTGAAATCTGAAGCAACAGCTGCAGCTGAATTTAAAGGCAAAATAGTGATGCATGACCCCATGGCGATGCGACCATTTATGGGTTATAATTTTGGCAAATATCTTCAACACTGGTTGAATCTTAATAATGGCATTCATAAGGTTATCATTAATAATTATTTTTAAAACATACGGAAATCTGAAGAGATCAATATAGTAGAAACTAAACTATATTCAGAATGACCATTTTTATGTGAATTTTTTGATTTTGCCAGGTTGAAATCTACTAAATTATGTGTTATTCTTTTTTATCAATTTTTCATCACTAAACTTTGAAAATTATTGTATGCAGTTCATTATGACCTAACATACTCTTTCAGATACAATGCAATTTCGGTAATCAAATTTACATCAAAATATTTTTTCAAAATTTTTTTTGTAGGTCCCAAAAATTTTCCATGTCAATTGGTTTCGGCGTGATACGAATGGTAACTTCTTATGGCCGGGATATGGCGAGAATATTCGGGTACTTGATTGGATAATAAGACGTCTAGATGGTGACGAATCAATTGGGCGAAAAAGTGCTATTGGTATTATACCGAAAGAAAATTCATTGAATCTTGAAGGTCTTCGAGATATAAACATAAAGGAATTATTGAGCATTCCGAAACAGTATTGGATGGAAGATAATAAGGAAATCAAGAACTTTATCGAAGAACAGGTAAAACCCTAATTTTAATGTCTTGATTTCTGTGTTGTTCCATTATTTCGAAGGAGTAAATTTCCAGTTCAGTTTTTATAAATTTTTCTTGAGAAGTTCTATAAATTTCTTTTTTTCAATGAAGTTTTTTCACAGCGGAAAAAATGATAAGGTTTGAGTTATTTTATTTTTTTTTTATTTTTAATGAGGAGTAAGTGCTGAATTTATACATCGGAGAATGCAAAAAGCCTTATTTCCGTTTTGCTGTAGTTGTAGGATAAGATATCAAACAAGGATTCAGTAAGTTATGCAAGTCATTTCCAAATTTTTGCGGAGAAAGGAAGCTGGAAAAGGCATTTTGTTTCTCATCAAAATATCTTTTTCAGTTTATAAGTTCGAAAAATAACATCCCATTTTCTTTTTTCTGTGAAGCGTCTTTATTCTTTTTCTGTCTCAATTTTTCGAATTTCATGTAGGAGAAATAATCTTTTAAGACTTACATTTCTAACCATTTCACTTTTTCAGATTGGATCGGACTTACCGCCAGAAATTCAAAGTGAAATGGAAGAGCAATTCAAAAGGATTGCAGCATTGTGATTTAATTATGAAATTTTCATTTTAATCTAATTCAATCCATTTGAAATTGCTTTTTCAGTGAATTTCAGGTTCTCAGGTCCAGTTTCCAAGATCTGATTAATTTAAGTCTGATCGGAATAATTTTTCTCGCCAGTTCTCAAATTCGATTTTATTTATTGTATTTTCTCAAGAAGATTGTTCCAGCTGATTACGTTAGGATCTCTGGTAGTTATTTTTATTTAGATGATTAGAAGAAATAATGATCTCTGAATTTTTTCTCAGGATCCTTCTCAAACTGCTTTTGAGGATTTCAACTTTCACAAATCTTTTAAATTTTGTTTTATCTGATATATTGATATGATTGGTTTGCTCAGAAAATTTTATTTGGATTTTTTTAGTTCACCTATAAATCAAACAATTTTTAATCATTTTGTCTCAAATTTTCAAATGCTGGTTTAATCTAACTTTTTACTGTTATTTCCGTCATTAAATGACAAAATAAAATTCATCTTGAAGATTTTATCATAGTGCAGATGCTTTTATTGGTAATCGAAGCTTGAATTTTTAGCAGTTTTTGAATCCAAAACTCTTTTTCGTTAATATAGTTTGATGCTCATGTCGTATTACATTGATGCATTTTTTAAAATCAATTTAATAGACGATCAGAAATGCATTTTTAAAAATGATGACTATTCTTTTCATATGATTCATTTAAGTTTAAATAAATACTATGTATTTATTAATTTAAATAGATCTTTAACAATAAGGCATATATAAAGTGGAAATCAGATATCACCTAAATTGGCTAGTTTTAAATATTAATTGGAAGTACAGTAGCAATCGGTGATACTGTGACACTGTCAAAGATTAATTTTCATCTGCTGCAATGTTTTTTTTCACGCGATGTTCATAAATCATCGATCAAAAAGTTACGTATAAATTTTTGACGCGTTCGGAATTATACGTAAATTTCTGCTTAACGTTTATGATGTGCATTTGGGACTAGACATGTAAATCGAATGTTTAGTCAAGTGAAAATATGTTGTAATTTTTATTATTCGTTAAGTACATGTTTTTTTGAATGTCGGATACGTAAAGATGCCGAATGAAGATGTGAGTTGTCATACGGATCTTTAAAAGATTATTTTTTTTTAGAAGCAATCAAATCGAAACAGACAATCAAAAATCGGAAAGCACTGTATCTAGAGACAAAATAATTCCTGAGTGCTTACGCAATGTTGCTATTATAGATTTATTGAAAACAATCTAGGGAAAAAACGATTTTATAGTTTGTATCCTGCAAATTATCAAATTTAAGTGATGTTCATTTCTGGCAATACTTTTGTAGTTGATGTTTTTAATTTCAGCTTATACTTTTAAATTTGCAAGGAAATGGCCATCACAAACAACCATCATCTGTATAATGCATATGACGTCCCACAATATCTAACAATTCGATTGTTCAGTTGGATTTTTTCTTTCGTCTTTACAGTCATATTTTTAGCTATAAATCGTAGCTTTTGATGCTATCCGTAGCTATGAAATGGCGATTTTTCCAAAAATTCCTTTGAATAACTTGTTGAAATCTTTTATGAACATTAACATACATTATCTATTTGAAATGTATTTAAAAATATATCCAGACTGGACGGCTTAGTTGTAAATTTAATTTTAAAGGATAAGTGCGGATAGCTAAACATTAACCAGAAAAATTCAATGAGCTATTTATAATTAAACTCTTTACATTTTCTCTAATAAGAGATTTTTGATATTCTATGAAGATTGAAAACTTCTTGATTAGCAAATTCTTGATTTTGCACATTTTTTTATTTCGATTGAAATTGAATGAATTATTCGATAATTTCCGGTTTCGAAAATTTCTTCAAAATCAATCTTCTGCTATTAAAAAGTAAAAAGACTGAGTATTTTACCGACTGACTTGAAAAAGAGAAGGAATAGAATTCAAAAGATGATGTGGGAGATGTTTTGTAGTCCTATGACATCCGATTCATTTGATTTTGTGAGATTATTCCCAGGAATCATCTAAAGTCCAAGAATGTGTTCTGAGTCCAAGAATGTTTAAATTACTTCAGAAACTCTCCAAAAAATAAAGAGCACTTGAAAAGCTTAATTCCGACCGGTTATTTTAAATGAACATTGCGGCAGTTTCTTGGAGAAATGGAGAATTTTATTTTACTAATAATACATTATTTTATTTTTACTTCATTTCCATACAATGATTTAGCATCATTTGCATGAGTTTTTCTTGTTGATAATCCCTTTCAAAATGTTTTAAAAGCAAAAATAATTGAGATATCATTCAGTAGCCTGTTTAACGTTGATTATCTGATGTGTAAGAACAGACTTTTATTAATTTATTTTATGAATAATCGTCAGCAAAGTCCGCAGAGAGAAAAATTGTTGCGGAAACGGTAAATTGGGAAGTAAAGTTCCCGGCAAGTCGTTGGAAATCGTTGCATCTCCCCGAGTTCCCGCATAGTCTATAACGTACCATGTCAATATTAATAAAAAAAAACATAGTTGGCACGATAACAAAAGTTTCCTCGTCTTTTGTTCATATTCTATTTGCTGCGAATTATATGATGATTTTTAAATGAGACAAATTCGATTATAAATTCAAGGGATAGGTCATCAAATGAACAACATTATTGATGCATCAGCAAGGAAGTGAAGGGAAGAAGAAAGCTTATCAAATTGATTATGTGGAATCGCATGCGTAGGTGTTTTATCACTATTGATTGAAAACTTATCATTATTTGTTTATTGATTCATGTATCATGATGTTATTTACTTATTAGTGACCAGAAAGCTGAATGGTATGTAGAACTCGCTATCGTCATATAAGTTGAGCATGGGAATTGAATAGCGTGTAGATATGGCGTACGTGTTTCCCATTCTGAATACGTGTTCCCCATTCTGAACCTTTATGATTCTGTGTCCACGTAATGTCAAATGTCAAAGGGCATGTTCGCGTCTGTAGTCTTTGTAGGCACAACTTTGAATTCTATAATGCAGGTAAGGGTTTATGTCCTTGTCGTGCGCAGATAGACAAAGATTGTTTGGAAAATTACACTTCATATTATTTAGAAAACTATACTGGCAAAGATGCGAATTGAATGAAATTGTTGCACGAATGATGCTAGGAGTACTCGTTGACTTCTTACGAATAACTTAACTTTAGAAGTTAAATGTAACTTTAAAAGTTACAGCAATTAGTTAGTTGTAGTTAATCCCAGACAGCTTGTGATGAATTCCACGTCGTAGCGAGAACCTACAATTATTATCACCTAAAATAGACCAATTGATATTTCACAGTTGGCCGGTGGTTTCATGATGTCCATCGAATGGTCATTATTGAGGGGGAAGGGCTACTATCTGCTTGAGCTGTATCATCGTGGGTAGCACTGCATCGGAGATTAATAATGCGTTGAACTTTGCTGAATTGTGTTCTGGAGATAAAGGCTCCAGTTATTCTTTGCATAACCTTGTGTTCATATGGTATCAGATATATTTGTTTAACAGGTGTTATTTCCCTTCCGGACGCAGTTATTCGCAACATTTGCGATCTTATAAAGTTAACAGTGGAAGCACAATGGTATCAATGGCAAGTGTTCAAGCAGAGATGAACATCGATGGAGTGAAGACGAGAACTGTTGAACAGTTGATTGCACCACTGATACAGCAAGTAACTTTTTTCTCTCAAAATCTGATACATAACAGTTTGCACTACGAATTAGTATGTGTCAATTAACTGCGATCCGAATTTTTCAAGAGCAAACAAATGTTGGATATGATTACGTTGGAGCATTTTGATCATTTTTGCTTCCAAATTATTTCCCGAAAATATATCCTATTTGGGAAGTTTTAATAGATATTAGAGAAGTGATGAGTTATGCTGAAATATAGGGATAGTCAATGGTTACATTCATTAAAGCACATTTATAGGATGTATGTTGCAGAATTGAACATTTAACTATGACTAGTCTTTGTTATAGGTGACCAGTTTAATGAATCCAAACAGTATGCATTCTTTGAAACGCAGTGGAAAGAGTGGAGCTGTATTAGTGGCTGCTATCGAACAAACCGTACGAAATTTTGTGGAAATAGGGCGTTCAGCTATCGCGGAATGTCCAGCTGCTGTTGGAAATGCTTTGAAGCAGTTGAGCGAGGCCTTACAGGATGTGGAACATGCTGGTAAGCCTGATATTTACTTTGAATTACTGGACAAGCTTTTAAATAGATAAAATAGTAAATAATAAGAATTATGAACATTCCGGAAAGAAATTGGCTCCGTAGAACATTTCGACGGCTCATAAAGCTTTTCAAAAACCTTTCTGCATCATATTGTCAAATTTCCTCTGACTCTGGTAAACAAAGAGCTCTTTGATAATCAATGCTTTACTGATATTCTTCGAATTTGTCAAAGAAAGAATAAATGAAAACACAGTTCTGTTGTAAAGTATAGACTGTAACATTTTGAAATGGAATATGAAGAATTTAAATTAATATCATTCTTTATTGTTACTGATATCTCAGCGACTTTCCAAATTTAAGTCTGCTTCGTCTGATGGATACAGGTCATAGTCGTTCTTTTATCATCCATAATCATTAAAACTTCTTCGATTTAGGTGTCGAAATGGTTAATACAGGGCATGATTTTGTGGAGGAGACGAGTAATACGGATCGACGTGCACGTGCAATACGAGCAGCTCGAAATCTATTAAGTGCAGTAGCACGAATGTTTATTATGGCTGATATGGTGGATGTACGTGTAATGCTTCTTCAAGTAGCTAAGGTATGGATCTAATTTTTCCAATTACTTGATATATTATAATTTGCTGGGGAAAAATCGATTCGAAAGGTTTCGATTTTTTGATGGCTTTCAATTTTTTTTAATGGTTCAAATTATACACTGCAGTGAGAAGCGAAGAAAAGTATTCAAAAAACTAATGTTTTTTCTTTTTTGAATTAAGCAGATATAACAGCGAAGAAACTTTGATGAGATTGTATATAAGAATCATGTTTAATTATATTCATTTACATTCACGAGCATATAAAATAAAAATGCGCTTTTTTTTGGCTTATTACATACTCATGTAAGTTTGTCCTTTTAAACAATTTCAGGCTCAAGATATAATGGATCTAATAGTTACAGCTGAATCAAAACAGGAGTTATCAGAATTATTTGCATCGTTAAACTCTTGTTTGGAGCAACTAGATGAAAGTATTAGACGACGTATTCTAGAGTTACGAAATCCAGCTGAACAAGATGACATGCAGGCAGCTCGAGCTTGGCTTAAGCTGAATAGTATAATTATGTATACTTCCTCCACGGTAATTGATGCTATAATGGTTTTGATTTTATGATCGCCTGTAATCGTCCTGATACCATCGCATATTCTGATATAACATAAAATTAACGCGAATATGTAAGAAATTTGAGTATGTCAGTTACTATTGTCAGGCTTACATACGCCATCCTGAAGTGGACCAGGTGCGCTTAAATCGTGATTTTGCTCACGCGCAAATGTCGTTAGCCTTACAAACCATGGCTGATATCTTGCAAGGTTGTGCAGTTAATAGGGATATCTGTCTTTCGAATTACGGCCGTGTTGGTGATCTTATGCGACAACTTGATCATTTTCAGGTTTGCTTTTTATAGAACTTTGTTATATTCAATCAAGATTTCATGTTGATGGAACGGAGTCATTCTAATCACGTATTTCTTTCAAAAAGATTTTTTAGGCTCGAGCGTATATGGAACCAAGCTCATATAAAGACCATTTGCATCGGCCAGAGCTTGAAGGTCTTTTAGAAAAAATTGTGAGCGGTGTAGCCGCTATCGCTGATTCGGAAAATACGAGGGATGAAAGAAAAAAAAGAATTGTTGATGAATGCAATAATTTGCGACAAGCATTGCAGGATCTACTCGCTGAATACGAGAAAAATGTTTTCCTTTAAATTAATTTCTCAATTATAACATTTCTATCACTCTTCTTTTTTCATAAACAAGAAATCCAGATATAACGATCAGAGAAATAACAGGAAACTAAATTCAAGAATGTCACATCACTATCTCTTTAGTGTGGACGTGCCGAGCCTTCGGAAGATTTGGACTTAGCGATGGTCCATTTAGGACATAAAGCGAAGGATTTGCGGCGACATCTGCGACGTGCTATCGTGGATCATGTAAGCGATGCTTTTCTGGATACTATTACTCCATTAATGATGCTTATTGAGAGTGCTCAAAGACATGACGAAAGAACTACGGTTGAAAATGGGAAAAGGTTCCAGGAGCATGCGAATAAACTTTTGCAGGTGTGTTTTACTGTTTATCTAGATATTTGTGATTGGAATTGATCATTTTTTTTCTTAGTCAATGAGTTATTGAATTTCTTAAGCTTGATCTTGGTATTTCTTTTTTTTTTTTTTTGCAAAATACATATTAGAATCTTTTACGCCTTTTATTTCTATTATCGTATTACTATTCCTCAGTGAAATAAGGTATTAAGCACACCGTGTACAACTTTCGCATCTTTAATTGATTATAAAATTATCAAATTCTCTTTGCATGGATAATTTGTGTATTTTAGGCAGCAGAATTAGTGTGTGTCATGAGTAACAATGAAGATGGTATTCGTGTTATTCGATATGCGGCTTTGATTACTGATAAGCTTACGCCGCAGGTAATATTTACTTCCTTGTTCCGTTACTTTTATCTACTGTTTAACATCTTTCAATGTTTCTTTTGCTATCATGAGAAGTAGGATTTATCGGATGCTTAGTTGCAGAATTGAACTTTATGGTGATTTTTCTACTGTTTTATATATATATATATATATATATATATATTAAAACTTTTCAAATTGATGGCTATTTTGTTCAGTGTCTTCTATACCTATAAAATAGCGAAAAAAAATTTCTTATGCGTTTTAGAATATATACCATAATGTGATTTAGAATATATACCATAATCAAATTGCAATGAACGGTGTTAATTTTTTGCAGGTAGTTAACGCTGCTTATTTACTAAGCGTAAGAGATAGTCAAGTGGCAAGAGATAATATGGAGGCTTTTAAAAATGCATGGATAGAAAAAGTAAGTGTTACATTGTCTTTTTGAAAATATGTTCTTGCATTATTTCCATTTCATGATGTTTATTGATTATGGTGTCCTGTGACAGTAAGACTGGAATTATTTATTTAGATGAAGCTATTGACGATGGCCGTCGATTCGATGATAACAGTCGATGACTTTCTGGCTGTCAGTGAGGCCCACATTATTGAAGATGTGAAAAGCGGTATTCAGGTACTTTTTAGTATCAAAGATTTGATACAACAATTGGTTATATAAAAATTGCAGGCTGTGATTAATGGAGATGGTTACTTACTTGATCGATCTGCAGGTGGCATTCGTGGCCGTTCTTTACGTGTTTGTAATGTGGTTGATTCTGAAATGGATCTGGTTGCGGCTAGTTCATATAGAGATCGTGTTCGGATGGCAACTAAATTACTCAGAGATGATGGTAAATTTTATATTGTTAAGACGGAGCATAAAATCACGTTTTTTTTTTTTAACTTTGGGGACTGGATAATACATAAATTTTTTAATACAAGTGTCAAACAAATCGAGATAAATAGAATAAAAACAGAATACTGATTTCATCATAATGGATATATTAGAAGAGTGAAAGAATCCTTAATAAATCATAATAGTATTACTATTATTTATTTTTATTATTGATAATGTTGGGTGAATATAGATAAAATAATTAATAATATGACGGCAAACGCATATTTATTATTCTAGTGATTAATCAGTTTTCTGATCGAGCGGAGAAAGTGGTAAATAAATTGGAGAACGAAGCAACAGAAGGAAATAATGATGAAAATAGAAATTATGTCGATGACGTAGATGAATTCATAGAAGCTAGTGAACTGGTTCATAATGCAGTGAAAGAAATACGGAATGCATTATTGATGAATCGGAATCCGGAAGATGTTGATTCAGACAACGAATATGAGGATGGTATGAGGCTTGATATAATGTATAATGCATACAGCTTCCTTTTTTTACCACTTATTTGTTGTAGATGCTGGAACAAACTATCCAGATTCAAGAAATCAAGTCACTGACATAGAAAATGAACAAAAAATAATGCGGCAATTACCGGAAGAAGAAAAACGAAAAATCCAGGAACAAATTGATGTTTTCAAGGTTTTGTTTTTTATTCATATTTTCTTGTATTTTTGCTTTTTTACCAAAAAAGATTTTATATTGAAGTTGCATCAAGCAGCAGTAGAATGAGTTATGAATAATCATTTAATCACTTTCAAATTTATCTAATATAAACGGAAAATAATATTCATTTTAGATAGCGCAGAGTAAATTTGAAAGAGAAGTGGCAAAATGGGACGAAACTGGAAATGACATTATCGTACTAGCGAAACACATGTGCATGATTATGATGAACATGACTGATTTTACTAGGTTTGTTCTTTTAAGAATTGAAAGTTTTGAGGAACTGATTGTTCGATTATATGCAACATGGATAGTATAATTAATGTATCACTCTAATAAATCACTTTTAAACCGCTTTTTCTCTCTATTTCGAAAATTCATAAATACTATATCTTAAGACTTTATAACATGAATTCAATATCCAGTACTTCCTACTCACCATTAAGTAGGATAAAATGACGTAAGACTGAGTTTCTTTTAGATCATATTTTATGAAATATTTCAATTAAATTAAACGGGACATAAAAAATTTTTTAAAAAAATAACAAGCAGAGTATGCCTCGTCCACTAATTTATTAATATTTGAGACATCGAAGAGGATAATGAAAATCGTTTTTATTAGTGCTATGCATATCTAATTTGCTCCAAGGATTAGAGCGATTGTGAATACTGAGTTGGTGTTTTGGGTGGTCGATAAGTGTCTTTTAGTTTAAGATGGCATAAGTTGCAGAGGTCGTGGGCCTTTGAAGACCACAATGGATGTTATCAAGGCCGCGCAGGAAATTTCTGATGCAGGTGCAAAGCTAAATTCTTTGGCTAAACAAATTGGCGATGAGAGTGTGGAAAGTGAAACAAAGAAGGATCTTTTTGCATATCTACAACGAATAACTCTCTACTGTCAACAGTTAAATATAACAAGCAGAGTATGCCTCGTCCACTAATTTATTAATAAAGCTGCAAAGATTATGTATTGTAATAAGTAATACATTGCGAGATAATAATGGGAAATTAACTTATAATAATGATGACTAGGATGGAACAGAGTTGGGCTTTTCTGATAATCTTGACAAGACAATGAAATTGATAGCCTATAACTGTATTCAATGTTTAATCAAAAATCAAATAGAGGTGATGAACTGAGCTTTTAAAATGAAAACTTTTATGTAATTTTCGTTATATTCACATAAAAATCTTCACACACTTCTTATCTTTTGTTCATAGCGAAGTTCTGTGAGTTTCATAATTGTTTCATACTTTCTCTTGACCATTTTTTTAGAGATTTATAGGAAGATTGTTTTATATTTATATGCAGGTGAAAGCGGATGTGCAGCAAGTTGGTAACGAGTTGGTAGTTAGCGGACTTGAATCAGCAATGTCTCTGATTCAGACCGCCAGAAATCTACTGAATGCTGTTGTATTGACGGTCAAAGCTGCATATATTGCGAGTACCAAGGTATTTTTTTGCACAATTTACTTAACTAAGCCAAAATATTACGAGATCTTGCTAAAGATTTGAATTACTTCTGAAAAATGGCCTCTATGTTTTTTTCTTCTTTGCAGTGTCAGATCTGCTAGAAAAAGTTCGAATAAAACCAATTGTTTTATAGTTTTAATAAGAAATTAAAACCAAAGGAGAACAACCAGCTCAGTTCTTATGTTTATTCATCTCTCATGTTTATTCCAACATAAATTTTCATGTTTATTCCAGCATAAATTTTCTCTACTTAATGATATTCTGTTGATTTCTGTTGATTTTTTAATTTTTGAGCTTTATATATCAAAATATGTGGTGATAAAGTTTAGCATACATTTAAAAAATAAATTTTGTAAGTGAATTATTTTTCAAATATAAGAATACGAGTGATTTAATTGCCACAGATATTTGAATATGATCATAGTCGCATGCATGACTGCGACCATGCTCAAATATCTGCAGCTACTGAATTATTTAATTGATGTCAGTATGATAAACATGATATAATATTTTGCCATGTGTGAAGATGCGAAAGTGCTCTTCCAAAAAATATCCTCAAAAAGTAATGCACAAAATTTAAAAAATATGTTAAAGAAAAAAAAAGATTTGAACAGTTATTTGATTCAATAAAATAATATTTAGTATGTCTTAAATGATGAAAATTGATCAGTTAAGATGATGAGATGTCATTTTTTAAAAATTTGGAATGATATTGTATGAGTGGATATTGAACTGTTTTAAAAGCTGAACTCAGTTAAAGGTCTTTGATCATCCCTTTTTTTTTTTTTTTTTTTTTTCAGGATATCTATAACAGACCATAAAATTAGCCAAGTATATGATTTCTACTTCATTATGGCAGAAAAAAAAAGACATTAAAACTTTTCAATACATATCATTGAAAGTGCAACATATTGGTGATATAGTATAATCGAAATTACGTTCTTTGCTAATTTTTTGTGACTTGTTTCAAATAGCCTGAATTGTTGCTTTAAAAAAAAAAAAAAAGTGACGAAAAATAAACTTTTTTGGTTCCATTTTAATAGAATTGTTTATCTATTTCTGGGAAGTTAGTCTCAAAGAAATAAAATAAACGCCTGGAATAATTTTTTAAAGGCGATTAAATAATTTTTGAGAAAAAAAGAACTATTGGGAATTAATTTTATGTAAGACGCACAAAGTACGAAAGGAATGCAGGAGAAAAAACCCGATTGTTTAACTTACAGCAGAAATGATATGCATTTTGACGTCACACGGATACGTCATTTATCACGAAATATATTTTTATTAGCTATTAATTTCGGAATAATTTATGTGTTGCTTTTATGAAGTCGCTACTTTTTTTCTTTTTTTTTTGGTAGGTTCAGTTTGTTGCAGGAATATTATAAAAATATGATACCTAATGGTGTGATAAGTAAAAGAATTTTACAAGTTTAAATTCCAGTACCGACGCAAGAATACGGCAGCACCTTCGTTGGTTGAATGGAAAATGGCACCACCGCAGAAACAACCGCTTGTTAGAGTTTACAATAAACCTCATGGAGTCGTGCGTAGAGCTTCAGAAAAACGTCCGATGCCACCGATGAAGGCGCTTGCACAATTTCGAACTGCTAATATTAATGAATAAAATTGATACAATTTACTTTTTTCTGTAAATATTATTTTCACTAATCATTGATTTTGTGACCCAGCATTTTTTATTGATTTAAACCTCCATGATTTTATACATTGCAGTATTAAGGGTTAATGGGAAATGTTTTCATTTTTATGAGATTTTCTAGAGATGACCGATAGATACTCATAAAAAAATGGATAGAAATTACAACATCAATTCAGTTGATTAGAAATGTCACCATTATCTTTCGTTTTTTCTTTCGAAGCTCCAGAATTCAATAACTTTTACTTTATTGGAAGTTGTTTTTATTTCATACATAAATTGATTTTATAGCAATCTCCCACAATGGCTCCATCAAATGACCAACCTATTTTTAAGAAGAAAAGTCTTTTATTGCATAGAAATTGCATTTTTTTTTTCTTTTTTTTCACTTATTCTCGCAAGACCATTGAATGGTGTGTTACTTGACCATACAATTACTGTGTTATTGTACGTGTGATACAATTGTATACTATTTGCCAGTGCTCCTTTAATAAATTTACATATTTTATAGAAGTTTGGCTTACATATGAAGATTTTATACTGCCATTGATAGACTTTTATTTGCTAAGTGAGCCTCAGAATGATTCAAAATTTAGAATCTCGAATTTTTTAATTGGGAACTCTAGGCTTTGTTAATAAGTGCGATTTAGTTATGCGAGAGTTTTGCTAACTCATCTCACTGTTATTACTATTTATTATGTTATCTTCAAGCTATTATTAAAGATTATTTTTTTAATAATAGCTTGAATTATTACTATTTTTCATTATAACTGTTTCTCATGCTACATTATTGCATTAATCGATTTCAGATTTGATATTAAAAAAGGAAAAGTGAACCCACCGTCCTCCTACAATCATTGACGAGATAAAATTCGCCCTAATGGTTTCCAAAATCTGCCGTAACCTTTGTTCTGAGATTGTTTTTTTCGTTGTTCTTGTTTTTGAAGAAACATTTCCATTTGTTCTCTTAACGCACCTAATTAAAAATTCCTATTTGTTTTGGGAATAAAAATTCAAAGGAATTTTTTCGAAAATTTAGCTTGCGAATGTAACATTTTCATCATGAATTACTAAATATTTATCGAGATTTTCCTACGAATTAATTTACAATATGATATTTTTAATTTAAAACGATTGTTTCAATATGTATGCTTAGTCTTAAAAGTTTTATACATTTATCTGAATTCTATTCCATATGGGAGGTAAATTGTTCATGCTTATTTGGAAGTCATTTCTTGAAGTGCTTTTGGATGTTCCATAATAATTCCCCACTTTACACTTATTCATAAGATTTCATTTTTTCCATAAATTGTGAAGGTTTCAAATTATAATACCAATAGCTAAAATGCGTTATTTCCGATATACGATTACGGTAGCATGCTATTTAGTATTTGATACGGTTTCCAACTGATACTACTATCGTCATTTCTGAATGTATGTGAACCAAAAGTTGATGATAAAATTCCTCCCGAAATAGATGTGACTCAACTATGATTAACTCCATAGTTGCATATAGTATGACTGATAAACTGACGCTCAGTTTTTGAAACAAATGTTATGTTATATTTGATATTTTCCGACTTAACATGCTGCTTCAATCAAAACCTGCCGGGATAGATTAAATAATTTTTTTAGCCATTGCAAAAACTTCACCACTTCTTCGCCAACGGCCGAATTCAGTGGCACTATTGCCATTCTTATGGTACCACACCATACCAACCATTATAACAACATCCTGGGATCATAACTGTAAAAATATTTTTGTTACAAATTGTTAAAACGTGTCAAATTTCCCACAATATCCGATTTCAATCATTACATTGTTCAGGACTTTAAAATTAGTAAATCATATTATCATGAGATAGCATACTGTTCAAATTTAAAATTTTCTGAAACACCTTTAAAACTACACTTTTCATTATTAATTCTGATGAATTATAGTATTACGAGAAAGATGAATGGAAGTAATGTAACTTATTCGAAATGAATTCGTTATTATTTCATACATCACCACTACAACTAACAGTCATTCTGAAAAAACGAACGACTGTTTCTTCATATCAGCAAGCTGTATAAATACTTCATCCAACCGTGATATTTTGGTTTGTTTGTAAACAACTGACATACCAAGTGGCAAGAATGGGATGTCCTTGAGTACACAAACACAATAAGCTAATTGCTAATTTGGGAATAGTTTCAATGGAACAGTATCTCTATTGATGATGATGATGATGATGGCGATGATGGCGATGATGGTGATGGTGATGATGATGAGGATGTTTAATCTATTTGATGATGTATCAGCACTTTCTGGAAATTCGTCTCATCTTTGTGTACTCACATCATTGCTCTTCCTCTTCTCACCTGAATTAACAAATTTTGGTGAGAAAATGTGCTCAACATCAGGTCTATATCAGTACCAACTGCAGTAGTAGTTATAAACTGATCCATTTTTCTTGCCCATCTCTTTCATATCTCTTTTCGTTTATTAGGGAGAAAGCTTGATTATACATCCTAAATTTAATTTTGAGTTTTACACAAATGGAATGATTTTGTTTGAATTTGCAAATTTAATAATTAAAATTTATTGCTATTATTATTATTATTATTATTATTATTATTATTATTATTATTATTGTTGTTATTGTTATTGTTATTGTTATTGTTATTGTTATTATTGTAATTTGACGGCTTCAATTGAATGAAAAGAGAGAAATTTATAGGAAAATTCCAGTTTTTAATATTTTTGAGTTGAAGATTTTGTTTCTTCTTCGCATTATTTTTTTCTTTTTTTTCTTCGTTATAATTTTTTACTTTGCCAGTTTTGTCGTTAAAAGATTTGCAAAAATTTTTTTCACTTTTCCAAAATGTAAATTTGTAGTTTAAAAACTTTCAAGAGAAATCATATCTTAAAAGTTTTTAAACTATAAATTTAAAGCGCAAAAACCTTATGTTGTGTTCAACGACGTGTTTTGAGCATACTTCCCTGTTTGTATTTAATCGTCTATTAATTATATTTCCTTCTTCATTCCAAATCTAAAAAACTAGTTATGAAGTTTTCCTTCAATTTCCTTCAAAGATTTTCCTAAAATTGTAAATTTTTTTTTGCAAAAACTTTTATTAATAATAATTTCGCTTATATCTTAACTGAGATACATCCAATTTGTAGCAGAAATTATGTGAAAATTGAACAAAAGTTAGTCTTAAAATAAACTTTCTCGACAATTAAATATTGCATTTGAATCTTATTGTTTGCTAAAGTGGATAAAAAAGAAAATGAAATGCATTTAGTTTTAAATTTGTAAACCATCATTCATTGCAATAATTTCAGGGCATACATCGTGCATTTGCAAATTGGTTTTTCAGATGACTGAATAATATAATTAAAAATTAAGTATTTCGTTTTGTTTTATTTTATTTTTTATTTATTTATTTTTTTGTTTTGAATAAAAATTTTTCGACTAATCAGAAAAGAGTGAAGTTTTTTGGTAGAAGGAGTAAGCGTCGATATATGATTTGCAATAAAAAGAAACACAAAATTATATTACTTTTTTTTTGTCTAAAATTGATTAATTTTATAATTGAAAATTTGGTTGCTGTCAAGATGGAAAAGTGTCATTTCTCACTTCTCTTTCATTTTGACAAAAAACCTGCACTTTTCTCTCGTGTTGTAGGATTGAAAAAAGAACGAAAAAAGAAGAAGAAAAAACGAAACACTTTTAGCACACTCCTGTGTTTCCAGAAGGAATAAAATAATTCTTCGACTTCTTTTTTATTTCTTGCATTTTTACCAATTCTTTTCATCGTTTTTGCTTTTGAAACCTTTCAGATTGAGGTGAGTCAGTGGAGAATAATGGTTGAAAATAATGTTGCTGCATATTCATAAGTGAAACACTTTATATTTCATGAAACAAGTAAAGTGCAACTACTTTTTTTCCAGAATGCTTGAACGAAAGGAATCGATGTAGCCAATAATTCTTCTCCCATTAAATTTAACTTTTTTTTCCACTTTTAAATATTCTATAAATTTTCGACATCATTTTTTGTCAGATTTTAGATATGTACAGCAAGCTATTCCACATAAAATTTTTATATTTTTTAATTTTTTTTTTTTGACTGAAAAATTTAAATTGAAGTAGAAGAAGAGTCCATCAAATGAAGCATGTCGTTGTAATTATAAGAGTTCAACTTTCGGTATTAATCAGATTTCACGCTTTTGAATCCTTAATAAAATTGAGTCCACCCAGAGTGTTTGCTCACAATTACACTTCATTTAAATTTAGGTATTATAAATTGATTTTTTTCCCTTTTCGGAAAGAAAGAATGCTTCTTTTTTCTTATCGGTACTTCTTATTTTTACATATTTAAATTTCCCATTTCAAAAGGAAGGAAATTTTTTCAATTTTTCAATCAAAATAAAAGTTGCAGTTAAAATGAAAATTAACAAAACAGAATGATGTAATCGATGTTTTGTTGTATGCAAAAGCAATAAATGCATTTCTGATCAGTCATTTCTGATGAAATAGGTGCGATGGAAGTTATTTGATGTGAGAGATAGAAGTGATAATAATTATTCATCATTTTTCTCTCAAGAAATGTTTACTGATGATAGTTGATGATGTATTGATGATGTAATTTGATTAGCGTTCAGAAAAAAAAGGGAAGAATTGCAAATGTTCGTCTGTGATGACGAACATTAATGAAATGTCATTTCTTGTGTGCAATTTAATTAATTGTTTCCTGTAATTGATTCCAGTGGTTGGTTTGAAAACATTGTCCCAAATGCTATTGTAATAAATTCATTATTCCAATGTTATATTTTGCTTAAATTAATCAGTAAAGCTTATAATAATTGTCTTATGCAGTCAAAAACGCAAATATTACTGCATAATATTATTATCGAAAAAAAAAGAGAAAAGTTAGCACGTAGAAAGTTTCGAAAAGAAAAGAGAATTTCGAGCTAATAACAGAAATTTTGAAAGCTATCACATTTCAATATTCAATTTCGATTTCAATTTTCTATTCCTCACTGCTTGGCTTAAATAATCCTCGAATAACAGTCATTCATCATCATTATTATTCTCTTCCTCAGATAAGATGAGCACAGAAGGCGCCCAATTGTTAACATATTGTTTTGTGTCCAATTATTTGTTTGAAAAGTTATGATATATGCAAGCATTATTTAGTGAGAAATAATTAATTTGTTGAATTAATTCAAAAATGAAATTTTGCATCGAATAAATGCTCGCAGTAAGCCTCGCTTCTTCCATCTTCTACAGCCAAAACATTCTCATGACAAAATACACATTCTTATTTTGAAGTGAAAATTTTTTCATAGAGGATTGACATATCGCGTATGCGTCAACATACGTTGTCAACGTATGTCTGTCCTTCGTATCTATTACGCGTGTGTGTGTATGTGTGTGTATGTGAGTGTATGTATGTGTGTGTATGTGTGTGTATGTGTGTGTGTATATGTGTGTGTGTAAGTGTGTGTATGTGTGTATGTGTGTATGTGTGTGTATGTGTGTGTATGTGTGTATGTGAGTGTATGTATGTGTATGTATGTGTGTGTATGTGTGTGTATGTGGTGTGTATGTGTGTGTATGTGTGTGTATGTGAGTGTATGTATGTGTATGTATGTGTGTGTATGTGTGTGTGTATGTGGTGTGTATGTGTGTGTATGTTTGTGTGCGTTCATATTATTTGTAATCATCTAAAAAAGAATTTCTGAACGATTTGCCCAAAATGGTTACAGTGAAGTTTCAAATTGTTTTTGTAAAAGGAAAGGAATTCATTTTGCAATAATGTATTTATACAAACAATTCAAAAAGAAGAGTTTTTTTTGAAGGAAAAAATTTAATTCAACAAAACACACAAACAATGAAATGAATCAACAAGAAAGGATCCAAATTTTGACGCAAATTTCTTTTTTCTTTGTCAATTTTAAATTAATTCACAAATTTCAGCATTCATAAGAAAAGATGGGTGGAATGAATTATTATTTCTCTCGAATGAACTCAATTCCTGTGCTTATTTTCGTCGTTGTAACAAACAAACAAACATTTGTTTCATTTTTAAAATGTTTGATTGATTGTAAATTTATTCATGCTTCTTCCGAGAGACAGTACGCGGCATACATTTCATGTTGCAGTGTTTCTGCAACAAATTATCGATTTACAATAAATTATATTTTCAATGTGTTAATCCTAATTTGTTCTACTTCTATAGTTAATTAGTTATTTAATTAATTAATTAATCAGTTATTCAATGAAATATTGATTAACTTCGTTTAATGAAAATATTGCTGCAAATACTAAATTGAAGTTAATTTAAATTAACCTTAATTTATTCGTATCATTAATTAGTTAATTAATCGGTACGATTAATTTGCTCAAACTCCGTATTATTAATTGATTAAATAAATAATTAATTATTCGTTGAAATACTGGTTGGCTTTATCTAATATTAGGTATTTCATTACAGTTTATTAAGAAATTGAAGTTTAAATTTTAAATTTACAATTTCATATTTTATATTAATAGAAAATCATTTGATACATTTTTGTAGCTCGTTTTGTGAATTCACTCTATATATTACATATCCACTCTTTTGAATCCAATTCTTGAATTTTAAATTCCAAGTTAAGGCATTTTTTCGAGCATTTCAGGATATTTTTTGAAGGGAAAAAAGTGCTATTCTTTTATACTCGTAAACAAAAAGCAGGAAAAATTAGATCATTTTTTGAGCGGAAAAAGCAAAGGAATGAGAAAAGGCGGGGGAGCTGGTAAGGAAATGCTCGGTTTCTCTGAAAACTATTCCGTACCTCCCGGAATATGACTATCAGCATTCCATGTCCCCTCTCGGTCGCCCTATTTCCACAACCATCGCTATTCTACGGATTCTTTGGAAAAACTCTTCAGTGAATTCCTTCTCTCCTTCCCTGCAGTACTCCTGCCCTCTGATATTCTCTTTCCACGTACACGCATACGACATGGACGCGCACGCATACACGTGAGGACACATTTCATCGGTATCATAAATTTTTATGGATGATGAAAGAAGATGGATGAGTGTTTACGCGTGTGCGTACGTATCTATGCTATCTGTATGTTTGCGTAAATGCGTCTTCGTTCCCGCGTATGCATGTATATGCATATACGTGTGTATGGCGTGTTACATGCAATTATTATCATTAAGTTTTTTTTTTCTGCAAAAAAAAAGGAAAATTATCAACTGAAATTCATTTAGTGGTTTTAATTATTCGAGTTTTCTTGAAAAAATTTATGCATTTTTTAATTCTCAAAAAAAAAAGTTCACTTCTGTGAAATAATTCCAGTCGAAAGATCAATTTAAGGTGATAGAATAAATACTGAATTATTGATCTAAAGAGATAATTTACATTCATGTACACAGATATGTAAAAATATTTTTTATAAATTGGGCAAAATATTAATGATAACTGAAAAAAACATCAAATATAGAAATTTATCACTGTTTAACAAAGACCAAAAATAGATCACGTCCGAGAAATTTTTTAAAAAATGAGAAATTGTCAGTCATATGACAATAAATTTTTCCAATACTGTGTTGAAAAAATTGATTGTCATGTGACTGATAAGTTTTCATTTTTTAGAAAATCAATAAATATGATGAATATACCGTTAAACTTATCAGTGTTATAAATATAGTTATCAGTGAACGATAACATTTGTCAATAACTTTTACTGTTCAATTGCTGAATCAATGGACAATGAAAAAGCTAATATTTATTGATCTTCATATCAGTAATTATTAGCCTTATCATTTTCTATTGAAAATTTATCAATAATGGCTCTTATCATTTCTTCTTATCAATTCAATGTGTAAGCAATCATTGCTTACTGAGTTTATTAGTAATATCAAAGAATTGATAATTCCCCTGTTTTCTTTTTTTATTTTAATCAACAAATATCATTCTCTCTATTATTGTGGAAACTATTAATGACGACTAAAAAGTCATTTTTCACTTTTCTAATCTTTCCATGCATTGACAATCATTGTCCATTCAGTCCTCTTATCATTCTCCGGTCTGGTCCATACTTAATTAACTTGTACGGTTAATGAGTAAAAGCTATCAGTCTGTTGAGAGATCGAGCCAAATCGATGAGCTGAGTTGATAACGAATTGATAAGCAATCATTTGCATTCTTCTCTTCGGTTGATCTGCCACTCAAGTATCGTGTTACATCTGCTGCTCAGGAGCTCTTTCATTCTTTCAGTATCAAAGCGATCGTGTTAGCTAATTGCTATCAAATGGTTGCAGCCAAGGAGGATGACAAATGCAAGAGAGAAAGCAAGGATGCCAACCGAATCTTTTCAATTTTCTTCTCAAATTTGACATATTCGAAGTGATCTTTGATTCTAGCAAGATGGAAGATGTGTGTGAGTGAGGGAGATTGAAGCGAAGAGTTGGTAGCAAACATTAATGCGGAAACGATGTGAGTTAGTACTTCCATGGATTTTTCTTTCCATTGATGAAGAGCGGCATCAATGCTCGGTAAATTTGAGGATTTCTGCCAGTCGTCGCATTTGATTGCATTTTTGCCTTTCAATTGCATTCATGCAATTGCAGTCGTCTTTTGTCTTTTGGATAACTGCAGTGCAGTGCAGTTATGCAAGCATGCAAGCAAACAGGGTAAATATGAAATCGGAATCCTGTGGGAGTAGACGAAATGAGTCTTGGAGAATGGATCTTAGCAACTTTTATAGCTTTGCTCATTCGACTAATTGCTTTTAAAATGGCTTCAAACTGATGATGATCTATTCTTCTGCAAAGCTATCAAATTTACAAAGAATATAGAAAGGAAGAGGAGAGAAAGAAAAGAAATATATGAATTTGAAGAAATTTAAAGGGATAAGAAGTTGTTTCATCCAGATGTTTCGCTTAATTTTTGAAAATTATCAAATGAAATGATGAAGTTGGAGATTTTGATAGCAAGCAAGTATCGAGTGAATTAGAAATGAGGAGGATTGGTAGGTAATTGAGCTTTATGCGAGAAATGAGATGAAGAGAAACTTTGATCCACTTGAGAACGTGACGTAAACAGTGTTATTCATTGTACTTGGTTGGCATTAAAAATTAAGCGATTCGAGTGTGTATTTCATTGATTTTTGAAACGAATTATTAATAAGAGAAGGAAGAGAGAGAGCTGCTGACACCAATTTTGCTTTATTAAAATTCATTTTTGCTTTCTTCTGGATGTTTTGTTGATGGTAAGGCAGAAAACTCCATTTTAGAGAGCGAAAGTGAGAAAAAGTGATGAAATGAAATAGAAGATAATAACAAGATTTTAGATCTGATTTATTTCGCATAAAGTGCTTCTCTCCTTTTGTTAGCCAATTTGATAAGGAAGAATGCTTCGACGAATAATTATGGAAAGTATTGATTGATTGTTCTTCATTGGTATATTAGGTGACTTTCTCCAAATTACTAGAAATAAATAGGGAAACAAATTAATTATTGAAAAGTATTATTCGTGTTCTTTCCTTTAGTTCAGTCCGTATTTTCCAATTTCGACTAATATTGGCAATTATCAGTTATTCATATTGGCAAATTAAAAATAGATATAAATATAATCACAATGTTTTCCTCATATAGTAATATCGATAAATAAGACACATATCTTTACTTCAAAAAATGAATTAAATAGAAATTGAAATGAGGAGGATTTATTCTGAAAGCAAAGTTTTCCAACAATTTCGATATTTTCATTTAAATTATATTGTCAAAAATTAAATCTTTTATGTTTTCTTTTTTCTTCCTTCTCTTCGTCTCATCTTTCCGTAGTCATATCACACATAATAGACACTTTTTTTCTTGTATTACTAAAGCTGAGATGAATACACAAAATACTCTGTTATTTTCATCGTATTTCAACTGGGGCAATTTATTTCGGTATGCAAGCAACATGAATGATGAATGGTTTTGGAAATTTCAACATAAGCTGGCCGAAAGGTCACCATCATTTGAGGATGACGAAGAATTGACCCGAATCTTAAAGTGGACATCAGAAATCACTTACAATAATTATGTAATGAGATAAAAGTTTAGACTTACCGACAAAGCTAACTTCTGTTCTATTTACTGCCTTAATTATACGTTTCGTTTAAATTTAACATTTCATGGAAAACTTTCGAAAACATAAGATAAAAAATATGATCGGCATAATATATTGAAATGGACAGCTTTGTTGATATAGAAAATGAAATGAAAATGTTCAATTTTGCGGTATTTAAAAGTGATAAGAGTAAGCTAATTTTCATATGCTTCTGGACATTTAAATTCTCACTTTTTTTCCAGAAGAAATGTAAATTTTTGAAGATCCATTATCTTATCCCCCCTAATAATAATAATAATAATAATAATAATAATAATAATAATAATAATAATAATCGTAGCACAGTCTAAGTAAGCGTTTATGAATTTACAAATAGATTTATTCGTCAGAAATTCTGGAAAACGGATTCCAAAATGAAAGCTCATTATCAGGAATAGTTTTTGTTCTTATAATTTTTAATATTACAAATATTTTGTATAAACATTCCAATCCTAGTTTCGTTATATTAAATTTTTATGTGTAAATTTTGTTAATGTTTCGTGGAAAAATTAAAATGCAAATAGTTTGAAATTCGAAAATTTGAATTGGCCCATTTGATGGTTTGGAATGAATGGCAATGCATTCGCCATCATTCAAATCGATTCCCATTTTTGTTTGTGTATATTTTCAACAAAATAAGGTGAATAGCCCCGATAAATAACGTATAATATTTCTATTGGCTGTGCTTTTTTTTTCGAAAAATTAGAGAAAAATTTTGATTGTCAAGGACAGAAGGAAGTATCGATGGACGACGCAATGAATACAATCATTTCGAGCTCTCTTCAAAATACCCTTTTAAATTAACAATAATATACGCTTTTTTGATCTTTTCATTTCCTTTTTTCTTTTCCTTTTTTCCAACTTATCGAAATTGAAGCAGAAATGATTTTTTCTTTAAACTGCACTCCTTTATTCTACTCCTAATATACGTCATACTTTTATCATTATTGCACATACTTTAATGATAACCTATCACATCTCGAACTGTTGATTTTTGATCTCTCAACTTTATCGTGAAATGTTAAATTTTCTTTCATATATGGACTAAAAATTTATCAAGTTCTTTTCTTTTTTTTTTTTTTTTTTTTTTGAAGAAACAACCTTAGATTCGATTAAATTATTATACTAAAGTAATTAGTACTGCTGGATTAAAATTTTGAGTATTTAATGAGCGACCATCAAAAGATAGTGACCATTCAGTCAAGATGTCGAAATTTTTAAAAGCATTCATCATTCCACATCACTACCATATTGAAGTTGCTCAATTAAAATTTAAAAAAGTAGAAAAAATTTTTCTTAAAACTTGATGATTTTAATCTTTCCGTTTTTATTTGCCATCGAACGAAATAATGATATTATAGTTCAAATGCTATGTCAGCATAGAATGCAAATTTGTACTCCAGTAAAATATTCTTGTGGGATAACTCACACTTTTCATTATTATTTAATAATCGTTTTTTCACCTCTGACTTTTGGTCCTTATTCTTTTTTTTTTTTTTTCAGGTAGGTAGTTTCATAGAAATTTATTCTATAAACATGCATAGAAAGATTATGGAATGCGGTAAATTCTGATATAATTTTAAATATTAATTAATTTTACTCAAATTTCTTATCCATTATATAAATCATGTAATAATATGCTATCTCTTTGCAAAAACCTGAATTTCTAAAATGAATTTTGCAAGTTTGCGTTTTATTTTCAAATGCGAGAATATTACTCATTCTTATTCTCTCATATCATCAACATGTCATTGCATTGTTCCCCCATCCTCTCATTCATCAAAACATTTCCTCCTTATCATCATTATCCCATTCCTTCCACATTGATAAACATTTCGATAGGTTAAGAAAATTGCAGCAAATCGAAAAGATCAAAGATCTTGTTGACATTTTTAAATTACCGCAAACGCTTTGATAAATTATCATCGCACTTCATAAAAACATCTCTGCAGTTGTTTGATCAATTACCATATCAATTAACCACAGTAAAGGCTGCATTAAAGTGAATTATTCATTATTGTTTGTTTTATATTAAATTATTTTGTATCGCTCTGAATTTTGAATAAGTCCAATTTCCTTCAGTAATGAGATAATACTTAAAGGATAGCAGTTAGTAATACAGTAAACCTACTTTTCTGCCCAGTCTCTCTCATCTTTTCATTTTAATGATTGCCGAACTTTTGTGAGAAAAGCTGAGATTTCTCGGGGTTTCTGCTCGTCATTTTTCATCCATCAATTAAGCGAAGCATAGATGTCCCGTTGAATTGATAAATAGAAGAAATTTATCTCCAGATTACTTTGTTATGAGAGAACAAAAACAATGAATAGATTGATATCGGTGATATGGCTATGATGATAAGACAGCGATAATGATGGTGATAGCAGTGAAAGATAAAAATGACACTCATTCATTTCCCGCCCTGTCGAATATTTCATGAAAATTAATAATAGAGAAGAAAGGAGGAGGGAGAGAAAGTGATAGCGATAGTTTGATAACTGATATCCAGTTTCTATAACGGATATCGGTGAAGGACTGATAAGATAGCACTGATCCAGCTGAAAATCCTTACCTCTTCCAATCTTTCTTCGTTGGAAGACCAAAAGTGATGCATAACAGTTCTCACTTATCATTTGTTTTTTTTTTTTTTTGTTGCCTTTTTCGGAGAAATTAAGTTCACCCAATTTCAAACATTTCTCTATAGTTTACAGTGTTGCTAACAGGTAATTTGCGTCGTATGAAAGCCATTTCTGCGTGCGGAGTGGATACATGAGTGGGTGTGTATATTGGCGTGAACGAACGTGTGAGTGGGTGTGCGTGTGCGTGGGTGGACATATGAATGAATATGTACGTGTGTTAGCGTGAGTATATGATTACTGATATGAATGAATACGTATGTATAGAAACTATTCACAATTTATACACCCGTCACATTAATTGTAATAAAACATTCCGTATGTTTATATGTATGATACACGCATGCATGCATTTGTATGTGTGTGTGTGTGTGTGTGCGTGTGTGTGTGTGTGTGTGTGTGTATGTGTGTGTGTGTGACAATTGCTAGTTAAGCGCAGGATGAAAATGTGAGATAGAATGGGTGGATGATGAGATGAATTTTGAAAGAAGGAGAGAGTCGGTGGGCGTAGGCCTTCTCGGGGACGTGTGCCATGCATGTCATGTGTGGAAGGAGGTGTCTGCCACCTTCCTGCCCTGTCATCTCCCCTACCTACTGAAAATAGACGAATGAATTCATTGAAAAATGTCTCCTTTCTTCGTTTCCATCGGTTCCTTCCCATTTTCTGGCAAAAATATTTAAAAAAAGATTTCAAACGATAATCCTGCCCTCCCCAATTAATTAATTACCTACTTTTCAGCCATTGAGTGAATCATTCCGTCCCACTCGACCTAATACCCCAATGACTACTGGACACGGAGAAGTTAACATATGTGACACGTGTGATCTGATCTGTATGTCATTATCGACACGGTGGGATGCGATGATTTCATAAATGCCATCCAAAGTCAAATAAAATTAAGAGGTCGAGGATTTGATATCTTTCGATCTTTTCGACCAACCTATCGTTCTCTTCTCTCTAAATAAGTGCCTGTTAGATGTTTTATATAACTTTATTGCCATTTTAAATTGAAACATGTAGGGTGAGCTACCCATCCAAATTGTTTGAGGAAATTAGTTGAGAGAAAAAGAAAAGACGATGGATGTAAGAAGAGGGATTGAAAAGATGAAGAAAAGAGAATGAGAAGATGGGGGAGAGAAGAAAAGGAAGCATGAAAGAGCACGTTATCAGGATGTCAATATTATTCAATTATTAACATCGAGTTGTTTCAAGAAGGCTGAACGTACACGAGAGAGAACCCGCCGGGATATTATTTATTGGTTTGTCGGTGTGTATGTTTGGATGGCTAAGAAATACTGAAGGAAAACACACATTTCTCTTTTCCATTCGTTTCATCTCTCTCTCTCTCTCTCTCTCTCTTCCTCTAGAATCAGAAATCGATCTGGGAAGTGACGGGAGGGAATTTTCTTTTCGAAATAATACGAATGTGAAGTGGTTGTTAATGTTGCTGAAACATGAAAAGGTCGATGTCGAGATTTAGCAGAGTGAAACTAACAAATATGGTTGGAAGTATGATGTGTGTAGCAATCGTGATAGAAACGATTTGTACGAATTAGTAGATTAACGAGAGAAGAGAAGGAAAGGGAGAATTGCAGAGATTGAGGATAAAAGCGAAAGATTGGATGAATTGATGAGAATTAGCTCGTAATCGAATTCCCTATTTTTTGCTCTTTAGATCAAGTAGCAGGGAGATAAGAAGACAGTAATTGAATATAATTGGATGGCTTTGTGATCGATGTAGTAGTATAATAATGATCGATGGAACATGTATACTTTTATTATTGTTATTGTTATTGTTTGACCAAGGGTGTAAGTGGGTGGTCAAACTGAGTGCTATCGGCTACTATCGGACGTTCAAGTTGCTTTGAGAGGAGGACCGAGAGACATGTATGAATATCTTTTTAATTCCTCCTTCATATTTAGATTATATGTCCCATCCAGTCTTTCGTTCTTCACTTCTGTCTCTATCGCGATTCCATATCTTTTCAAATTAATTAAGGACCGTTCTTAATTAACTCATTAGCTCCAGTTCTATTCTTTCTTTCTTTTCTTACTGAAGAAATCAGCTTTCCAAATATATGTATATGTATATATGTCAATTAAGATGTTAAGGGATTAGAGTCTGTCTCCTTTTTTTCTAACAGAATGAAGCGACAAAAAGAATTGTGCTTCTGACGCTTTCTTGAAAATTGTCACTCTATTTGTTCAAGATTCAACCTTCACCCCCTCTCTCTCTTTTTCAGTACTCTTTCTTCGCCTCTTTCTCTCTCTGTACTTCGCGAGTCTTCCCGTTACTATCATTGTTCATGAAATCTCATTTCTATGCTATAAGAAATAATTGGAAAATTTCGCCCTTTCTGTCATAAACAAAAGTAATATGCTTTTTTCCTTCTCCCTCCTTCCCCCATTTTTTCCAAAGTTATTTTAATTTAAATTTGAATTTTTCTTCTTTCCATTTCATGTTTGCTGAATTATTTGCCATGCAAATTAACAATGAAATAATCAGCTTTTTTGGATGGTTCTCAGAACTTGTATACATTCAAATTAAAATATTTAATTCTTAATTCAGTTAAATCTGATATGGCCTGTTTTAATTGCTGGACATATGCTGCGATACAGTCATTTGAATCTTTTTGGTGTAATGTTTGATTTAACTGGATAAGAGATATACTGCAATTATCATGTATTTCCATCCAACTTTGGAATTCCTTAAAATATTTGAATTCGTTCTTTTTTTTTTTAAATATTTAAAAATAAATTTATTGGAATCGAAATATTTAAGTAAATCGCCTTTATCGAATTCCGCTGTAATACTACTGCTTGTGGAAATAAGAAATTCCCAGGAAAAAGGCTACAGATTCTTGCACTACAGATTATCATAAATTTAATTTTTGAATGACCACCATTGTTAACTTATTTTTTGGTACATCTCGTCTTCCTTTCAATTTATCACAACAATGCATTGATCGATGATTTACACTGCTCGTGTTGAGCGATTTCTTGCACAATTCTCCTCAGGTTTCCTTGTCTCCAGAACTATTTGCTTTATTACATGCCCACAGTGTGACGTGATTATTTCACTTGCGATGTTACGTCTTGCAAGTGCAGTCGTTCATACTTCCACGTGTTTTAACTTTATTAGTTGTTGTCGTTGTTATTTTGGTTTCATTCTTCTCACCTCATGTCATGTGTCTTCAGCCTGTTTGCATATAAGTGAGAGAGCAGAAGGAAAACATTGTCACCTTTCTGTTTGAATGCATCATCATCCATCATCTTCTTAGCAGTAGTTTCTGCATCACATCTCATCATAACTCCAAGTGTTTGTCACGAATTATAAGTGTGTGTCTGTCAGTTCACCTGACGTATGGGTAGTGATTCACGTGTATAGTGATGTGGTGTTGTTTATGCCATTGATAAAGGGACTTAAATGGATTAGTTGTGTGGGTGGTAGTGATAGTGATCAGTGATGATAGCCATCTGAGTGAAGAAGACAAGTAAATGGCAGGATGGACAAATGGAGGTATCACATTTGATAGAATGATGTTGAATAGTTTACATGTTGGCTGCCAGTTTTCGCAGAGCAATCAAAGACATATCATCGTTACGAATGAAAAGATGAGTATTTTTCTGGAAAATATAATTTTGATCAGAAGGAAAGGAAGAGAAAAGAGCGAGGTGAATTTATGTGAAATAAATGTACACGAGACAAATGGGGATACGAAAAGATGGGGAAAAGAAGATAGAAGGTAGAAGACAGAGGACATGCCATCATCATCATCCTTTGTCAACCGTTGATGTCAACCTCGCATGCATGTGTGCATGTGCATGCATGTGTATGATTGCTGTTGAATAGAAGGAAGAAAGAGTATAATATAATATCTGGATGAATTTCTTTCTTTCTGTCCGAACCTCTCTTTCCCCTACTCTCTTTATAAGTATCTTTATAAGAGGGAAATCATCACACCTCACTTCTTCCTCTTATCTGTTGTTGTCAATACTTATCATTCATGAAAGCAATCTTATCCTATAAGCAGAAGTATCAACGAGGCAATCATCTTTTTCCTTCTCTCCTCCTCTCCTTCTCTTCTCCAAACCCTAAGGGATAATTGAAAATCTGTTTTGCCTTAGTAGCTCTCTGTGTTTGACAGAGAATGAATACTTACACACACATATGTAAGATAATGGTAATGGACCCGTTTCTGTTGATGAGGTCGATGGACCACGACCGATCGATCGATTGATCGATCGATCCATTGCGAGTGACGATCAGTCGCGCGTCCTTTTCTTTTACCTCCAATCTCTCGCCCCCTCCCCCTCCCCCACTCCTTCCCGAATCCCACCACTATTTCTTCCCCTCTTCCTCCATCTCCTCCTTCTCCTCCTCTTCTCCAGTAAAGTCCACTTAGCACCTCAGCAGCACTTCTCATAAACATACACACAATCCAACCATTTGTTCATTCATTATTATTATTATTGTCGTTACTATTATTAGTGTTGCTGCTGTTATTAATATTATTATTACTATTATTGTTAATACTATTATTATCAGTATTTGCTATTGTTATTATTATTGTTGTTGTTGTTGTTGCTGCTGCATTGCGTCCTATCTATTATCGTCTTTCCACTGATTATGTTTATCTCATTATTGACATTTCTTGTTTATTCTCACTTATTCGTCTTCTTACCTCTCCGTTATCGCATTTCATCTCGTTCACTTAATCTGCCATTCCTTCGCAGTTGATCAATAAACATGATCATCTCTTGTGGGTGCTATTCATTGTCATGATTGTCAATCGATCAATTATATTTCGTACCGGTTATCACTATATTATCACTGTAATAGTTTGTTGATCGCAGTGATCACATTTATCATAAGAGCAATCTGGTTATCGTTTTTGATTGGTTTGTATTGTTTATTCGCCATTTAATCCTTAATTACCCAACATCCCGTATAATCCTATCAATAATGGCACTTCGTCAAATTATTGCTATCCTAATTAGTCTCTTTCATTATCATAGTCATAATTCGACGTTAATTCGCTATTGTTTAAAAAATTATTTGAAATGACATTGTAATCGTTTTACCTGCTTGTAGTTGCACATATATTCATATCTTGTTTATTTTATAATGCATATTTTTGAATTGTTTGATAAGCGAATAAAAACCTATTAATTAAGAGAGCGATAAAGTAAATTATATTTCAACAATCAGTTAATGATTTCATCAAATATTACGTCTCTCAAAAAGGAAAAGTGAAATAAATAAGTTAATTTGCGGAAAGTATTCGATTTTATCAAAGCTCGTATTGTTTACGAAGTCAAATATATGTGTTGTTTTCGCGTACTTCTCAACTGTTTACTCAGCTTTATTTATCTACAATACCAATAGCTTTTATATATTTAAAGTGTTATGAACTTTTTCATCTTTTGTTTATTTATTAATGAACACCGTTTATTCTTCGTATTTTTTTTTTCTTTCTTGAAGCGTTAGACTAGAATATAATAATTTTATCAGTTCCTTTCTTCATTATTATGATATAAATGTGATAAGAGAGATAACGAATCTAAATTCATTATTTATTAGCGTAAATAGTCACATTGATATCAATACTGATTATGGCAAGAACTAATGATTATACGAAATGTCGAGTAAGCATAGCTAATAATAGTGATAATAATTACATTAGTGATAGTGATAATATCTCCTAAAGAGACGGATAAATAATTACGGTAGGGATAGCAGTGTAATAAAACAATAATTTTACAGATTCTATAATCGAATTTGTGGTGACATGATTATTGTTATGCGCTTAGATATTTTTATTATCATTTGTTAATGTAAACTTTGCTTATTGGTTTTCCTTTTATGAAATCTAATTAAAATTTATACTTGTATTTTACATGCTTGAATTTTTTTGATTTAGTTGAGAATATTAAATTTGTCACATTACATTAATAAATAGGGATGAAGTCTCATAATTTTAATTTCGAAACATTATTAAGTCAAAAAAAAAAAGAAAATTTATGCATATATTTTGCTTGTTAAGTTCAAAACTCGTTCTTTTAAATGTTCGTAAATCATAATTTCTTGCAAATTTGTTGATAAATTAAGTCATTGAAATCAAAAATCATTTCTTAAACATAACCTTTCCCTCTTTTTAATGAATTAGTTCCTATATAATCATTACAATTCTTACTTTTCTTGCTTAATTGATCATGTTTTAGTAAAAGTATGTGTTACCATTTCTGGTTAATCAAAGAATTCCCATAAATTTATTTGTAGTTTGATATTTCCATTCTTTTTTTTTTTTGTTTATATTGGTCATTTGTTCTTTTCGGGAAGTACCTATATTCTTTACTTCATTCTAGCGTGTAATATATTCCTTACGGCGCGAAACATGTTCAGTTGATCGTTTAAGATTTGAAGGCATCATTTGATACGATACATTGGTCACTTTCACCCATAAAAATTTCCAAACAACGATATGATGTAAAAGGGATGTTTATCACACGACAACAATAAAATGGGACTGGAAGCGGTACCGTGCGTGCTTCGTAGTGCAACCAGCGGTGGTAACAGTTCATCATATTGTACTATCGGCTTTCTTATTCGACCATCCACCTCATCTACCAATAACTCTACCGGTCAAACGGTTTGTTTTTTTTTTTTTTTCTCTCGGGAATTTTATTTTTCCTAAACTTGAAAGTTGCATGAATATATGGATCGTATTATACTTTTAATTTTATTCGTAAATATCAGATTAAGGATTTAGTTTAAAAGCATTGGTAATGATGGATAAAGTATCTCGTATAAAAGTCATTATGAAAAATCGGAAATTATAGAAGTTTATTGATTTCAAATAGGAAAAAAAAATGATATTTAAATGATTTTTGAATTTAGAAATGAACAACATAGTAGCATTTTCTTTTTTTTTCTTTTTTTTTTTTTTTCTTTCTATAAAAAATGTTTTAGTAAAAAAATTTTTGAAAGCTAAGAATTATGAAATGTTCGAAGTAAATAAACAGACATCATTTGATAGTACAGGACAAAGATTAAATACTACCATTGTGCATGTGGCGCTCCGATGTTTTTTTTTTACTCTTTTTTTTTTTTTTTTTTCGATATATACTATCGGTTATGTAAAATTTAATGTGGTTTTATTTGATTAGTTTAACAGATAAATTAAATTGATTTTCGATCATTTCCGTTATAATTCGATCCGATCTTATCGCATTATGGATTGTGAAGATTTTTTGCGAATGTTTGGAAATTTTTCGACTAGAATTTTGAATCAAGTTTTATCTTGTTAGCTAATAAAAAAATACATTTAGAATCTTGTATATGAGTGGTTTTTTCTGGAAAAGTCCCGGTTAAATGTAGTTCTAAGAGAATATTCAGGTTTCCAATGCAATAGTCAGTGGTACAACTTCGGTAGCGGTTCCATCAAGTAATATTCCAAAATCGTTACATGTAGTACCGGCAACCATCCAGAAGCAGTCAGCTACTCTTACAACAGCTGCACCAAAACTAGTGGTTCCAAGTGTTCTACGAATACAATCTACATCTTGTACCTCGACACATTTGGCGCCCCCGGTTCCACAACTGGTACAACATCCAGCACCTCCTAAACCACCACCGCCATCAGTTCAACATCATCATCTTCAAGCACAGCAGCAGCAACAACAACAACCGCAACATTGTAGTACCGATGGTTGGTTACATACAGCACCACATTCGAATGTCAGTAGTGGTTCTTTCGAGTCACCATCTCCTTCACAGGTTGCGTTTTTTATGTCAATTTATGTAGTGTGTCATTAATAAGTTTTGTATTTACAGAATGCAAAAGAATCTGTATAGTTTTATTCATGTAATTCAATCATATGAGTTACATTTATTATAGGTTGTTTCCTATGTTATTCAAAGTGAGAAATAATATGTTTTGATAATTCTAGGTTGTACCACAAATGACTGTGAATGAATCATACGATTGTCAAATGCCATGTACAAGCACTACAACGTTTTTTCCACCGATTTCTTCCATAACGCAAAGCTTTTCATCCAGTAAATCGGATATCGATTTGCTTCAGGTAGAGAAATCAGTTATATATTTGCTGTTCGTTTAAACTAAAACTTTTCGAGCATTCAGTGCAACATATGTTTCGATTGTTGTCACGACTATACACCGAACACGGTCATGCACAGAACTAGTTGATAAGGATGGATGTTTCGAATCTACTAGACTGTTTGGTTTGAACCATCCGTGAATTAGAATCTCGCTGCTTCGTTACTTATTCCCAATATTTAGCGTCTTCATTTATAAATTTTCCGATGATAAATCAATGAAATAGTAATAGTCAGGAACATTTGATACAACAAGGAAATCAAAATTGAATAAAATGATATTTCTATAAATTTTTATTTAGATAGTGACGTTTTGAATAGTGGTTCCAAATAATTTTTGCATGGATGTACGACATAGTACTTGTTCTCTTTGACTATATATCGCTTTTTAAATAATTTGATTTGCAGGACATGACACATCATGTTGATTTGAACCCTCCAATTATGCATCAACAACAGCAGTCGCACGTAACTGATAAGGCAGCAATGATTACTCCTAATCATTATGCGCAACAACATAATATTACGCCTCCTCCGCCACCACAGCAACACCATTATCACAGTAATGCTCCTTCTATAATGCATATGCAAGATCCTTCGGCATGTACTCCGGTGCAACCTAACTATCAGGCACATATACAGGTCTGTTATTTGCTATCATAGCTTCTATATTTAGACCGAAATCTTTCAGATCGAAATGTTTCGTTAGTATTGTTGCACTTTTACTGAATCAATATCACGTTATTACAGTCGACTGTTTTGAAGATTTTATTTCATACTTTAAATTAGCATAATATATCGGTGCTTGATCAGTTACAACTAGCACACGCTGGTTTATTGCAGTATTTTATGTCAAAAAAACAATTCAAGTTTTGGCTATATCTGATTATGCATAACTTGTATTATCATTTCATTTTGCTCTATGCGAATTAAAAAATTATGAAAATGCATGTTTCAAGGTGGAGCTAAATGGTGAAATGCCATCTTGTCATTATCAAAACAGTTACACTGTTATGGGGCATTGTTCTCCTATAGCAGATAGTGGGATCCAAAGTATCGCCGATTCACCACCAGCTGATCCATTCACTCCACCTACACCATACATTCCTCCACCTCCGGTAGGTTTTGAAAAAACCATTTTCATGCATACGCAAGTTTTTAGATTTTCAAATAAATGACAATTTTATACATGTTCTGAGGTTATTTATCGTTAATAAATATTTGAGGAAATGACATAAAGATTATTTGGAATATGTACAGAAAGATGACGAATTTGGAATCCAGATGGGTCGATTCAATATCATCATTTCTATTTCCTAACATTGTAACTGATTCTTAATATGTTAATGATATTTCTGCAATTTTCAGATAATCGCGGCAGGGAATAAAGGTAAACAACCACAACCAACAATTAGTTCGACAAGCTGTTCAGATGATTATTCCGATATGCCGCATCTGATACCTTTTCATCAAATGGAAACAGAAAGTGGTTCACCGTTTACTGAAGAACCACCACCATTTGTGACAAAAGTACTACCATCCGATGATGCTATTTTGAAGACCGTTGAACCGGATACGTTAATGAAAGAAAATGAGGAAAAGAATTCCGAGCAAAATGATGAAATTGGAACTGTGTCTCAAGAAAAAACAAAAAAAGGACCGGATGATGAGATTCCGAAAATAGCAATCACTCCGGCAATGAATGTTACCGATTTGGTGGAACAACTAATGTCACATATGGATCCGGAACAGCGCAAGCAATTTGCTAATGCTATCCAGTCAAAAGTTGCTATTGATGATATTACCGCAGCTGATTGTAATAAAACTGTTACTGTTACTAATACAACTGTTACTAGTATTCCTGATAATGGTACTAATACTATTGCAACTGCAACTACTGAAATTGCTACATCTGTTACAACAGATGCTGCAGACACTATCACTTCTACTATTAGTACGGCTACTATATGTGACGACAAAACAATAAAATTGTTACCAAAAGAACCGGAACATGAAGTTGCAGTGCAAACTGAATTTATTGCATCAAATATACAATCACATAAGAACCGAACTGTTGGAAATGATGTTTCGAAATTTAAAAACAGGTTTCCGAGAAAGAAGCGAAAATCTCGTAAACGTAAAATGGAAGAGTGTAAAGAATCAGTTTCAGAAAAACCAGTACGAAAGATGAAACGAAAGGAAGTGGGACACAAACCGAATGATGCTACTATACAGTGTTCAAATGTTGATGAATTGAGTCTTGGTGGAAATGTAAATGAAAATATTTTTCGACCTTTATCGTCCAGAAATTTTGAAACTGAGGTACAAACGGAAGAAAAGAAAAATAAAGGACGAAAGAAACAAGAAGAAAGAAAGAGGTTTATAGCTGAAAAAAAGTTTCCCACTAAAAAGTTAGAGAAAAAAAAGATTATTACTGACAAAGTTTGTGGACGTCGTCAGGAACCTACTGTGAATGTTGCTGATGGAGAGCCAGACACGCATTTAGAATATAAGGATGAGAATATGGTGGATCAAATCAGAGAATTTCATCTGGACATGAAACGTAAAGTAAATGAACAACTAAAAGCCGTCATCGAACAAATTGGCAAGCAATTTGCCAATCTGGAATTAAATTTAGGTGGTCGGGAACATTGGAATTTGCCCTGGTACCGCTTAAACTGGAAAGAAGTAACTCGAAGGTTTGTTATTCTGAAACCGAAATTCAAATTAGAATTAAAGTTCGGAAGTATTTTAAGATACAATTTATTTTGCTGTAAAAATCTTGTTATTTCGGGCTTTAAAGATGCTAAAGTCAGATGCTGAAAAACAGTATGTTTTGAGCAAATAAGTCAATAGATTATTGATAATTTATTGAGTCTTTCGGCGGAAATAGATTAAAATTTTCTTGCAGGAAAAAAAAAATTTTTTTTTTTTTCTACAAGTGAAGAAGGAAGAGAATATTTCTTATAAAAAAATGGTTAAAAATAGGAAACAAGTTTGAAAATTTTGCTCTTCATGTTTTTAGTTGTTCCTTTCTCAGGCTAGTTGAAAGAAATCGATTCGAAAAATCAGTACGAGAAAAAAATGCTTCAAAAGTATGCCGAATTGGAGATAGAAAGTTACCAAAATCAAAAAGAAAGAATGATTCTTTTGTCGCGAAGTAAAGATGATATTTAGTTGTATTTTCCTTTATTTAAACAAGAAAAATATCGAAATTCATGGATTTATGAAGTTTTTATAGTTAAATTATTGGATTGATGATGTCAGCTATTGAATGAGTCATTGTGGTCTTTATTTTCTGGCCACAGTTGATGTAAGAGTTTGAAATGTGCCAAGGTGGAAGGGAAGACATCGTGTACTTTACAATTAATTTGCTATATTCATTATTTTTAAAATAAATGCGGTTTTAATCCCTTAATTTTCTAGTGCTTCACCATCATCTCCAAAAGTATGTGAAAAAAATCGTCGTTCATCGGGTGATTATGTCAAATTGAAACAAAGTTAGTTATCGTTTTTTTAAAGATTTTTTTCAGTTCCAACTGAACTTTTTTGTTTTTTTGGTTGTTCGATCTGTAAAGCTTTTGCTCATTTGGTTTTTTTTTTTTTTTTTTTTTTTTTTTTTTTTTTTTTTTTTTTTTTTTTCTTTTTTTTTTCTTTTTTTTTTCTTTTTTTTTTCTTTTTTTGCGAATAATTGCGGTTATTCTGGAATACACTCAACTATAGGCATCCAAGTAGAAGCTTTCCATCTCAATATTTCTGATTAGGAAATCTAAAAGTCACATGATTGACTTGAATTGAATCGAAATATTTGATGTAATTGTAGATGTCATCGTTGATGCTTATCCGAAAATCGAGCAGATGCAATGCTCGTGTTCTTCTGGATGTTGCGGTGAAAGTGATGAATGCTTGAACCGGTATATCTTTGAGTATATTTACATTTGTTTTCTGCACGTAATGCGGTTTATAAGTTTATCATTTTGTAGAAGGTCGAGATTCAAATTTTTTTCTTACTTTCACTCAATTTATTTCAGAGTAGTGTTAATGGAATGTGGCAATAGTTGTCCACGAAATAATCTCTGTACTAATAAACGATTATTTCGGCGTGAATGTGTTGAACGTCTGCGAACTTTCCAAACGATGAATGGCTGTGGTATTGGTGTGAAAACGGATATTAACATTGATAAAGGACAAGTAAATGCTCGTTTTATTTTATTTGGTTTTTTAATTGTTTGTCATTGTAAGCATCTGTGGGAGTTAAAGTTAACCCATCATTATAGCGTGTCACCATTCACTATTATCTTAATTTAGCATTATGAAGAAAATAGTTGTTGAAAGAAATATGGATATTACTATATTGCTGAAAGTCAATTAGTTGTGGAGATATCTTTTTCATTTTTTCGCGTTTTTTTTTCTCTTTTTTTTTTGCAATAACTTTCAAAAAGAGGGTGCATCCTTCCATTTTCACATCTGAAACATATTTCATCGAACGTTCTTTAAATAAATGAAATAAAAATTGTAAATTTCTTTGAACTAGAAGACTTCTCCTGATTTTTCTGAAACCTAACCTGTTGGAATTTAATTTCACGACATTTCCTCTCTATAGATACTGCGTTATAAGACCGTAAATAGCACTTTAGATATTGAATCAAATTTTTTCATGATTAAAGTGAAAATTTTTCCTCTTTTATACCAACCTATTATGTTTTGTGCGTAGTGAATTCAAGAAACTTATTCTGTAGGTATATATTCAGATTTTCTTTCAAGTACCGTTCATATCGTTGATTAAACATAGTTTATATTGTAGTGAAATTTTGCAGTTCATTTGTGAATATATCGGTGAGGTTGTCTCATTGGAAACATTTAATATTCGAAGTCGTACTAATTATCGCTATCAACGAAATCATTATGCGCTGAACCTTTGTCCAGGTTTTGTTGTTGATGCTTATCATAAAGGAAATATTGCACGATTCATCAATCATTCCTGTGCTCCAAACTGTGAAATGCAACGGTGGTAAGTTGTGTCTCAATAACTTCCAGATTTCATTTTGCTTTTTTGAATTTTATTTCCATTTATTCTTCTAGGGTTTGGATTAAGCCTTAATTGTAATGCCGAAATGCTCAAAAAAAATTGTGAAACTTATCTTTCTTATCTTTTATTTAGAAATAAAAATTTTTTTTCTTTTATTTAGAAATAAATTTTTTGAAGTTATTTTTAGGAAATTATAAAATAAAATGTTTAAGTGACGTTAGTTATAGGTCTGTTAATGGTCATTATCGAATTGGCTTATTTGCTTTGCGTGGAATTCATGAAGGTGAAGAACTTACGTATGATTACAACTGGGATGCATTTGAGTTTGATGATGTAACGATCTGCTGTTGTGGTGCCCCGAACTGTCGAAATTTCCTTAATAAAAATGTTATTATGAATAATCGAGAAAAGGAATTAGCACGTAATGCACGTTTGCTTCTGCTGCGAAATGTACGAAAATCGGCGGCATGTAAATTAAAAAAATTTAGAAAAGGTGAATTTTTTTTTCTTCCAAATGCTTTGATATCCTATGGGATCTCTTATCAGTCACATTATAGTTTGACTGTACTGATAGTTAGGCAGTGTTGGAACAATGTAAAATATATATTCTATCTGGCAATTGATTATGGGAATTATGTTTTAAGTGATATTTATAGCCATTTAAATAGAATCTTAACAAAATGGTTTGACGGCTTGAAGCTTAACCTTTTACTGACACAAAAAAAAAAAAAAAAAAAAAATGCTTAGTAAAAGTCCTGGTCGTTCTGGTGAATTCTAAAGAGATAATTGTCGTGTTGGTAATTATAAAGAGATTAGTTGAAATCGAAATGGAGTACACAATATTTTTTCAGCTTTGGGAAAACGCAAACGTTTTAATTAATTTTATCTTTAAGAATTTCGATCGGGAAGCCAGAACCGAATTTTGAAAACGGCTTTGGCAATATCTCCAACTAATAACAGCGATGTGCATTTGGAGCAACTTTGTCAAGAAGTAATCATGAAGTTTAATGATTCTAAAGTAGCTTCCAAAAAACAACTCAAAAAATTGTCGAACTTCATTGCTGAGCTTCGTGAGCAGCATAGTTCTACACAAACGATCTTGGAAATGCTGGAATCTATTGAAATGAAAGTTAATACTTTACTTGGTAAATCTTGCAAACCTCTGGATCGGCGGAAACTGGATATATGGCGCGCAAGTTTTGCTTCGATTAAAGCCAAGCATTCGCGTCAGGCGAGGAAACTTGGCAAAAATGATCTTCAAAACGCAAAGAAATCTAAAACTGGACCTCATCGAACGCTGGCAGCTGCAATTAATTATAAATACCTTGATTCTCCTGTATGTTTATTTCCTTCCCTGATTCTTTTTTAATAATTGTGCTCAACGGAATATTTACATCATTCCTATGGAAATTAACTGTTCTAGGTAACTTTAAAATGTTATATAACTATTTTGAAATATTCAAGAACATTTTTATCATAATTTCTTGACAAATGTTTTGATTTGTACAAATTTTTGATTATAGATTCCGGTTGGTTCATACGATCACGACAGTTTTTCGTATCTTAGTGTAGCTGATGCTAATACCGATTGTGTTCGTTGCATATGTGGTACTACGGATGACGATGGACCGATGATACAGTGTGAGAAATGCTATTTTTGGCTTCATGAAGAATGTGTTTTCGATGAGAAACCATCTGATGAAATTAAAGTAATGTTTCGTTATGGTTTTAATATGTACTAAATATTAGATTTTTTAAAAAAGAGGATTTTTGGATGTTACAAGTCCGTCCTTACTATTAGCTTTTTCTCAAATCTTTTATTTTGAAGTATTGCTTAAATTTGTTTTAGGATTTTATTTGTATCATTTGCGTCCGAAATGCTCAACGCACTTTAGCAGTATCCATTCCGCTGCGTATTCAGCCTGACTATAATTTCAAGAATTGTACTTATTATCGAACATTGTTGAATTCACGGCATTTGCAAGTGCGTCTCGGTGAAACGGTGTATGTGCAAAAACTTGAGAATGACGATGTAAGACAAATCATTAATTTTTGAAAAAAAAAAAAAAAATCAAATTTCTCGTTTTCTTTCTACTATTTTGCAAATTGGACTAAAACAAAAAATAGAAAAAACGACGCAAATTTCATCTCCTTTTTGTATGTTTTTTCAAATAATTTAATCAAAGACATTGTCTATTGCAGTTCATTATTTCCATTTCTTGATTTTAGCATAAATTAATACTGCGTCGGCTGGTGGAATGCACAAAACAGAGTGGTTCCATGGCAGCCGTGATTCCTGCTGAACTAGAAGAGACTGATAAAAAGTTCTGTCCAGTATCATTTCATCGTAAGAACGTTCGGTGCTTCCGCATCGAACGTCTTTTCTCGTTTGAAGGACATAAATTCGTTTTCGGTTTTTATTATGCACGGCCCCATGAAGTCTATTGTGAACCAGGCAAATTATTCCATGAAAAAGAGGTAAATTTTTATTTCTGTATATTTTATCATATCATTTTGCATATTGTTGTTTATTGCGCTGTGTAACATTTAGTTCTTGGTTCTTGTAGTATTTTTAATAAAGAAAAAAACTATTGAATTTGAACCTTAACCGCAGCTGATTACTCATCCGATGCTAGTATATCAAATTTTCTCATAAATACTCTTTGCAAGCTTCTTTTCAGCTTTTTGCAACCAGCATGTATGATACACTTCCACTCGATGCTGTTGTTGGACGTTGTCTGGCTTTGGAATCAAGTATTTATTGTCTTGGAAGGCCAAAACTGCCTCATTATGAAGAAGTGGTAAGTTTCTCTAAGATTATTTTTAATGCATGGATTATTTAGAGAGAGAGAGAGAGGGCGGGGTACTTTGTAGGGATTATTTAATTGCTGGGCAACTATCTGTGGAACACCATAATGAAAATCTGAATTCGTCTAATGATCTGAAGTGAATTGACAATCTGAATGTTTCCTGTGCAAGTATTTGTAGTTGAAATTGTATGAAGCGATTAATCGATTTGATATATCTGTAGAAATCAAGAAAGTATCTAATTAGTATCAAGCATTGAATTCCGATATAATCAACGTTAACTGAATACATGCGTCCTACATTTTCCATCATATTTGTGTTCTTTACCTGACGTATGTATAAGATTTTAAATAAATAATATTTTTACAGGATGTGTACTTTGTGGAATATCAAACAGGGAAAAATTCAAAGTTCGAGAAAATTCCTGCGAAAAATCAGTACTATATTAACATCGATCCGCTCATTTTTTCATATTTCAAACAGAAATTGACCATTTCCAGATCATTTACGGTAATGATTGAAATAGTTCAGACTGATTTCAAGTGTTGGGCAACATAATTTTTCATATAAACTGCTTAAAGTTTTATTTTACAATAATGCACGTCAGTTATGAGATTTCTTTTTCTTTTCGTATTTCATGACATAAATGAAATTGTTTTTGATTTCAGCCTTTCGTAATGGAACAAGAGGTCAAGAATTTTTCCCGTTCTAATGCGACAGAGTGTAATAATTCCTCAATCGAAAGAAGACGACAACAAATGGTTAATTTAGAAATAGTTCTGCAGCATTTGCCGATAACGGACAAAAGTAGAGAATCACTTAAAGCCATAAGCTGTTCATCTGATAAATTATTCAAGCGGAAGCGATTACGTCCATTACGTCACTGATATTTATTAACATGTTTCATATAATTTGCATCAGCAGAATCATTAAATTATGTATGGAGTAATAAAACTTGATATAGGTGCAGAAAAGTTTCGTAAAACTTTTTCTTGAAATATGAAGTGTTGGATGAGCATCACTGAATAAATTAGACAAAACAGCTTAACGATTGACCTTGTACCTTTATTTTGAGAAGTTTGTAATAGACTTTATCTGAATACAATCATGTACCATTATCTATCGATACAGCGGCTTTGGATAACTAGATACCGTACTCCTTATTGTATATATTTTTTATAATTTCTGCATAGTTCTTGAATTTTTTCATTTTATTTTTAAAATAAGCAACCATAATTTGAGTTTCTTATGTATCATTGAAGGATTTAGTGCCGCGTCTTATAAAACGATGTCTTTGTAATACAGTTCGCTGTTTCATTCTTGATTCCGAGCAGTCATTGCGAAACTTCTGTGACAGATAGGAATAAGTAATTAGATAATAATGCTGTCTATAGTGTGAGATTGTAGTGAACAGATATCTTTTATTTTATTCTTTTTAGCATTGTGTAACATAAAATGGTTGCATTATATACAGTAAACATTTTTTCTTTGTGATTATCTTGTATTTTTTCGTTCTTTTTCTTTTTTCTTTTTTTTTTTTTTTTTTTTTTTTTTTTGTTTTTTGTAAAATTCAGTATTTTTCTCTTTCCTCTTATTTGGTTATCAGTTTAACATCTGTAAAGTGTATAATATTTCATATTACTGTATAGGATTTTTTTTTGTCATCAAACAGTTGTGATATATTATTTTCTTGGTGTTACGAAAATTACTTTTTTTCATTACTAGCAGCAGCTTAATTTCTTGTCGTTTATTATGTTTTTCTTATCATATTAATTGCTAAAAATATTTTAATAATGCTCATATAGTAAGGCTTTTTGGTTTGCATATTACTTACTTTACAGTATTCGCTTAGTTTCAACTCTTTTTATAGCGCATAAATTAGTGAGAAAAGTAGAAAACGAGAAAAAAATTTGTTTGTTCTCATCAATGTCGTCACTGACGTTAAATTATTAACGGGACACATCATTATCTGTTTTCATTGTGTTTGACTGATGGATTACGGTTTGTTATGTAGTTTTTTTAGTTCCAACATTTTTACCGTTATTTTTTTTTTTTTTTTTTTTCACAAATAATAAACTTGTGGATAATTATATGTACGATAAATTCTATGTCTTCTACAATTTGTATGGTATCGAGATGCAATATTCAGACGGAATGATAGTATCAGGTTTGGTAATAATGTTATTCAGGCAGAAGTGTAAAATCAGGGTCTCAGAGTTAGTCTTACAGCAAAATTCGTAGTTATTCATTTCACATCCATAGTTATGTCATATTTGTCTCCGATGTTTCGCATGATGCTATTTACATTTGCATTTACTGTTAGAGAAGATTAAATGAGACACTGATTTTAAAATACGCAAGAATAAGAGTAATGGGAACATTTCTCCGCTGATATTATTACATATTTGATCTTTCACTAGTAATATTTTAATGATCGACCATTGTAGTCCCTATATAAAATGATAGAAAAAGGCGTCTTTGTTGGTGCGTGATGATGGTACGCTTTTGTTGGCGCGCGAGGGTGATCGACATTGTCCCTAGTTGAGGATTACAAAGGAATGACTAATTATTTATTATTATTCATTTGTATTTATTATTATTCATTATTATTTATTGTTTCTTATCACTATTTTTAAAATTACTATTATTTATTATTATTGCTAACCGTATCTTTTACTCAGGAAAAAAAAGGAACGCAAGAGAAATGGGAGATAGACGGAGAATGAGAGAAAAGGAGGAAGGCGGAGTCAATAAACTTCCCTCATCTGCTTTTAATTGTCACGGACGTGATACGTGAAAAAAGTAAATATGCTTATATAAAAACGCGCGTCTATTTGAATGCAAGGTTGTGTCAAAATTTGAAAGTAATCGGTGCATAATTTCCGGAGTTTTGTGGGAACAAACAAGGAGCATTTACATTTTTATTTAAATAGATGGATTAAAGCACAAATATGCTGCTAAAGTGAATGTATCCCAACAGTCCAATAAACGGACATGAAAAGAATTTGAGACTCGCATTACCAATTATTGGAAATCAGTAGATTCATAGCTTCAGTCGAATAGTCCAGATATTCCAGAACATAAGGCATATTAGGACTGGATATGAACTAGAAATGGTAAAGCAGATAAATCATCCAGCAATAATCTAATGCAGCCTGTAGTCCAGATCCCGAAAGTAAGCTGATATTGCTAGAATCATTTTATTGCCAGAACAAACAGTTAGATATAAATTAAATTCCAAATTTCAATAATACCGTTTTTCCATCTGTCTCTCTTTTGTTCTTGTTAGAATACTACAGAGCAGCATTTATTGATATTTAATATAAAATTAAATGTATAAAATAAAAATTGCATCACAGGAATCTGACAGAATTGATTGATACTGTGGCTGTCATCATAAAATGATAATGATATATGGAACTATTGTGCTGCATACTTTCAATATCTGTTATCATAGCATCTATTATCAGCTTCTGAGGTATTCTATTTGAATTTTGAATTGTAATTAAAGTTTTATTCGTCATATATTATGTGCAACTTAATTTTAACTAATACGTAATTCTAGTTCTTATTTCTCAAGTATTACTAATAAGTCAGAAGATTACATTAAGATTTTATTTATTGAAAGTATAAGAAAAAAATCCTATCAAAATTTCGTTTCATGTTTATTTGTTAGTTGAAGATCAGTGGCCTTTTGGATTGGATATATAAATGAAAAGAATGAAAAAAAAAAAGATGCTATCGTCATGCGCTATAAAATTTCGAACATTGTGTCGAAGGAATCAATAATTCGAAGAAAATTAGATTTTTCTTTAAAAGAAGAATGTTTTCTTCTTAAAAACATTTGAAATTTTTGATTATAACTTCCTCACGTTGCTTCATGACTTGTTGCTGATATTTGGGAAATAAAAATTTAAATTACTTCTAGTATTATTTTGATTAATAAAATACAACTTGATTAAAGTCTTGAAAAAGTTTATAAATGCAAAGAAGAAAATGATATAGATTATTAATATTCATCTTTATAGTAAATATATTCAAATATGCAGAAAATTGAATATGCTATTAAGGTTGAATTAAAACTCTGGTACTATCTTTTTTTAACAATTAACTTTAAACTAGATAGATGAATAATGAAATGACCAATTCTTCATCTTCGCTGCAAATAAATGAACGATGATGTGAAGAAATTATTTTTATAAATGTTAAAGTGAATTTTGAAATGAGGAAAATTTAAATTAGTTCAACTAAGTAAGCAGCATAGATATCGAAAAGACTACAACATATTATGGCAATTTAACCCTATGATAATCTATGAAAACTGGAATACAGTTCATGAAAAAATTGATCGACGAAAATTTTCTCAGAGATATGAAGCTGATATCTAATATATATAATTTGCTAGTGATTTGTAACCCATGTGAAATTAGCTTAATTAACTGAAACTTTAATGGTGTGAAATATAAATGTAAAGAATTAAATGCAACAAAATTAACCAATCAAATTTCAATGTTGCTTCTATTGTCTTCGTCATAATGATGATGTTTTAAGGATCAAAATAATATTCAGTTATTTCGAAATATGAATTATAAATCGAAGAAAATTCAAATTAATTCACTAGTTATTCATATCGATTGTTGTGGTTTTGAACTCATACATTTATTTTTACAATTCATGCATGAGGTATAATTGGAATTATAAGATAAATTAACTGGACTGAAATGAATACGATTCAATATCAGCTTAATTTAAATTGAATCCGATTTAGTATGCATGAGATTCCTCACTTCATTGAACTGATATTAGTGGCCATATTAGTGCTAAATGCATAAAATGTTCGCAGAAATCTGCAAACAATTTTAGTTTCCGGTTTCTATCTACGGATAAACTTATGACTATTAATACGCATTTTTTGTGGAAAATGAAAAAAATGAAGGAACTCTGAAAATTAAATTTTAATTTAGACCACAAGGATATTTATAAGAATTTCGATTTCCTTTGTTTAGATGTTATTATAATAATAAAACATTGTGTTTGTATGTTCGATTAATCTTGGATTAATCTCTGTTCGTTTATAAAAGTTCAAAATATTGCAAAAGTTCGTTATTTTGGAATCGGGGGAACAGGGACAGATTAGAATAGATTTGAGGTTAAATACTTGGAAATTAAGAAAATGAAGAAAATCAATTTTCGTCCATGTTTCAGATTTGCTTTTTAATTATAAATCCAATTTCGATGCCTTAACTGTATGAAATGTTTGTATCAATGATTTGTAGTACTAAACTGATATTTTTGATTTACCTTATTGGTTCATTCACTCCGTTCTTTTGTCTTGTACAGCTGTCCAGAATCAATTCGGATTGATTTTTCATGAAATTTTTTGTATCTTTCTCTTGGCTTTCTTTTTGCTCTATTATATTATAAATAGTTGAATCTGTAGGGTCAGATTTGACTATATAAAGAAAGTAAAGCGTGAGTCAGAATCATTTATGTCGAATTCCCTATTTCTTCTGTACTTTACTTCAATGATTCTCAAATTTTTTTCACTTTTACGTTAATTCTGCCCCACACGTTCTTTAATTCTATCTATCTTTTTAGTGGACATTTGTGAGCAATTTATCCAAACAGAAACTTATGTAAAATTTTCTAAAATTGTAAATTAAATGCTTTTCATTTCATCCATGCTTTTCATATCAATGTTCTCATTTTCCAATCAACTTTTTTTCCTACTTTTTTTCAATCAAAGAATCAAAAAAAAATTCAAGTCTTCACAAAGGTAAATTTCCAGACCGACTTTCACTAGAAAGAGATAAAAGATGATCCACAAGATCGAAATGAATAATTCCTGGAAATATACTTGAAAAAATGATATTTAATGAGCGCTTGCAGCTCCTACTATGCGTTTAAAAAGAGAAAAGTGGCCATTATTTCCCTACAAATTCATTCGGTGCTGCGAGTAAATGCATATCGGATTTGCCGCGTATATATCAATCTCTTGAAATAGCTCATGAACGAAAGCCTCAAATTTGTATCATGCCTACTAACTGGCCTTGTAATTAACTCCTGTTATCTAAAAATATATTTCACTTCTGCAGCATATCACTGGAATGGAGAAAATGATGTTGTGTTTACTTTTCCAGTCATCATAAGCAATTTTACTCCATCTTTAAAATAACTGTGTATACAATTTCCAGGACAAAGTTCATTGTATATAGATAATTATATTTTAATGAGTAGAAAGAAAGAAAGAAGTTAAAAATCACATATTCGATAGCTTTAGACTATCAAAAAAAAAAAAAAAAAAAAAAAAGAAATAAAGTCACACTCGGTAAACTAAATCTATATTCGTGGAAAAAGTTTTGACAATAATAACAAAATTATGAAAAACCTTTCAAATTCTTGATTCCATCCAATTTGATATTTTCCAGACTCAAAATCCTTTCGTTCAAATTAATATAACCTAAAAACACCACTTCAAATAATAAAAGTACAATTATTTGTGATCAAAAATTCAAACTCATTCTAATACTGAAAGAAAAATTATAGTTTGAAGACAAGGCAGAGAGTCTGAAAAAATTTTTCCTTTTTTTCGAAATTGAAAAATTATTCTTGAAATACCTGTGATCGCATCAAGTAATTGCTTTAATTCCGACTGCCTCACTACTTGATAAGTTTTCTTCATAAATGAATGAAGCAGTTCACACTGGCGTACCGAAGCTGAATATTGTTGATTGTGGATCAAACTTCGACGAGTTTCGTCTATTTTCTGTAAAATTATATATTATCTCAGTTAACAATCTTGTTTTCATAATCAAATAATTCATACAGTTCATTAATATAGAAAGAAAATACCTTAAGACAATAATAAATAAGCCTACATGGTACGGTATATACTTTTTCACAAAATGATTTTTTGATGATTTCAATGTAAAAAAATTTTTTTTTATTGGATGATATCGATGTTGATTATCACTTACCAATTTAATGCTACATTAGCGGTTAAAGAATACAGCTAAAAAAGTAAAAAGAAATACTATTCATGATTTTTATGAGCTATACAAAAATAATTACCTTGATCTTATCAAAAAATTTGTTCACAAGTTCGTATTCCCTTACAGTTGCTTTTTTTGCTCTTCTCTGTTTTAAGATTCGGTTATATTTCTGCACTTTCGCTATTTTTACAGCTAAAGAAAATGTGATAATGAGATGAAAAAGATCTTGATGGCAGCATGAGAGTTCAATAAGACTGTTATTTGACTTCTATAAGGAAATGAATTAGTTTCTTTTACTTTTTTAAATAACAGCTATTCTAGTGCTAATTATACCTGCAGTTATATGTTAGAAATTTTCTACGACCCTGAAAAGTATAAAAAATCATACACCTAATCATCATTAAACAACAGTTTCATTGCCAATGGTTCATATCGAATAAAACATTTTAAAACCAATAATAAAAAATTCACCACTTTCAAAAGCACTGTCTTCATCTGTATCAGGCTCTGGTTGTAACATTAAACGACTAATTAACTTTTCGGCATCATTCATGAATTCCTGGAATTTGTGCCATTACAAAGTTCAGCATGCAGTAAAAATTCTCACTATATCGAAAAATCAGATATATGGGATCAAAATAAGTAAAAAAAAAATCGAATGAAAGATTTAGAAGGTATTTTTGATGAGGAAAAGAAAAAACCTTTGTTTTGTATTCAGAATAGAAAAGTCAAAAAAGTAAAAACAGGATAAAAATACATTCGAATAACTGACCCATTCGAAATCCTCTCTTTCCGGCATATATCCCAGTAACTGGAGATCAGTATCCTTCAATTTTGAACGTTCTTCTGCACCGAAAGGTAATAATGGAACATTTGCATAGAATTGCTCTGGATAAAATTCTCGCAATCGTTTCTTCACGTCTTCATTTATTTTAATCATAAGTTTTCCTTTGTACGCCTCCTAAAAAAGCATAATTAAATGCATTCCTGTTGTTCGTTTCCATAGAGTCAACAAAAAAAGTTTCTTTACCTATGATATACACTAAACATACCAATATAATGCTGAATGCTGTGCAAAAAAAAAAAAAAAAAAAATTGAAGAGATTACACAAAGGGTAATAAAATGAGATCCTAAAACATAAAATCACTTACGAAACGATAATCAATATCACTTTATCATTGTCCCAAGAAATTTATAAGGCTGAAAAATATAAAATCAAAAGAAAACCTAACAAAATTCAACAATCACCTTTAAAAATAATTTTTCCCTACTCTCGTTTTTTCGCCTCTTCCTTCCAACGCGTTTCAATTGTAGTACTGGTTTCTTCTTTTCATATTTTTGTTCCGGTTCTGGTTCTAAAATTCATTGGTATAATTCATCAAGATCATCGCGTTTTTAGCAATTCGGTTTTACCATTTGATCATAAAATCCTCTCCCTCTGATTTTTTATCTTTACTAAATGCATCATTTTTTTTTCAAGATGCGAAAACTCTCGCTACTTTATTATGAATATTAAATGAAGAATAATGACATATTAATGAAGGACTACAAGTGGGCTAAACTCGAAAAATAAGTAATGATGAGATAACCAACCACTTCCTTCATCTGTACTCGGCAAGGCGTCTGATGAGTTTCGATAAATATGGACACTGCGACTACCACTTTTCTTCGAACAGAGTGTTGATAACTCAGTCTTATAATCATATGAATTACTACTCTCTGAATTAGTTGTTCCATCGTCATCACTCTAAAAATGATTTGAAATAATCAAGCTGTTATTTCACATATATTTATGTAGAAATTTGGTGCCAACCGTAAATGAACTTACTTCATCAAAGTCACTCACAGAAAGTAATCGTTTTCTTTTTCCTTCATTGTCTGCCTGAAAAAAAAAAATACATATATATGCTAACTGTGAATCATCTCCTTCATCCAATCGCCTTCCGAGAGCGATTTAAGTAAGATAATCTTAGATAGGGTAAACAATCTAGATCAATAGGAAAAATCTTTTGATCATGGTAGTATAAAAATGAAATGAAGATAAACTCACTCTAAAGAATTCCACAGAAAATGGTGATAGAGGTGGAGTTATGAGAGGTGGACCATCACTGCTTTCAAAATTCTGTTGTTTATCACTTTTTTTTGCTGAGCTTCGCAGCTGTGAAGCATAAAATTCATTTTTAAACTTCATTAATGGCTCTTTGAATTGATCGAACCAGTTTGGATCATCAAGATTTACAGATTGGTTCCAGTCACGAAAAAATTCGGCAATATCTGAAAAGTAAACATATTTTTGAACGCTGTTTAGAATCCTGAAATACGGTTGATGAAGAAAATAAATAAACTATACATTGCCAATTCGAACTATCGACTTCATGTCCCTGACCAATCGCATCTGAATCAGAATGTGGCAAACTCATTTCTTCATTCCTATGATAATTGACATATGGCCTGGAAAATAACAGTATCGAAACAAACATATAATTTGATTCCATACAGTTCACTGCCCTCCTGCTAGTTTAAAATATGAGGTTAAATATTGATAAAACTGTTCTAAAATGTTTTGTAAGGACAAAAACTGCCCGAGGCAACAGATACAATCATAAGAAAAAGTCAAATCTGTTGGACGGGATATTTCACTTGCAATTATCTACGAGACATTTTACTGTTGAAAAGAAATAAATGTGCGAAAAAGAGAGAATCTCAAAAACGAGGGGCCGGAAACAACTAAATTAGATTTGTACAATCAGTTTTTTTTTCTTTTTTTTTTTTTTTTTTTTTTTAGGGATGGTATCTTAGTAAAATCCGAGCAATTTTGC